>CM067491.1:19636219-19693599 GCA_034552555.1 Semaprochilodus insignis
TCTCTCTCCCTTTTACTCTTCCTTTCTTTTTTCTTTCTTTCTTTCTCTTTCTTTCTTTCTTTCTTTTTTCTGTCTTTCTGTCTTTCTTTCCTTTTTTCCAGCCTCTCTTTTCTCACTACTTTCTTACTATAACTAATCTCTCTTCCTCTGTTTCTCTTTCTTACTATTCCTTTCTCTTTCTCTCTGTCTTCTTTAGTCTAGTTTGCTTTTTCTCTCTTCCTTTTATTTTTATTTTCTCTCTCTTGCTTTGTTTCTTTTTCATTCTGTTCTATTGTCTTTTTCTCTCACTCTTTCACATACTATTTTGCTCTTGCTCCCTTTCCTGCTGTCATTCTCTTGAAATTTCTATTTTGTCTTACACTCACTCTCAGCTTCTTTCTCTGTTCTTTTCTTTTTCATTCTCTGTATTTCGGTTGCACTTTCTCAAACTCTTTTTGAGTTTAAAGCGATGCTTGTTTTATCATGATGCAGTTCTCTTTACTGGGTTTTGTTATTGAGGTCCACATCCTGTTTCTGCTGAAGGCGCAAAGATTTAGTGTTAAGGTGAGTGGGATGTTTTACGCATATTTTAAACGATATTTTTGAAGTTTAGGGGCAAAACTGCTGTGAGCTGAGTCGTGTGAAAGAACCGGTCTTCATTAGGACTGAATAATAGCCTTGACTGACATTTTGTTTTCTTACAAGATGATTTGTGAGGATGTGTATACGCAGTACAGTATGATGAAAGCTCTTTTTAGAAGGGCAGAGTTCTCTGTTGTAGGTGGAAATCTTTAGCTCTGCTCCGACTGCAGAAGAGAGTAAATACTGGAACTGTAGTGTTTAACATCACTACTCACTCAACAAATTCCCCTACAAAACTTAAAGCCACACATGCCATCGATTGCAAGTGTGTGTCTCTCACAGGGAAGGGTGATTTGATCAGAAAGCGTGGAGTGGAGGTGTCCTCTGGTGAGCATGGTAGAGAGAGAGAGAGAGAAAGAGAGAGAGAGAGAACTTCAGAGAAAACACAAAGCAGCAGAACCCTGTCATATCACACTGAGCCTCAGTACAGAGAGGACATGAGTCAACAGTGATCATTAGCACTCCTGTCCCATCACTGTGCCTGCTGGATGAAACAGGAACACAGACCAGGGCAGCAGAGATGCTTGTACAGCATTAGTAATTATTCCATCCTATCCTAACTGATCATCCTGAGTGCTTCATTTAGGGAGAAATGGGTTTGTGTGCCTGAGCTGTATTATTTTTATTAGAATATTTCTTATTTTTTCTCTTATTTTTCACAGTACTTTTTTATTTTTCTCTTTATTCTCTCTCTCTCTCTCTCTAGGATTTGCTGTATGTGTCTCTATTTTTTATTTTGTAGGTATTTTTCAGAATATATAGAGATATACAGATATAAGATTGTTAATGTAATATACCTTCTTATTTTTCTTTGCACCCACTCACACCTTCTCTCGTCTGTCTTTGTGTGTAATATTTTCAAAAATATTTGTTTTTCCTTTTATTTTTTGTTTCTCCTTTTATACTTTTCTCTCTTAATTGTTCCTTTTCTTTCTGTCTTTTGACTTTCATTCTGTTTCTCTGTACTCTGTATCTTGTTTCTTTATTTATTATTTATTTGTTTGTAAGAGATTGTCAGTATAATAATATTCTGTCTTATTTTTCTCTTGATTCACTCACTCTCTTTCTTTGAGTCTCTCTCTCTCTCTCTCTCTCTCTCTCTATTATTGTCGTTGTAATAATTTCTTCTGTTATTTTTCTCTTCTTTTTATTTTATTCTCTCTCTCTCCATCTCTCTCTCTCTAGTGATGAAGAGGAGTTGCGTAAATCATTTTCTGAGCTGGGGGAGCAACATGGGGACTCGAATTCAAGGGGAATGAAGCGTACAGGCAGTGGAATGGTACCACCATCCGGCGCTCTGCTTTACAAGACAGGCTTCCTGGTGCGCAAAGTCCACGCTGACTGTGATGGCAAAAGGAGTGCGTACAACACCTTATTCACCACCTTTATCAGTTATTAGTTCAGTTTTACACCCTTTTTTAACCAGCCTCTACCGGCAACTTATGTAGTCTATGCTCAAGACTTTCAGCAGTGCAGTGCAGTGAGCATGCGACAGAGGATTCACTGCGAGCTAAATCAGACATGACAATTATTGTAAACATTTATCTATGTAGCGTAACTTGACCAATATATTCATGACACAGCAGGTTTACAGATAATGCAAGATTAATTAGTGACTTTTTTATTAGTCAGGTCATTGCCAGGGCTAAAAATAACTTCACATTTGAGAACCACTTCACAGCTACACCAATGACACAATGAAGTGAGCTATCTAGCTAACTCCAGGTGACATTTAAATGTGCAAATGTTGACGTATTCCTAATGCTGTAGCAAGCTACCAGAATGATTAAAGTACATTTCACAACAACACTGCAGTTTATATCAACTAGACTATGAGCAGAAAGTGACAAGACAGAAGTTTAAACCTTTATTGAATTTACAATCTACAAATCATAATATGTGGCTTACCTCAGTGCCTATTACAAACAACTGTAAGCTTTAAATGTCCATGCACCCCTGTTTGCATGACTCTAACATAATGCTGCAAAACCCATAAGGTGCCCTATGGTAAATAGGCAAATTAAAATGTTTCTACATTAAACATTGCCATGCCATGGCATACCCACAGTTTAACCTGTATCCCTCTCTCTGTGTAAGCAAAATTATTCTTGAGACTTTAGAACTGACCTGTCTGCCCCAACTCTGGACTGCAGTACAGTAGATCTAGGCTTCGTGAGCTTAAAAAAATAGCCCAAATATGGAGCTCACAGCATAAGGAGCATTTTATATAATACAGCACAACAAATTTCTTTTTTCAGATTACAGATTGACTTTGATATTACAAAGTGTGCAGTGCACAAAGAGTGCAGAGTCAGGTTGAGTATCACAGCTATAAAGCCACTTTAGAATTATAGTTGTTGAAGAATATATATGGTTTTTTACAAGCATTAAACGACACGACAGCCTTTGCTGTATTGCCTTTAACACGAACTGGGGCACATCTGTATTAGTGACAAAGAGCTGAGAGAGAAGAACTGTTTAAGCTGTTCCCTTGAGCTTTTACAATTGATTCTTGTGGCACCGCAGACTGCATTGCCGTCCCTGCCTAAGCAATAAATTAACAAGTTGTCATTGTCTTGTGAATTGCAGCTCCTAGAGGGAAGCGAGGCTGGAAGACGTTCTATGCCGTCCTGAAGGGTCTTATTCTTTATCTCCAAAAGGTGAGAATGGGTTAACTTGACCCATGTAAATTCCTTTCCTTCATCTTTGTATCTTCCTCTGTTTTTCTCTCCTTCCCTTCTTCCACTTCTTGGGGCAGATGTTAATCCATGAGGGGTCAAAGCTATGAGGTTATGCTTTTTATTATAAATATTCCTCCAGCTGCCAAAAATGGAACCTATTATGCTCATTTTCAGAGTTACTAGAATAGATTTACATGCTAGTACTTTCCCAAAACACATTAACTGACACAGAGCACCTGTGTCTTTAGGCCCCACCTCCCAATGAGCCCAGCGCAAACCCAAATATTTATATATAGTTCCAGTGAGGTGTATTTATATATAGCTTTATTTTAGTATTAAGGAAGATACGAAATTTTATCAATATCCCCCCATCTTGCTGCTGCGGTGGAGTGATGCTTTTCATAGTCATCAGGCTGCTGTGCATGTGCTCCACTGCACCCCCATGCTGCTACATTTGTTATTGCATAGAGTTTATAGTTACACCACAAAATATGATTCTGGATTCCAAAGCGTTGAACTTCTGTAAGAGAGACCACAGACCCGTATTAGTTTGCACCTGAAAACAGAGCAGAAGATGCAGACAGTATCAGAACACTCCCTAGCTTTTGTCTCGCACAGACTCAGACAGACATACAGACTTCCAGCCTTATCACTTTAGCTGGCTGACCCACCAAAGCCATGTGCAAGTTCTATTTCAGTTCCTGGATCAGTTGGCTAATCCAGATCTCTGGGCTGAAGCCAGAAGGCCCTGTGCTCCAGCTGGCCTGAAGCCTGCGGTCTGGGGGGCGGCCTGTGCCAGCTGACTGCTCCGGGTTCTGCTAACTCTGCTCCTTTAAGAGAAAATGGTGCTTCCATCCAGGAAGGCTCCCTTGGAGACACATCTGGCTTTTCTATGGCTGCAGTGGATAGCATGATGAGAGAAAAGAGCCAATAAATGTTTGTGTTTATCAAGAATGAATGCAGCAATGTAAAATCTTGTTTTCTTAACGTTTTGCCTTTGTGGTTTTGTAAACCCATTGTAACTGTTGTAAGTCTTATATTGTACAGTTTTGTCATTACAGCACTTAAGCAGTTGTTTTAGGGATCTGTGCTTGTGCAACTGTGCTTTATAAAAGTGTCTGCCGTTTTAATGTGGCAGGTAAGCAACTTCTGTGTCAGATGATGCTGCTGATATTTGAAACAATTGCAGATGGCATTTTGACTGGACTTTCAGTAAATGTCACAGAGCGCATTTATGAAGTGAATCATCAAATAAGGCAAAATGAGGCACAGAGCAAGTAAAGCATTTGTTGAGCATATTTACATTCTGCATAAATTATTTCAAAGCTGCATACTTTACTGAAGTAACAGGGGTATTCCACCACCATGACATTGAAATCCTGTACAGCAATTGCAAAACTTAATTCAACATTAAAACTTAAACGTTACCATAATTTAATCTAATCCAGTGTTGGTTTTTAATCCCTTTTTTGTCCTAAATTAACATTGAAACAAAATTAAATAATTAACTATAATTAAGCAAAAAACAAACAACCATGTTTCAACTCTTCAAGAACCCCATGCCTACAGTAAAAACATGATGCTAAAATATAACCTGTCCCAAAACAACAAAAACCCTTAGTTTCAGAATTTGTTTAAAAATATGTCTTTATTTTGATTTTTCGACTTACCAGATTTTACATCTTAAAAGAACACCTTAAAAAGAACTTATCAGTAGTGGGAAACCAGTCACACACTGATTAATAACCATTCGACTTTCATACTCATGGGATCTTCTTTCTCTTTGGGTGCTTTCTCTCTCATATTTCAAAATCGGGATATTTCCTGGCTCAATAGGTACCTTATTTTGCTAATCAGCACAGTTGTTATGAGCAGATGTTTTGTGAAACACAGTGGCAAATCAGTAATGCCATAAACAGATTTAATTTGGCTTTAAGATAATACTGTGCTGTGAAGGGGACTTGAGCAAAGGGTGTGCAGACATCGCCTTTGGCATGTCAGTCACATGATCTGGCGGACTACTATAAATCAGTGTGTACTGTCAGTGTTATGAACTGGCAATTTCATTTCACCATCAGCTGTAAATAAATGAATGTTCAACTTAAATGTAAAATTCTAACCATTACCAAAATAGTCATTCTGATGAGAAGTCATTAATGGATCAGTGTCACCCTGATCCACCCTAGCTAGTGACTGCTAGTATTTGTTAACATTTAGCCAGTTTTTGGTGTTTCCCAGATAACGTAATTTAATTAGGAGATGAAGGAAATGCATCAGGTGTAAAAGTCTAATCTTTTATGTGGATCTGACTGGTGGAGTAATATTTAATTGATTGTTTAATTATGCTCTTTTACAGGGTGAGTATAGACCTGATAAGCAGCTCTCTGATGAAGATTTGAAGAATGCAGTGTCCATTCATCACTCCCTGGCCATAAGAGCCACTGACTACCATAAACGGCCCAACGTCTTCTATCTGCGCACAGCCGACTGGAGAGTCTACCTGTTCCAAGCTCCGTGAGTCTGTTTCTGAATAAGACTTAAGCCAAAACGCATTCCCTCGGGCACACTACAGTATTTATTTGCATGTTGTACTTTTATACATCAGGTTTCACCTTCCAGACTCTTCCCTTTTTCCAGACTCTTTGAGTCCAATACTAGACGTACAGAGTCAGTTGTTGTTAAAAAGATGATGATAAAGAGTGGCACAAAAATAGGATTATCTACATCACAGCATGGGATGCCACATTGGAAATTCTCAAATACATAAACAAGATTTGAGGAGAAAATGTCTTTGCCCCAAGCACCAGTGATAAGGAGGTCAAGGAGAGCAGTTTGCAAGATTACAGGAAATCTGTACAGTGTAACTGAAAGAGGGTGAAGCCTTCCTCTTTTTGTGCTCAGTTGATTACTAGATGAAAGATGATTAGCATTACCTTTCATTTAATTTACATTCACCTAAATACCTATTAAATTCGCCTTATTTCCCCCCCTACTATTAGCCTGGCTCTAATCCTAACACTAACGTAACCCTAAAACTTAACCCTCATCCCTCACCCTGGTACTTTACCTCACCCTGGTGCTAGTTCTAATCCTGACTATTTCGTTTACTGTGCTAACGTTAGTAACTTGAGGCTTGCTAGTAACTAATCTTACCTCGCCACTGGCTTTCGATCTCAACATTACCTCAAAGTAAATTAAAGTTATCACTTTAAAACTTTTAGTTTAAGATGAACTGACTTTGGATAAAATCACTCAGCATGGCTGCTATATACAGGTTGCTGTTGGGGTTGTGATGTTAATAAAGGTGGAGCTGCTCCTCACTTCAGTCTCTTCATTGTTAAACGCTAAGAGAAGCTGCTCGATATTGTCCAAGGTTTGAGAAACTGCCAGAGTGAAATGTACAGAGCAAACTGTCAACTCTGAATTAAAGCTGTCCAGGATTTGTTAAAGATGTGGGAACTGAAGTTGGCCTACTTTTCGGCAGCTTGTTTCTCCATTTTGGAAGCGTAAATATTAAGACTGTTGTAACAGTTAGGGACTTTTGGCGACTGCCCGCAGGAAGAGATGACAGTGTTTGAGATTAATGGTATGTCAGTTCTGTGTGCTGAGCTCAGCTGTAAGAATTTAAATACAGATTACCGTTCTGTGCCACCTTTAAGTCAAAGGCATCTGGACGGATTTCAGGAGACTTTTTCAGACCACGTCATACTCATTAATGTTACACACAGCGCCAAAGAGGCTGTCTAGCTTGCTGTTTAGATTTCAAATGTAAAATCAATATTATACTCTTAAAGATATGATGGCAGTAGTAGGTACTTTACTCACAAGACATGACATGAGCTATGTTTTTACTGAGTTTCCTTAGAATACGTGACACATTTGCAATAATCAGATTTATCTCGTCAGAGGAAGGGTCCGAGGCACAGCCGACCTTTAAAAATGGGTAGGCTCCTGCACAAATTGCATATTTCCACCAGAGAGGTCTTCAAATCCCCAAATCATACATACTGTTTAAACTGGCACAGGAATTTACATAAAGAGCAATTATGCCATACTAATTAAAGGTGTATATCTTTGACATTTTAAACAAACTGAATGTGTTTACTCATTTCCAGTCACATCAGTCAGCCACCCACAACGTGTGTAAGAGAGTGAGTGGGGGTGTGTATGGTATCCTGGGCTTGTATATCCATGTGTCCCCACATGTTTCAGTCCCTCAGGAGAGCTTGTTCTGCTCCAGTTGCAGTTCTGTCCCAGTTACAGCTCTTATGGAAAGACTAGATATGTGTGTGTGTGTGTGTGTGTGTGTGTGTGTGTGTGTGTGTGGGGTGGGTGTGTATGTGTGGGTGGGTGTGTATGTATGGGTGGGTGTGGGTGTTTAACGCAACCTTTTTACCTTAATGATATGCATTCTTAGGAGTCTGTAACCTGTAGCTACACCTTTCCAAGTTCTGATGTTCTTGTTATGTGAGTAATACCACATTTTACCAGTGTTTTTACTAAAGCACAATCTTAGCTTTTATTTCTGAACAACTGGGCATTTCAAAGACAACGGTATTGAATATTTTATCAGTGCCAAGAACAGAAGAGCCTGCAATTTGCAAAGAAATGGTTTATGGGCAGATGGGGTAACTAATCTTTTAATAATCAAGGTGATTAGAAGGGAAGAAAGAGTAAAGAAAACAAGTGAGCCTGCACATAATGCTAAGCACACAACTTCATCTGTTAGATCTATTAATGCAGAGCATTCCAAATGATGGAGAGGCTGGTGATGTCAGTGGGTTGCAGACTGAGGCGGAATTTGGGCCTAATGACTTCATTTTGCTTTAAGAACATTTGCCCTAGGAGTTTAGTTTAGCAAAATGTTGCCCAGAATTAAAGCTGGCTTTCTAGGCCCTAGTCTCATTTTCAAAAAAGAATAAGAAAAAAATAACTCCTTTAACTTCATTTTCTCAGTAGTTTTGGGTCTCACTGTATTTGACTAACAGAAGCCTGATTACAAGACAAATGGTAACAGAGCCTTGTTAATTATGTTTTGGTATGTTTCTGATATGGTCTTGATGAGGTGTATATATGTGTGTGTGTGTGTGTGCAGGAATGCAGAACAAATGCAGTCTTGGATCACCCGCATCAACACAGTCGCTGCCATGTTTTCTGCCCCACCCCTGCCAGCTGCTATTGGCTCACAGAAGAAGTTCAGTCGCCCACTGCTGCCAGGCTCTACCTCCAAACTCTCACAGGTCACATGATTATACTAGAAAAGCTGCATGTATTTATTTGGGCATCATTCGGCTTCTGCAGCTCTGCTGTGTGTTCTGCAGCCGCAAACTCTGTGTTCTGAAACTGGGTGTCCTAACTAAACCCCTGTGTATGTGTGTTTGTGTAGGAGGAGCAGGTACAAGCTCACGAGGCTCGTTTTCATGCCACCTCCACTGAGCTGGCCGAGCTTCGCTCCTACCCACCGGACCGAAAGGTCAAAGGTCGTGAGCTGGAAGAGTACAGGCTAAGGGAAGAGTATCTAGAGTTCGAGGTGAGAGAGTGAGAAGTACTGAACATTTTTCATCAAGTATCTGAGTAAAGGGGGAAGATGGCCCACTTACTGTAAGATGAAATCATAATTGTACAGGTTTACATAGTACAGTTTGACATGTAAATCATAACATAAACTGGCCCTGTAAAAAGAAGGGGATGTTGTACATAATTCATGTTTGTTGCAGAATAATAAGATATGCAAAGCTGCGATCAGCATTTTAACTAATAATTGCAACTGGTTCAAAAGTGCATGTGATTAATATACATTACGGACACTGTAAGTGTGGAGTGGACTGCATCTAGTTGTGCAGCTCATATTTAAACTCCAGCAGTGAAAAATGTTGAGTAAATATAGCTACCTAGCAATACTAATGATCCTTGTAGCTTGCAGTTACTAGCTAGTGAGTGAAACTAAATTGACTGTTTAAAATATCACATATTTTCCTTTAAGAAGAAAATTAAATTACTAGATATCTTCTCAACAAATGATTTTTTTACATCATTTTCACACTGTCCTCTTATAGAACATTAATATAAAATGCATAGACTGTAATTATGTAATGACAAAAAAAGATGGCCTGACCTTGAAGAGGTTCCTGGGTGCAAGACCTGCAAATGCAAGCATTTAGATGAAATTTCAAAAATAGAGCTTTGCCATTCAGTAAATGTGTTGACAATAGTTTATCTGGCTCCTTTGTTTGGTCAGGAGGGAAACTAAGATGGGGAAAGGCAAAGGGACAGCTTAACATCTTGTGACAAATTTAGCCTGTTATTGTCTAAGTAAAAAAGTATCAGTCATCAGTGCCTTATCGTTTTAAGCTTTATGCTATGAATCTGGTTTTAAGTGGCACAACTGTATAATCATTGAGAGGTTGGGAATTAGATCCCTGGTGATGCCACCAGGTCATCAACATGACCTGTCAATGGACCTAACAAAATTGGTAGTGTTCTCCTCCAATTCATGTTGTTGTCCAGTGATGGTACATTGGCAGCAGTTTGAAAAGACACAGCCACCCTCATGCTGCCTGGTATCATCGTGTGATGTTGGAGCTCTAACTACAAGGAAAAATTGGTTACAACTGAAATTGTATTCTCTTTCTGTCTCAGAAAACGAGGTATGAGACGTACAGCATGCTGCTGAGAGCAAAGCAGCGCTGTGGAGATGACAATCTGTCAGTGTTTGAGGCCATGCTGCTGGAGGAGGGGTCTCTGCAAAGGGCTCAGTCCAGCCCAACTCTCCAGGAAAGCAGCCTGACCTGTAGCACCAGAGACGGTCCCAGCACCGCAAGGGACCCTCCAGCCACAGGGAATGGTACAGGAGCAGGCTCCGCCCGCGGACAAGGCCAGAGACACAGCTACCGTCAGGCTGTCAAAAAGTGACCTGTTACCACTCGTGCTGGAAGCTCTTTGTGCTGGAAGGGAAGTGAGGTCGTTCTCTTTCCTGTGTGCGCCCTCCTGCTCTCTGTGTGCCCGCAGGAAATGGCACAGATTCTGACTGAGTCTGACTCTGTGATTGGCCAGCTGGTGAATGATGGCAGAGTCCAGGGTTGTGATTGGTGGGGGGGGGGGGCAGAGGAAAGTGTTTAAAGGAGGGTGATCTGAGAAACGAGGGGTGAACTGAGCTAGAGAGAGAGAAGAGTAGAGGGGACACGTCCGCTCATCTGTCTTTCTGCCATCTGCTCTATGGATCAACACACTCTCCAGTCACCTCCGTCCTGGGACCAAAACAGCTTGATACCTTTAAAGTGACTGTTAGCATCAGAATCTTACCATCATGCAGGGGCCATTGCGTCTTTCAGCTTCCCTGCATGTAAAAACAGTTCAGTGTTGTAGTGATTTTTTTTTTTTTTTTTGCAAGTCATTCCTTGCATTCCTTTTTTTAGTTTTGAAACGAATCATAGTGAAAGCTACCCGTTTATCTCTGTTCATTGATAGTAACAGGGGTCAGCACATTCCACAAGAGCAGTGCACTGAACAGCATCCATATGTTGTGTCATGCCAGATGATAATGGTGATGATGTAACTAGCTTGCTCATAGCAGCTGACAGCTGTTCATCTTCTGTATATACCTGGGCAGCATCCTAATGGGCCCTTATTTGATAGCTAGTGCACTTACTTCAGGTGCCAAAGATCACATAGGGGGCCATTTCGAAAGGATTGTGTCCACCTAATTCAGCAGCCGCTTGACAATAAGTCACCAACCACGTCAGAGTCAGAAGGAGTGATTATTTAGCAGTGGTCTGCTGCGTATGGCTCCTGGGCGGAGCTGATCATTAGGAATCGTAGGTAGATCATACCAGAAACCTTTCATTTTTAAATACGGAAATCATGTTGTGCCCCAGAATATCTCTTGCACTCAATTTTAAATATTATTATCTGATATACATTTAATATATGTCTCTAGAGTTGATTTAACTTTGAATATTATTACTGTCCTTGTCCTTTTATTGGTTCTCTTGGCTGAGTGTTCTTGTCCACTGTGGCCAGCATGGCTGAATAGTGATGGCTTCTTGTATTCTCCTCTCTTTTGCAGAAAAGCAGCGAATCTAGTGGTGATATGAAATATACCGTGCGTAGTTTGGCTGTCTTTCAGGCCTGTTATGTTCCCCACCTAGCTCTCTGAATGTGTCTCTGTGATATATTTTTTTACAACACTTTGTTTAACATTCAGATTTGTCCTTTGTTGTTGTGTGTACGAGTGACGAATGGGTGTATGCTTGACAAAATATATCAACTGTATGTGGAATGCACATCATGATTATGGATTATCAGCATCCATCTGTCCAACACGGGCCTGTTTTCTGTATGCTCAGAGCATTTCTGTTTGGCTCGCTTTATCCTGTATGAATAAGGTACTATTAAGGACAGGTGAACTGTAATGCTGTGTCATGTATATGTACATTAGCTACTGAGGCGCTGTCTACTAGAGTGTTAAAGACTCAGCGAATCAGGCCGATGGGGACTTCTAGAAGGTTTCTCATCATATTGTTTGTTTGTTTGTTTATTTATTTATTTATCTCTTTCTCAGCAAGTAAATAAGGTGTGAGCAAACCTGTGTGGTTTTCCACATCTGTTCTGGTCTGATTTTGAAAAGGAGCAAGAGAACGGGCCGTGGTGCCGAGTCCCGGGGGAAATAATATGCAAGAAATAATCAAACTGAACTATCAATTGTATACAACCAACTTGCACCTTTGTAAGGCATCACAGATTGTGTGAAATGCAAACTCAGTGTATGATCTCTGCTGTTGAATACTGGATGAACAATCAAAGGAGAGATGCAAAAAATTGTGAATGTAATGTGCTTTGTGCTTTTGAGAGAGTTGAAGCAAAAATTTGTTGTAAAGCCATTTTTGTTTACTCAGGCTGATTTAAGTACAACATTGGCTGTTGCAACACCACCAGTTAACCAGCAGAGAGCGCCATAAGAGAGCTCAGCCATAACCAGAGAGAGTGACGTCATTACTACGGCTATAATACAGCACTACATACACACTGTGTGTGTGTGTGTGCGTGAACGTGTGCATGCATGTGCTACACACACACACACACACACACACACACACACACACGCACACAGCTGCTGTCAGATGTGAGCAGTTTTTTTGATCAGTGGCAGATTTTGATGAAGTGCTGAAAAGCTGTGGTGGGAACAGTAGGCCTGCTGTCTGACTAAAAAACTGTATATTAATCTATTAACTGTAATTATAACCAGCACCTGAATGTTTATAAACGGCATGGAATTGTGGTCTGCTTTCATTTGTATTCTGTGCATTGTTTCCCATGAATATTAGTGCTCTTTCTTTCTCAATTCACTGCCAGGATTATGAAGGGTAGAGGGGTTGAGTAAAACTACGCCATGTAAAAGAAGGAAAGCTCTACAAATCACTTTTTTAAGGTTGCAGGTTATGTGTACACATCTTTAGGCTGTCTTATTACCCCCCTCTAAATTTTCTGGTGTTTCATTTTTGATGATCAGTTGCATTGTAAAAAAAAAACATCTGTAAGGAAATGGTGTCTGCATAGCCTCTCTTCATGGCCTGTAGGAACGAAAATAAAGAAACACATTTATTTAACGAGACCAATAATCTTTAGTGTCGAAAATAACAAAGTTGGCATTGATGTGAATGTACAAGAGGTACCTGTATTCTCTTTCAAAGTAATATTGGGGAAAGAAGATTAGAACCATTTTTGCCAGTTGTGCTTACACACAAAGGAATTCAATCTCAGCATCCATGCAGTGTAACACTCACACACTATTGTTTTCACACTAGGAGGCAGTGAGCACACATGCCTGGAGTGGTAGGCATCCCTATCCATGGCACCCCTTCAGTCATGTCCTTTTGGTTCACTTCCAGTCACAAGGCTGGTTCCCTAACCTTCAGCCCATGACTGCCCCCATCTTTTTGTACATTCAGTTGTTTAGATTTGGGCAAAAACTCTACCATCATGTAACCCATTTGAATGCAGGGTTATTATTCAGTTATTGAAACTATCAATTCAGTAACTTGTGTGTGTATATATTTATTATTATGTAAGTAATATGAAATGACTATGTAAGAGACGTGGACCAAAATATGGGGCCTATCAGTTTAAGAATGCATGAAAGCACTGAACAGCTCTGCCCTGAGTAGGTATGTGCACTATGGGTGTTGTGTGCACTCTGTCTGTTCCACCATTAAAGATGGAGATATGAAACCCCACTTTCCTGTTTTAAAAGGACAGTAAATGTTTAGGTTTCTGCTCATATTTGTAAGCCAGTATGTCGATTACACTCTGACACGCGTGTCTGAACAGGTGTGCATTGCCAAATATGAACAAAAATATACTAACTACTCTAGCATATCTCATGTAAGATGAGGAGTTCTCATCAGGGTCTCATCAGGTATTTCCCTCCCTTTCATTTGCCTTTTTTTGTGCTACTGATTTTGGCTTAACGTCTGAAAAATAAGCCTCTGACCACACAATCATTTTAGCCTATGCAAGTTAGCTACTTTCATCCCTCACTTGCAGTCATCCGGATATCTGTTGATTAGCCCTTGCTGATGCTTGAACATCAACGTTAGTCTGAATGCACATCTCTTCTTTATATGTACAGGATAATATTCCTGTAGTTCCTAAAACCGGTTATCTGCATGGACCTTTTCCTCAAGTTCCATTTTTTTTCCTGCTTTTCCAGGAAGATATTCCCACCCATGACTAATGAACATCATAAAACTCTTTGGTCTCTTGATCCAGCTTTTTACATCTTAGAAAATGATTGTTTATTACAGTCTGGACCATAGATAAATGTGAATACTACTGAAGTGGGTAACTGGGAGAAGAGTCGGGAGAATTCCCTTGGGGCTCAGAGCATTTTGCTTACTACAAGCTAATAAATAAACTTGAACATATAAGCATAAGAACACACAGACCAACTATACATCTTACAGTCGAACCAAGCTGACACTACCATACAGGTAAACTAGACAATTCCTTAGTGTGGCATTTCACATTGGTACATTGGCAAAATGTACCAAATTATTCTGTCACCTACAAGGAACTTGATCATGGCATGCAGTGTTTTCCAAGCTCTTTGTGATTGGCTAAAGAACATGTCAGCTACTGCTCTGATTGTCCCTTAACCTGTTCCCTCCCTTAACAACACAAATTAGGCCTAAATGCTTGTGCGGACGGAATCTATGAATCAGATACCTGATATCTCACTAGTTTAGAGAAGGGAGTGGAATTTTAACCATTTTCTCATCCAAAGAGACGAGAGGAGAAGTGTGGGATGTGGATGAAACAGTGTGGAACACAGCACACAGTGGCTGGTTTGTAGCTAAATTGGCTAACCTGCAAGTCTGTCTAATTACACAGAAAACCAGATGCATATGACTGAGACTGAGCTTCTTATTCTCATTTCCTGTTCTACCTTAATGTACCAGATACGTTCAGATGCCTATACGGGCACCTGTAACTGCTGCACTGATTAAGGTGAAATAGCAATTCAAATAAGAAGAACTTCAGCCATCAAATTCAGCACTACCGCTTGAACTTGGCCACAATATCATCCAGTCTGTTCCTGGCTGACACAACAGGCAGTTTATAACAGGCTTCAAGCCTTCAGTTGAGTGTGTACTACAAAGGCTGAACTGGGCTTTGTGAAAATGTTAAATCGGAACAGCTGCCGTTACTTCTGTGCATTACAGGTAAGACTTTGACTATAAACGTTTCAGTCCGTGTAGATCTCAGCTGTCTCATTCAAATATTAAGATTTGTTTTATCTTCACTTTATCTTTAACTGCAACACATTTAAGGTGGAATAGGAAAATTCAATAATGAAGCCAGCTTCAGCCTTGTCAGCTCTAGGAGGTCTCTCCTCCATTGAAACACCTCACTGATGTTAACATGGTTCTTCACCCTTCTTTCTATTGATATACAAAAACGAATTGTATACAAATTTTCAAATTCTTTAAATCAACAAAACTTTCTTGGTCTTCTTCATCTTAGAAAGATCTAGAAGAACACTGATACTACAAAATATGTAGGTCTTACAAATACATCCAAATCCTGCTGGATGCTTGAAAATGAACTGCCTTACCCGTTTTACAAACGCTAAAACAATTACTACAAGAGTGATCCATATTTTTTTTATTTATACATTTATTAGTTCTGGCCTATGTTTTCCTGTACCACAATTTTACATATTAAAAACCATGTAAATAAAGACATTGATATAAAGCACCTTAGGCATATCAACGCCCCCTAAAAATATAAAAATGTTATATATACAATACAATACAATACAATAGATAATAGGGTAAACAGGACAGCTTGAGTAGGTCATGTGCGACAGCATAGGTGGGAACCGTCATTAATAAATTAATAAAGATTTTAAGAAAAGGTTTTTAGAATAGTGTAACAGACACATGAATATTCTTATTTGTTGACAGAATCCCAGCTATGAAGAGCATTTTAAATTGGGGTTTACTGCCGTTATTGTTGGTTAAAAAAAGTACCAGGTTGTACAAACCCAATTCCCCAGTGCCAGAAAGTTGGGACAGTAGGTGAAATGTACATTAAAACAGACAACAGTGATCTGCAAAACCCTTAAGACCTGTATTCAAATGAAAACAGTACAAAAACAAGATATTTAATGTATCAATTAATTAACTTGTGTATGTGTACTCTTATTGTAATGTGTATTTACACACATATACTCACTGACAAAAAAATGATAGGAACACCCAGATAGGAATGTTGAATTGCTGCAAAACTCAGTATGCAGTTACGTTTCGGGTAGACACGTGCATGATAGGTGTGCTCTGGTTACATGAGGGCACAGCAAACAGGCCGTGAGCATCGTTTGATTTGCTGACAAGCACGAGCAGCTCCCACAGTTTCCTTGTTCAGCATCCATACACTTTCTTTACACACTACTATCTCTCCCCGGACCATTTCAAGGCACTTAACAGAAGGCAGTTTGGTGTCATGGCATCCATTGTGTGTCTGCCATTGATATCCAGCCAGCCATAATTGCCTTCCTTTGCAGTGGTATTATGAACAAGAAACCTGGACTGCTATAGACCATAACTGTATCGTCTTCAGCTACAAATACAGGTTCAGTTTGGGATTCCAGCCTTTGCTGTAGAGCGCCACACTGCCACAACTGCTGTTGTGATGATCTGGGGAGCCATCGGATAGGACATTCAATTAATATAATTATTATTATTAATTATTATGAAAATAATTATTTCACCATTTTTGCTTAACACTTTAGCTGCTCAACAGCTTGGTTTTAATGGGAGACAGGTCTGACCAATCTAGCATTTGTATCTCTCTTACTATGCAGCTATGCTGTAGTAACATGTGCAGACTGTGGCATGGCATGGGCTTGCAGAAACACGCCGTGAGATCCTTGATAAAGCTATCGTCTAGACTTTATCTGTGTCTAGATGATTTTGTTTTTGGGGAAATGGCAAATCTTGATCCATCGTTTCTTGAAAGACTTTCTGGGTGGTTTTGTTACACCTAAGCCTGATGATACCTACTTAAAATGTTGTTTAGAATATTTCACAACATTCTGATCCCATTAATTACTCCTTGTTTTTATACTGTTTTCATTTTAGTGCTTTCTTTGCATTTGACCTACTGTCCCAACTTTGGGCCTGGGTTTTTAATATTGTACATGAATACAGTACAGCTGTCATACCAGTACAGAGTCGTACCTGTCTGCACTTCTCTGTTAGCTAGAAACAAAACTGAATCTTGTTAGTAACAGAAATCAGTAATGCCTATGTTGGTTTAATGGTCTTATTATTTACTTCAGAATACACACTTTGTATCTTGTGCTGTTGTGAGTGTTGTGCTGGGTCTTATGTTGTGCTCTTGTGAGTGTTGTGCTGAGTCTTATGTTGTGCTGGTGTGAGTGGATCAGACACAGCAATGCTGCTGGAGTTTTTAAAAATAGTCCACCAACCGAAACTATCCATCGAACAGCATCCTTTGGGTAGTGTCTTGTAATCACTACTGAAGGACTAGAAGATGCCCAAAAGAGATCAGCTCTGACTTTATATCTACAAGGTGGACCAGCAAGGTAGGAGTGTATAATAGCGTGGACAGTGAGTGGAGACAGCAGCACTACTGAGTCTGATCCACTCATACCAACACAACACACACTAACACACCACCACCACGTCAGTGTCACTGCAGTGTTGAGAATGATCTACCACCCAAATAATACCTGCTTTGTGGTGGTCCTGTGGGGGTTCTGACCATTGAAGAACAGGGTGGAAGGGGATTAACAAAGCGAATCAAATGGTCTACAATCTGTAATAGTAGAACTACAAAGTGCACCTATATGGTAAGTGGGACTGAAAATGGACAGTGAATTATTCTACCACTGTCATCATTAAAGAACATATGCAAGCACAGCCGTGTTCAGTGTACCTGGGTGTAGGACTGTCAATCGCAATTAACTGGGGGATCATAATTAATTGAGATGATTAATGTTATCAAACTCTGTGCAAACCAGTCAAATTCTTCCAAACTCGTATATCTATGGAGTCTTTATGGACCTTGCTATGTGCACTGGTGCGCAATCATGTTGGAAAAGGATGGGGCCAGCTCCGTTCCCACAAAGCTGGGAGCATGAAATTGGTCTAAAATCTCTTGGTATGCTGAAGCATTAAGAGTTCCTTTCACTGGAACTAAGGGGCCGAGCCCAACTCCTGAAAAACAACCCAACACCACCAAACTTTACCCATGGCACATTGCAGTCAGACAAGTACCGTTCTCCTGGCAACCGCCAAACCCAGACTCATCCATTGGATTGCCAGATGGAGAAGCATGATTCATCACTCCAGAGAACACATCTCCACTGCTCTAGAGTCCAGTGGCAGCGTGCTTTACACCACCGCATTCAATGCTTTGCATTGCACTTGGTGATGGAAGCAGCTGCTCGGCTCGGCAGCTTTGGATGCAGCTGCTCGGCCAAGGAAACCCATTCCATGAAGCTCTCTAGGCATTGTTCATGAGCTAATCTGAAGGCCACTTGAAGTTTAGAGGTCTATAGCAATTGACTGCACAGGTGGCATCCTATCGCGGTACCATGCCGGAATTCACTGAGCTCCTGAGAGCGATCCATTCTTTCACTAATGCTTGTAGAAGCAGTCTGCATGACTAGGTGCTTGGTTTTATACACCTGTGGCCATGGAAGTGATTGGAACACCTGAATTCAATTATTTAGATGGGTGAGTGAATATTTTTGGCAATATAGTGTATGCAAGCACTACCGCATTCAGTGTATCTGGGTGTAAGATTGTCAATCACATTTGGGAATCATAATTAATTGAGATGATCACAGATATTTAAGCAGACTGCAGTCATTTTCTAATCAGCCAGTTTGGCTTGGTTAGGCTTGACTTAACAAGAAAAGACTATCATTAATCACAGTTATTAATATGACAATTAGTTGTCAGCCACAATGTTGTGATCANTTTTCTTTCAGGAATGGTCAGCTGTCCTGACATGAATGGAACAATTGGGGAGCCATTAATCCTAACCTGCAATGTCACATCTACAAAAAACTGTGAGGTGAACTCCTACAAATGGAAGATGAATGGAACTGATCTACAAAGTAGCAGTGATGATCAAAATGGTCTTACATTTTATTACAAAATTCCAAAATTATCCAAGGAACACAACACAACATTTTCATTTTGGGTACAACTGAAATGTGGACCTGATGAACAGCACTTCAGCCTGATCCTATCAGGTACTTTTCCATTGTCAATAGTTAAATTACATGCCTTTGTTAAATTCTAAAGCACACTATTAAATTAATCTCAATCTGACTCTTTTCACAGAGAGGAAACCTACTGCACCAGGTACAGTATTCTCTGCCTCTTCTGTTACACTGAGCTAATTCACATACATAAAAACTGCTGTACAAATTTACAGTGAATGGAAAATTAAACAGTGAATTAAACAATACTTCTATAGCATCTCAGAATTAACAATGAGCAAGTTAACCACGCACAGAAAGGTCTTAATGTATTGGTAAACATGCTGTAAATGTCCTGCGTACCCTGCAGACTTTCATTTCTCACTTCAGGAACGTATAAAGAACACAGTTTACAATGCTTTCCATTTAGTTACTGAATAATAAACCCTTGGATGTAACAAGCCTGGAACTTTGCCACTGTAAGGCAACTGTTAATGCTACTGGTTATTCACCTGCATAAGCATAAATGATCTGCTCATTATATTCAGTGAAATTTGTAGACTGTGATTTAGATTAATGATGTAATAATGTTTCTTTTATTTACAGAACATGAGAAAGTCAATGGTCCAGTCCCAGACAGTTCTCATAGTCGTGATGTGGCTGCAAGTCTTGTATGCATCCTGGTTGTCTTAGTTCTCATTGGTTTGGCAGTTTGGTTTAGAAATAAATGTAATCATAATGGTTTCTCCCAGGCTGAGAGAAATGATATTGATTTTTGACATGTGACACACTGTCTCAGGAGTGCCAATCAGTCTTTAGTCATAGCTGATGTGAAAAAGGGCAGGAAAACGAGGAAGTGATATGCCGTAAAGATGGGATTGGCTTTATATAATATAAGCACTGGCAGGTTTCCAGTGGTGTGATTGCAGTGCAGTTTTGTGAAATGTTTAGCATCTATGTAGCAAATGTGAATATGTATTCTTTTCTGTCTTGCACTTTATATATCTGATTTCTGTGAAATGATATTAAATTACTGACACAGTGTGGTCATTCAGTAAATCAGCTCAGTAAGGGCCAGTTTTTATCTCTCTACTTTGACTGCTTGAGAAATTTGTATCTGGTTATAAGGTCTTATCACTGTAACTGATCATCATTGTAAAGCATTAACTGACTGTGTGTTGGAACATATGATTGGAAACATACACTACAGAGTAGCACTGGGGTACTGAATTAAGCTTGTCTATTTCTTCTGTTTCATATTCTGTTTTGTGTGTTTGAAATACAGGTTTTATGGAGTTTATAGATAATCACAGATAAACATATACAAACCTAAAATAAATTAACTTATAAAACTTTTTTTATATTTTCTAAAAATAAAACTGTAAACCGTATGTATGATTGTGTCTTTTGCTAGAGTTTGACAGAAGGGTTGAGTTTATTTTTTCCCTCAGAAATTGATGTGACACAGATCTGATGTTTACAAAATTTGTACATTACCCAAATAAATGTACATAATTCAAAATGTAAATATTGTGTGTTTATTATAAAGAATTTACAGAACATTAGTAAAAATTCCAAGACCATCAGCAGAAAGTCAGTGATGTGGAAATCATGACTCCTGTTAATGTGAGATGGTTTAGGAAGTTTGATATCATCCTTTCGTCCCTCTAGATGAGAAGGCTGAGGACTATTTTCTCACTCTTCCTGTTCTTTTGCTGCAAAGAACAAGAACACGTATCCATGGAGAGGATCAACAAACATAGCTCGACACGCACAGAGCTAAAAGTCGAATGGGTTTTATTAAACAGATTGACAGTTAAGCACAAAAGCATAAGCCAGGCAAACATTACCGAGGGACAAGGCAGGGTCAAACAGAGAGGTAGACAGAGATTGAGAACCGGGGAATCAGAGAGATCAGCAAACAAATCCAAAGAGAGAGAGCACGAGAATAAACCAATAAACAAACAAGAAGTCGAATCCGCAAACAGAACAAGTGGAGAATCCAAAAAGAGTAGATTAAAACCAAAGAAAAGTTAAAACTAGAGACAGCAAACAAGGAAGGCAGGAGAAACTGCTTGATAAGGCAAACTATGTTTTGCAACACTTTGCAATGTGTGTGAGAAACTGAGGGGTTTAAATTCAAATGGGGAAATGAGGAGCAGGTGTATGTAATTAGTACTCTGGTGAGGAGGAACAGGAGAATGAGGTGTGATTGGAGAGTTCGGGACCTGTGGCAGTGACATCATCAAGTAGTGAACTCTGGGAAATGGAGTTCGGGAGATCGGAGGGGTCAGGGATACCCGGAGGCGTGACAGCAGGCTTGGTGTTTGATCCTCTTCTCTTTTCACTCTATACTCTACCCCGGCTACACTGATGATGCTTACCTCTTATCACATCTTGCCATATTTCCAAGAGCAACAAGCAGCACACACTCATTCAGATTTTTTTCATGTTTATAGTTATTGAAATAACAGCAGATGTGGCTGACTGGCATTCTGAACTTTATAACCATTACAGTATGTAGTCACAAAATGCCCTTGCATGTGTTTTGTCTGTTGTGACATTATATTATATTGGCAAGGTTAATTAAAGTATTTAGTGAAAAAAAAAATCTGCCATTGCCAATGTTACAGAATATATGCAAGCAAAGAATGGCTGCTTTTTGTGCATCTATTTGCATATTATAGTTTATTACTGTTTATAAACAACTATAAAAAAAAACTTTATTAAAAAAGAAAAAAATTAAAGTACGGCTTAAGACATTGTTGGAAGAGGTTTATTGATTTATACAAGCCAGGAAAAGGACATTATTACTTGTTTTATTCACCTACATTAAGAATGGCTAAAAAAGGAAAAATGGACAGGAATGAAACTTGGTGGGTAAATTTGACATCATGAGACATGCAAATGATTCAAGTTTCACGCTTGTCCACACATTTGACGAAAGCAAGGATGGGCCTTATCGCTGTACTTGACTGATCCAACATGCAAGATTGCAGATATTCAGCAGCGATGCCCTCCATGAGTCATCCTGTTAGATCCAGCACCATTGGCAGACGGCTGCACGATGCAGGACTACATGCATGCAGACTGTTACGACGACTGCCCTTAACACCACGTAAACGTCTTTATCTTCCTTCCGAATAGCATTGCACTCACTTCCTTCGGGGTGCAACTATTTTACTATTTTATGTCTATCCTCTACATGATAAAGTCAGCAACCCATTTGCCAAATGCCACTGTTGGCCCACCCTTGGACCATCCACACTATTATCCTGCTTACAAGTTGTAAATAAAACAGGAACTAAGATAAATATTACAAAGAATCGTGAGGGGAAAAATTACTAGGCCTATGTTGTTGCTGAGACTGGGCTTAATTTCTTAAAGATATAGAACTGACTTTATTTATGATACTGCTGCTGAAATTATTTACAAATTTACAAAAGAAAACAAAATGAAGAAAAAATACTTAAATTGAACTTGAATTTAAGTATGGAAAATGAATAATGAAAAGTGGCAATACTGTACTTAAACATCAGTGGGCTGAGCAGAAAGACTGTGGGCTGCCAGCTTTGGCGTCAATGGTTCAACAGTAATCTGCTATCGCCTTGCTATCTATAATAAAACTAGTCAGCTTAATGTTTTACTAAGTTGAAACTCAATATTCAATATCATAGTTAAAACATGTTGACAGACCTAATCAGGTTCAGATTATTCACAGTGCACAAAAATGACCCAGATGGAACACTTTGTTTAGGCTGTCTTTTCGAATGTAAAATCTTGGCAAAGAAGGAAACACAGGAGACATTGTGCATGTGTAAAATGCTCTTTACTGAAAAGGAAAAAAGGGAGCACTGTCACCCAGTGCTGACTGACAAGGCTGTAAAGGAAGACCAGGTCACCACCGGCCATACAACTCTCTTTCGCAATAGACACATAACCCACCCAACTTCCCCACAGCCCCCACAATCACTGCTGCCCCAGTAACATCTCCAAGAACAACATTCAGAAGGCGCTCTTATCACGAGAGCCTCTTATGATCTGATATGATCTCGCTACAGCAGCGGTTTCAGAATGGCCACCATCACAGCCAACACAAATGACGCAGGACCAATCCTCTCACTGCACTGCGTCCTCTCCCTAGGTGCACTGGTGGGTAGAAACTAAGTGTGGCGTCCTCCTCCCCAAGTGTGTTTTAACTCTTTGCACCTAGCTCACTGCTGACAACTGTGGTGGGCTGCACATACTGTGTCAGTTCCTTCGACAGCAGCGCACTTGTAATTCCTGCCCAGCATTAACTCTTCCTGCACTACCTTCTCAAACACTATATGTCTGCAGGACCATCACACTTAGTTCTGACAACAGCCCACCTAGCAGTCACTCTCCCAATTACATAGTCACACATTCAACTCCCACACATTCACATTCCCAGCAACCTACCAACCCAAGTTAAGAATGGCAGGACTCATATGAATTCCTGCACTACTGGGGACAACAACTGCAGCAATGGCACGATGGCAGGGATGGTCCAAAAAAATGTTCCTAAATGCAAGTTAATGCAACAAGATTATTTGTAAGTGTAAAGCAAAACACTGATAGGCAGCATTGCACTGTATTGGGGCTAATATTTACTGATTTGCAGCATGCACTGTCAATCATTCTTCATTAACACTGTCCTCAAATAGGCTTGAAGCAATGTGATGCAGGCTTTAGTTTAGTTTAGTTTAGTTTGGCCTACATGCTTATCATGAGTCAATGTACAATTATAGTTAAAGTGTAACTAACAAGTTTAAAATTAACGTGACTTAGTGTATGCACTTGTCTGTTGTCACGATTTCAAAAACAAAAAATAGGACATTAAAACATGAGAAAACATATTTTAAAACCCATATGCTACTTTGATTCATAAATCAGTACCATTTCGGATAAAACAGTAGGTGACCCCTTAGAGGGATACAGTTATATATATATATATATTATAGTTATTTTATAGTATTTTTTTCCTAACTTTATCTACTTTTCCAGGTGATCATATCATAGACTTTAACTGCACTTTAGATCCAGTTAAAAACTGCACACCAGAGCTAGATCACTCACACACAAACAATCCAGGAAAACTCTATGCAATACTTTGTGAATGATCTAACTCTTATCAAGGTATGGTGAGAACTACACCCTAATGCCTTACAGTATTCATGCCACTCTAAGACTCATCAATCTTATTCAACAATAGACCATGTTATAGTTTTAGCCACTCTCAAGTGTTAGCAGCTTCCACAGCTGCAGTAATATGAGAGCATGCTCCTATTTTGTTTGTTTATACTGATCCTATGAAAGTAGATGACCATCCAAAATGAAGACTGCAGCCCGAATGGCTAGCTCACTCACCTTAGCACACCCCCATATCCAGGTGCTGGTTACTGACTTATCATCACACAAAATCGTGGTGGCTATTAAAATATTATCACACCACTAAATGAACTGTTCACAGAATCATATAAAAATGGTGTGCATCCTGATTCCTTAAGAGAAGCTGTGATTTTTATATGACCTAAACCGAATGAACCTGGCAATAAAGGTGAATCATATCAGCTGAAATCTCTGCCCAACACAGATGGTTAAATCCTAAGCAAAATATTGACAAGCAGGTTGGAGAACATTCTACCAGACATAGAGGGGAGGGATCAGAATAATTTTATCGACGGCCGTCAGGTTTTCCACAACATCAAGACATTGTTTAACATACTGCATCTTAACAGAGGGCTTTCAGACACTGCCATTCTGTCCTTGGATGCAGAAAAGGCTTTTGACAGGGTGGACTGTCCCTTTTATGTTCTCAGAAGATTTGGATTTGGATTTCCAACTGCTTAAATATATTAGTTAGGCAGGACAGCTGACAGATGATAACGATATTGTCAGACCTAAAGAAATCTATTCCATCTTTGCTACAACTTCTGATACTTTACTGGAAATTCCCAAGTTATAAAATCATCTATCCATCCAATTAAATAACAAAGAAAACAGAGTCAACTATCAACCTCTTCTAGATTCTATTTCCAAATCCACTGAAAGATGGAGAACCTTACCCATCTCACTAAAAAGTCTGTATAATTACAATTAAAAATATAATAAATAAAATATATTTATAATATCAAAAACGCCCCAGCCTAAAAGACTACTATCTTACCATTACAAAATGTTCACATTCATTCCAGTGAATCTTTAAGATCTAAACTTAACTCTCTTGTAGAAGATCTACAAGTTGATATTTCATTAGAGGCCTGAATAAATGTATGTGTAGATGCTCAGACACAAACTATCAATAGTCAGCTAAAGCTACTGCTATGCAAGTAGATTATGAGAACATACATCACTCCAGTAAAATTAAATATATATAATGGAAATATTACTGACATACAAATGTATGCAATGCTCACTTTCAAATGCTTCTCTGCTGCACTGTATATGAGGCTGCAATGTAGTTGGGGGGTTCTGAAAAGAAGTGTCGCTATCTAATTTCCACATGGTATCCATAGATCTACCTTTGAAATCTGAAGTGGGTATTTTGCCTGACAGTCTTGCTATTGGAAGCAGCACTTTAATTGGATTAAATGCAAAACATATGGAAAGAAAAGAATATTGTTTGTCATTGAAAAAAATAACAAATTTAAATGAATTTTAATTAAATGCTGAGCTAAAGAGACACATTTTAAATGTTGGCTTCACCTTGGCTTCACATCTGTAAAAATACCTGTTGACAGAGAACAGTTTTAAATGGTTAAGCCTTTAGGCATCAGACACCATGGAACAGGATCAAGATCACATGTGGATGTGCTTATTTTGTTTAACAGTTGTAGGATCCTGATAGCTGATAATAGAGAAAAATGTCTTTACTGATGGAGGTGGCTTGTCAGGAAGGCTATTGGAACTTGGCCTCAGCTTATCAATGCTATATTGTCCTGAAAATGAATCACAAACTTTGCAGGTTTTAGAAAATAAGTCCCCATAACATTAGGAAACATTAGGATTAATAGGTGGAATATTGGATTTGGTATGATTATGGCGTATATTAGTTACACCAGAGAGCTATGACGGTCTGGATATTTTCATAGCATTATTGTAGATGAAGATCTGATCTCTTCAGACTTCAGCTCCTACAATCCTTGGGAGTTTATGAGACACTCTCTCTCTATCATCATCCAATGAATGTAGACAAGGTCAATTCATTTATGTTACAGCATGCCGATCTGATGCTGACCCATGTGTTCAAATAAAACAGCATCAAACAGGGATGTGTGTGTATGTTCTTCAGACGCAACAGTTACTTTACATGGCTTTCCACTAATGGATAAGCGTTTGGTTGTGACATGTCTGAGATATTAAAGGGGTTAACATGTGCTTTTACTACTGTTAATGCCACTAGTACTTTCATGTTAATAAGCAGAAATGATCTGCCCATTATTTTCTGTTATATGTGTAGAGATTGCTGTGATTTTTGCCTTTAGATGAATCATATGACTTTTTAACAGAAAATGTAAACAGTCTCTGAAATTATAAAGTTGCTATAATTTCCAAGTAACTAATTTCAGGATAGTCTTACTATGCATGCCAACAGGCTCTTGCTAATCCAGAAAGCAGTAACATGAGTTATCTAGAACCTTACTATATTCTCATACACGCTGCACTGCTTTTTCCCTCTACTGACTTCCTGCAGCTGACCACATCAGATTTAAATTTTTAAATAAATAAATATATATATATATATAAATAAATACATTTCATGTTCAATATATATCTATATATATTTTCTATGTTCTGCCATCTGCTCCATGGATTCATACTTTATCAATAAAATAAAAATAGCCCAAATGGCGTCCAAAATAGCTTTACACATGCCTGAAAAATATTAATGTCATCCAGGGAGGGTATTCAGGCTTTCAGCTTTCCTTCTTGTAAATTTGAGACTCAGTGTCACACATACACATAACAGCAGGGAGTTGTGCTGTGTACTGACTTCCTGCAGAGTACTATATACAGGGGTTGGACAATGAAACTGAAACACCTGTCATTTTAGTGTGGGAGGTTTCATGGCTAAATTGGACCAGCCTGGTGGCCAATCTTCATTAATTGCACATTGCACCAGTAAGAGCAGAGTGTGAAGGTTCAATTAGCAGGTAAGAGCACAGTGTTGCTCAAAATATTGCAATGCACACAACATTATGGGTGACATACCAGAGTTCAAAAGAGGACAAATTGTTGGTGCACGTCTTGCTGGCGCATCTGTGACCAAGACAGCAAGTCTTTGTGATGTATCAAGAGCCACGGTATCCAGGGTAATGTCAGCATACCACCAAGAAGGACGTTTTCCTCCACCAGCATCACGTAGTGACCTGGCCACTATCCTGCAAGAAGAATGGCTTAAAATCCCTCTGACCACTGTGCAGGACTTGTATATGTCATTCCCAAGACGCACTGATGCTGTATTGGCCGCAAAAGGAAGCCCTACACCATACTAATAAATGATTGTGGTCTAAAACCAGGTGTTTCAGTTTCATTGTCCAACCCCTGTAACTCTATGTGCTTATCAACAAGTTGCTTCTAAGGTACACCATAAATGCTCACTGAGGAGGTAATCCAGTACCTTTAATTAGACCACATCATTTTTGTTTGTTTGTTTGTTTGTTTGTTTTTGCTGCTGTTTTGATCAACCTATTTTTCTGTTTAAGAAGTCACATAAATGTGTGTAGTGTTCCTTTAAAACTCACTTAAGCTACGCAGTTGAACATTAAGCTGCACTGTGTAATATATGTTTATTAATATTGAAGAATTTGCATTACTGTGTCCAGAGGAAAAATAATCTGCTACAATACAATCATTATCTGTTAGAATCATATGAGAGTAACAACCTGAAAGATTTTGCATGTGAACTAAAATCAGTCACTGTTAACATTAAAACGAGTGACTACTGTAAGTAGTTTTTCACAGTAAAAACCTAGAATATCCATTACTGCTGCTAAAAGCATATTTCATACACTTCAGTCACATTAATGATTACACATGATTTGTATATTCTCTTACTGCACTGCAATCTGATGGGATACTTAGATGTAGTTATAGATTGACTGAGGCAATGTGTCTGCTTCAGCTGGTTTCAGACCTGTTTAACACAGCCTGTTTCAGCCCAGGTAACAAAAGTAATATATATAAACCCCACAAGTCACAAGCATGAGATGGACATGAATGAGCTTATGCAAGTAATCATTTATTGACTAATGCTATTTGTTGCATATGAAAATTATGGAACCATTAAATCTAAATTGCCACGTCACGTGTAGAGTTAACAGTCAGCGTGAAGCGTGAATAAAAGATGGAAAAGTGCTGAAACATGGCACCACTACTAATGACATTTTACATTTTACTACCTGATCCCAAAACTTTCTATGGATAGGCGTTCAGAATTTTCACATCAATTTGAGACTCTACACATTCGTATAACAGCAGAGATCTGTGCAACTCAATTTGGAATATTATTGTATTTCTGCAGTGTAGTAACAAAGCAGCATATGTTGTTTCTTTAAGATGACTTTTCTGCTTTTCACAGAAATATGTTTTGTCATGAGTAAATTACATTGCAGCTCAAGCCAGACAGGGAAAGGATGGAGTTTTTGTCCCCTCCCATCCTTTCATTCCCTTTCTGCTGCGGGTGTTGCTTGAGAGCAGTGAGACCATGTCAGCAGAAAGTACCAGGCAGAAGACCATTTTACTGTGGAAATATAACAGTAACCTGAACATAGTGGAATTATTATTAGCCTGTACACAGTGCATCATGATGAGATTAGTTTTGTGATCTGCATAAATATTTTGAAGTGAAGGTACAAAGCTGAAGGACAGAAAGGCTTCATGACCAGCGCTGCTGACAACCTGTTTACTCTTCGATGTAAGTCCTCGTTCTCTGACTCTCTCTCTCTCTCTCTCTCTCTCTCTCTCTCTCTCTGTCTCTTTCTTCTCTCCTTTTAACAAAGGACAAGACATACTGAAGTGATTTGTTGGCTATGTGGTATCTGTTTGGGGAGAGTGTTTTCCAGACCTTTAAAACAGAAAAGTATTTCTGTCTTTTTACTAGTTTTACTGAACTGGCTGACACAGGATGCCAGGAGCATATGCATAACACTTTGAAAGACTGTTATCTAAGGGCTAACATATCCATTTGTACTTTACTCTTTTAGCTTATAATTTATTTTAGAATAGTAGATTTTTGTGTATTGTGTAATTGTGTGCATGGTGTAATAATTTCATGTTAGCTTAGCTTTTATGGGTATGCAAAACCTTTAGTTATTCATTTGCAATAATAAAATAAACTACTGTTATGCTGTTAAATTGCTGCCATACAGCCGGTAAACATGAGTGTTGACTGATAAAAGGCATGGAAATATGTAATTCTGTGTCATTGGTATAGCTATGAAAATTGATGTTATGTTTTCTGAGGATTAGAGATGAGATCTGCAGCAGTTTCCTGAAGATATCTGAACCAGTCGTGTACCCAGATTTTTAGAGGTGGAAAAAGTACACAATTCCCCTAACTTAGTGAAAGTACAAGTAATACAGCAAACAAAAAAAAGCCTAAAATACTAAAGTTGAAGTGTGACTCAAGTAGAAGTAAAAAAGGACACACTCTAAATTGTAAAAAGTAAAAACATTTCTTTAAAAAAATATTTCTAATTCATTTTTTTAGTTTTGATATAGATTTATTGAGGGTTGGAACTGTATGTTTATGAAAGGTAGTATAGTTATTATACTAGAACCTTATGTATCATCCAGAAAAATCCACTTGTATAGAGCACCCAGATGCGTTAACATGTTTGATTTCCTTTACAAGAGTTTAAAATGGACATTTTCAGCCACAGTGTACAAACCCACTGAAAAGGACATGACAGGTAAATCAAACAGCTGATGTGTAAATATGAGGAAAAACAACACAGCAATCTTAAAAACCCAGATCTAATCACTGTAGGCCAGCACTGCCACAGTGGGCATAGGAGCAAGTCGCTTCAGCATGTAATCCTATAATCCCGTAATCATGTGATGCTCTGACATGACTTAAGATGTCTGCTTTGGCATTTTCACAAATCCCAACTATCTATCTGTAATAAAGCAGTGCTGTAAACTGGATAATATTGTATTCAGATTCTGACTGAGTTTAACTTACCAATCTCTCAAGCCTGAATGCAGCTTCTAATTCGAGTTTTTCCATTCCATTTACACGCTGCAAAAAAAGTCAGTTACATGTAGTTCTTAGGTGGTTGCTATGGTATCCATTGTAGTTGCTATGGTGTTGCTAGGCGGTTTCAAAGGTATTTCAGGGGGTTGCTAAGGTGTTTAGGTGATTCTGAGATTGATATCTGAGTTTGGTTCTGATATCTGACATTGTTTCCAAGACCTCTGTTACCATATACCTGGATGATTATGCAGTATTTGTTTTCACAATTTGTTACTGCACTTTAATATGAATATGATGAGATGTTCAAATGCAATTCCAGAGCAAAAGAGGCCATGGACAAATGTCACCTGCTTCACCTGATTCAAGTCCTGCTCATCAAATGCCGCAGGCCTTGTTCTGATACAGAACACGATGTTTTTTTTATAGTTATACATTTGATGAATATTAACAATATCATTATGATATTTTGTACATGTTTCCTATTAGCACAAAGTATATATGTCTTTGACATAACTAATTACTTTTTCACACTAAACATAGTCTTTGGTCACAATGAACTACTAAAAGTCTTAAAATTAGTGGTTTGAGATGTTTGTATTTTAAGTATACACAGTCATACAGACCTTTTCATAAGTTATACATATTTACTTATGTTAACTGTGACTTGATCACAATAGTTTCTTCTTAATGGAACAATTAGTTAATCTGGTATTCCCATTTTCCTGACAACATTCCATTATTTTACATAGTCAACAAAGTCAAAGGCTTTGCATTAAAACACATGTTGACTTCCTAACAGAATTTCTTGGCTTCATCTTACGGTCCTCTGCCTTTCCTGAATCCTTCTTACGTACTAAACATCTTTCTGCTCTTGTTTCATTGGTGTTGGACTATAAACGGATCACTTCCAATCTACCAGATATTAAGCAATATTTCCATTGCAATACCAAAAATTGCTATGAAAGAAAAGGATCACATTCTAGACAAATGTAACCTATAATATGATCAGATCTTTATTTTAATCATAACAGTAATTAAAGAGAATCTGATACAACAAATAACACTACAAGTATATTGTTTTCCCTATTTATTGATCTAACATTAAATGTCTTAGTATATCTTAGTCTATAAAGTATGTGAACCTCTGCGTTCTGGAACTGGTGCTTAAGCAGCAAACTGTTGATCAGCCCTGCATTTTGACTTGGAGAAATCATTGATCCAGCCTTCCTTAGAAGAACTGCTTCAACTGTGTTGGCGCACTTTCTTGAATGAACACTATACCTTAGGTTCTGCCTCAACATTTTTGTTGGATTAAGGTCTGGATTCCAAAATGGAATTCCAGTCTTGGTAGACAAACGGGTGTTGTTGTAATCTGTAAGACCCACCTTTGAGTTTCAGCTCATGGATTGATACTCTACATTCTGCTGAAGAATGCTTTGATACAATCCAGAATTTATAGCTGTTTAAATGTCAGCAAGCTGTCCTAGTCCAATAGCAGCAAAACAGCCCCAAACCATGATACTACCACCAGCAGTGGGTTTCTTAGGCAGGAAGTTTTGCTAAACATGGCGTCTTTCATTTAAGCCATAAAGATTAATTTTTGCCTTATTTATCTACATAATATTATTTTGGTCTTCTGTAGATGATCTGTAGGAAATGTTCCTTCTGGAGAGTTATGGATTTCTCCATGCCATCATTCCATACATACTATTCCTGTTCAGGGTTTTTTGCTGATGGTAGGCTCATGAACACTGACATTAGCCCGTGTAAGAGAGCCCTGAAGATCCTTAGATGTTCCCCTGGGGTTCTTTGTGATCTCTTGTGATTTTTTGTTGGATGAAGGGTAACAATGGTGTTGAATTTCCTCCATTTGTCTGAGAGTGGAAAGTCCAAACTCTTCCAGCCTAAAGAAAAATGGCAAATACTTTTTGGAGGTTCTCAGAAATCCCGAGGCCTCAGGTTAATGTTTTGTTAATCACAGTAGGGTCAACCACATTCATACCCGCTTGTCATCATACTTTTGCCAACCAAGACATTAAATGTTAGATGTCTTTTGTTTAATAAATGGATAAAATTGTATATAGTTATTTGTGTAATTTGTATTTTTGGATTCTCTTTATCTGTATAAGACAACAAAACTTTCAAGCTGCATTGTATGCTTAATATTAGTTTAGAAGGATATTGATAAAGTTTATATCATGAACAGCTCCTGACTTTAACTACTTCTACTGCTTTGTGTAAAATAATTTTAAAAAATAGTAGTCGTAGGCGCCAAAGATTACGTATGATATGGTTTAATCATTTTGTACAGATTGGTGCTTATAAGGATACACAGTGTAAACATATGAATACACTGTATAAACACATGGACCACATAAAACAAAAAAATATCTAATTTTAGATGGGACACGAAAGGGATAAAGTTATACTCTTCTGTGACAACTGACTCATCCACCCCCCTGGTTCACTGTGACTACAGCTGTATATTATGCGCACTAAACCGGTGAATGTTCTTCTAATGGTGGTGTACTAGTATTACGTTTGATTTAGTATTGTATTATGTGGTTTAGATTACATAGGTGACACTAGACCACACCCACCCGTCTTCCACAGGGGTCTTACAAAGTATGCAGAGAAACAGTTGGACTACATTCTGCAATTGTGGAACTACAAAGTGCTCCTATACATAGCTGGAGCTGATAAAATGGTCAATGAGTGTAGATACAAGGAGGTATACCTAATAAAGTATCAGGTTAGTGCATAAACACATGAACTACAGGAAATACACAATTTCAGATTGAACATGAACAGGTTAAAGTTACACTCTACTCTGACATCTTACATAGTGATTCATGAGTGCAAATAAAACAATTTATTCACTAACTTATTCACTAACTTATATTACTTATTTCAGATGCTTCGCTGGGCTGTCCTGATAAAAAAAAGACTGTTGGGCACCCATTAAACTTAACCTGTACAATTATGTGCAAAGACGGCAAGTCTATTGAACATAAATGGAAGAAGGGTGAAACAACGCTGAAATATGGCAATTGTAGTGGTGAGCTTAAATTTTATCACCTAATTGAGGAAACATCGATGCAAGACAGTGGGACATATACATTCTGGGTGCAACTGACAAGTGGTCATCTTAAGAAGAACTTCAGCATGATCTTATCAGGTACATTTCCTTCATCAGTCCATAAGTTACATACCTCTACACAACTGCAGTGTAAACTGTTAAATTCATCGCAGTCTTACTTTAATTACATACAAAAATAGTCAAAATTCTACAATTCAACCAAGAAGTATACAAATGCTGTTTCTGTGTATATCCATGGTTTTGTCTGTGCTCAAATGGCACACAAACTGCATGTTAGATAAACCTTGTCCAAAACAATAATAATAATAAAAAAATTATAACTAATTAATAATCAGGAATTAAATGCTTATAAATGCTGAATGTTAGATTCAGCACATACATGCACCACATTTTCACTTTATGCTTTAAGAAGAATTCCACCAATGTTCAACATTTCCGCATAATTAAACAAACTCATTCAGATTTTAAATGGAGTGCTCCGCTCTGGAGAAATCAGCATTTTCAGCATTGTTCCATTTCAGCATGGAGGTGATTAGAACTAGATGTCCACAGAATTGAATGACAGAAAAAATCTGTGGAATTCTCCATCAGTCTCCTGCTTTTCCACCACTGGTAGTGGGTGCACATATGACAAGCAGAAATTATCTGCCCATTATATTCTGATGTATTGCATATTTTTATGTTCATTCATATTTTGCCTTTTTTGCAGGAAGTAACACTGAAACTAATAACGGAACCACTGTGTCTGATGCTCAGCAAGGAGATGGTTCGCAAAATCATAAAGCAGCTGGAATTTTTGTTGTCATTTTTTGTACTACAGGCCTTGCTGCTTCCAGTGGTTATATGTAAAAATAGGTTTCAGATTACCAAAAGAGGTTTCAGATTCCAAAGAACTTGGTCACAAGGAACAAAACATATTAGCAGTAGATAGTGTGACAAGCTGTCTCAGCAGCACTAATATGTCAGTCATAGTTGACAAAGGAGGGAAAGTAAATGAGGAGATGTTAACATGAAATAACTGGGTAGGTTTTGTTGAACATAGAAATCCTGCTCAGGTTATGTAGTAAACGTGGATATATATGTAATGTAATTCTCAGCACTGCATTATAAACTGCCATGCTTCTGCAATGGATGTCAACACGTGGTCTCAGGGAGTTCTTTGTCATTGTTAATAAATAACAGCCATTGTTGCATCTTCAAAAGCTTGTTAAGACTGTACTAACACAGCTGAAATCTGTCATGGTATGGTAAGTGGGTAACAAGCACATCTGTGAACACACCAATAATGCTAAAAGATACGTACAATATGGAACAACATATGGTGCCATTTAAATGTCTTCTTGTTAACAGATATCCATATAATTGAAGAAAGGCTCTCAAAATTAGATCAGTTTGTGTCCTACTTTCCCAAACAATTATTAAATGCTGTTAAAGGGAAAGGTGATGTAACACAGTGGTAAACATGGGCCTGTCCCAACTTTTTTGGAATGTGTTGTAGGCATCAAATTTGGAAGGTTTGTATATTTCCAAATCAGTGAAGTTCATAAGAAGAAATAAACATAATTGATTGTACAGATGAGCATTCATTTCTCTGAAAAATAGGATTCCTCCTTGTCTGTAATGTTTTCAAAAACATTGCTACACAGTGCTGTTGCTTACAGAAGTCTGAAATAAAATAGACAGAAAGTTTGTTTGTATATGTATGTGTGTGTGTGTGTGTGTGTGTGTGTGTGTGTGTGTGTGTTTTCGCTGGCATGCTGAACCATGCAGACCATTTGCCACCAACACTATTCCAAAACACATACTAGAGCACTTTCAAGAATTTTCCTTCTTTTTCATTATATTTGTTGGGCTTTACACAAACAAACAATAAACAGGATTGCTTTATCGTGAATATTTCCACTTTTACTACAGAACTAAAAATGTGTATTTCATTAACATCAGCTTTCTGCAAAAACAGGTAATATCCAAAATTAGAAATGGACATACAGCATTTTTAGATGAAATTCTTCACTTAAAGTGTGCAGTGTCTATAATGTATATGTAATGTAATGTATTTGAAGTGCAGTTTACTATTTTTCTACTATTTTTAGTGAATTTTAAGGTTATTTTTGAGTCATTTGTGGTTTGTTGGTATACATTTGATCTTGAGGTTGCCTTTATGTATATTTTGATTTCAAAAGATTAATAGTTAAGCACAACACATTTTGAAATAACAATAAAATATGGAATCAAGTTTATTTACTTTTATAAAATATAATATAAAAATATTTATTTTTAATAAACAAGTGTTAACATCTGCATTATGAAAGATTTCTTTGTTTCTTTGAAAGACATAGCATCAAAGGAAGAAAAAACATGTTGCAAGTCATCATGTAAATTTAAGGTCAGAGCTTTAACAGGAATTTTTAGACTGTTTTACAGCTTTACATACAGTGTTAACATCACATGCATAGACTCTAGAAGGTCTGACTCAATGTTCAGGTCTTAACTTCAAACTTGTCATTATATGAGTAAATGATATAATAGTACAATTGTACATAACTCACTTCCAACCTCAGAAGACACAACATAATCATCAGATTGATCTGCTCAGAGAAGGGTCTAAAGCACAACCTTCTTCTGATTTCATAATTCTACAGGTCACCAAATCCCCAAATCTTATATATTGCAGCTTCAACAAATTGAGCTACTGTAATTTTGACAAATGTTGTACGCCTTATTGTATGCCTCCAGTTTTTCTATTCTCCACTGGTAGGTTGCCGTAGCCAAACTATGATCATGTCATATTTTTGTTTTGTTTTTTCACCTTGGGTCACACTTTAGCTGAAGTAAAAACTATATATGCTGACTGATATATTTAATGCTATAACAAATTTTGGGAAATTGTAGCTGTATATTGACACATTTATGAAATGACTCCTAAAACATACAATAATTTTGTAAAATTGTAAAATGATTTGTTTGTTTTTGTTATTAAAGGTCAAATAAACAATTTTATTACTTTATTACTTACTTGATACTATATACAGTGTAAGCTTAAACTAAACATACAATTTTATCTACTTTTACTTATTTACTTTTACATTTTCCTTCATGAATTGCACACTTCATGGCATTTCTAGCATGTACATGAAACATGCTCATTGCCTGAATACATTTGTGGGTGTTTAACGGTGTGTGTGGAGAATTTACAGGAAACCGACAAAAACATCACCGTTTTCAGGTAATCAGCAGCACAAGTCTCATCATCACATGAAACGCTCTGATAGGTCAGCACTTTGTAGACATGTCAAAGTATTCATGATCGTCAGCAGAAAGTCACTATGGTGGAAACCACACTTCCTGTCAGAGTGAGGAAGTTTATTTTCTAGTCTCTTAGTGTTATGCCACCATCTAGACGAGAATGCCACAGAGCAGCGTGTAGAGCTTTAGAGCAGCTGCAGCAGAATGTCTGTGACTCTTTTCTGGCTCTTCATGGCTTTTTACTGCAACCCATCACATCCAGCCAAAACAGGTGAGCCACATGCAGATATTTAACTTGCACCGACATTCAGAAGAACATGACCTTAATTCACGAATACTTCATGTAGTAGTCCTGGATTAGCCCTGTACTGCATGTCTTGGGCCCTGTTACATAAATGATTCAAACCACAAAGGGCTTGGCAGCGGGCTGAGGAGGTGCATTAGGGGGAAATGTTGCAGTACAAGGCGTCCCAGGACTGAAGCAAATTTCCGCCGCTATAAACATTACTCATTGGCAGACTTTGGTCTTTGGTGTATCTGCATCATGCAATATAAACACAGTAATAAAATAGAAAGGAACAGGTCTGAAGACTTGCTGTATATATTGTTCCACATACTGGGACATTGATAACACTGAAAAAAGGGGCTTTATTCAGTGAAAGAGGTTTTAGCTCACACAGGAGCTCCTCATATTTACAGGAAAAAGGAGATTTAGGCAAAAAATGTCACTGTTCTTTGTTGAAATTATAGGATTGCTTCTGATGTTTCACAGATAAGGGCAGTGTTTTTTTATTATAAACAGTCACTTGGAGCCAGCAGGTCAGTTATGATGTTTGGGTTTAGGCATATCTTACACATCAGCTTATAGAAAACTTTTCTTTATGACATGAACAAATAAATAAATACTCAATAAAGCAGAAATGATGTGCATGCCACTTTCTTATCCCCCTCCAGTTGATTCTTGCTATACTGTGTTGACCTTGGAATGTATTTGTATTAAATGAATCATGATCAAAATGAACAAACTGTTTAAGTGGATGTGGTGCGTCACTTCGTGTTGAAAATGTTCCGAAAAGTCCCCTGAAGGTAGCATTGTTCTCCCTGCCTTTTTGAAGGTTCAGCACAGCTTTATCTGTTCATACAATATCAGATTGGGACTTCTGACTCATTTCTGCACTTTGAATCAATCTGTCTTCCGTTCATTTTGTTTTTGGTGCTGATGTGAGTCTTCTCTGAACAGTGAATCAATGATTTCACAGCAGATGTTCTGAAGATATTTTTCCACATTCCTTTAATCACCCACACCTGCATTTCATCAGTCAGACGACTGTAGAGTATAGAAGGAATAAACTGTCAAGTTTCACGCTCAGGCACGCATGTGACATAAGCAAGGATGGGTCTTATCGCTGTACCTGACTGACCCAACAGACACAATTGCGGATATTTAGTGAGCAGTGATGTCCTTCATGAGTCATTCTGTTAGTGCCAGCACCATTGGCAGATGGCTGCATGTCAGCGTTGCCAAAGACTGCAATGGTGTCGTGTCAGACTGCCACGGAGTGACTCAGAAGGGCAGAAGGGCAGCAGGTCATCTTCAGTGATGAGTCACACTTTTGTCTTGGTGGAGATGACCAACGAATCCGTCTGTGGAGGCACCGTGGTCAGCGCCAAGATGAACAGTTCGCCGCCACACGTCACACGTCCAGAAGGCCTAGTGTCCACCCCTACTGGAAAATCTAAAGGAACTGTGTGAGAATATTCAAGCTGCATGGGACGGATTATCACAGGACACCATTAGGAACCTCTAAAACTCCATGCCAAGATGTCTGGCATGTGGCATTAGCTAACATGGTGGCTCAACGCCATACTGAGAGACACTACTTTTATATGTGTAGCTTAATAAATATTGCCCATATCAATCTAAATTTATCATCATTTATTGTTCCTGGTAACCTTTATCTTCCTTCGCAACTATTCTTTTGAAGAGTGTAATTTGGCCCAAATGAGTAGTTTGAATGCTGATGACTGCTGACATGACAACAATGGGATAAAATGTGTGGTCCTAAGGTAGTACTGTCACTAGTACTCTCATTTACACAGACTAGATTTGGGTAGTTATTAAAATTGTTGCTGTAAAAAACTATAAAATACGTATTTTTTCTGAATACAGCAGCTTTACATCACAAAATGATAAATGAGTCACAAGAATTGCTCCAAAGTTACTTGGAACTTGCATAAAAGTTAGCAATCGTTTTGCTTTGTACTGTAAAGTTTTTGTTTTGTGGCAATCAAGAGTCCTGTTTCCTCTGCAGGTCTCTCTCTTCCCTCTCTCATGTCTCTCACTCACTCTCTCACCATTTCTCTCTCTCCTCCCTTTCTCTCCTATTTTGTGCCTGTTCTCTCTCTCTGATTTCTCTCTCTCTCTCTCTCTCTCTCTCTCTTCAGAATTGCCTGCACTCTTCCAGAGCCCAGCAGCCATCGTCCTGTCTCAGCTCAACTCCACAGCTAAGTTGCACTGCTCCACCACACTCAGTCCTTCTGGGCTGTATTTGAAACAGCGCTACTCCAAGCCACGAGAGCTGCTCTATTTAAGTATACCTGAACATACCCAGACCTTTAGCAATGGTTTTGAACATCGACTGTCAATCGAGGGCCAGTGCTGTGACTTCACCCTGCAGCTGTCTCAGCTGCAGACCGAGGATACAGACGGCTACTTCTGCGAATGGGTGTTTATTGAGGGTGCAAATATACAAATCTCCTACAAGCAAGCCAATGAGACAGTCATCATCGTGAGAGGTATAATCTCATACTTTTTACCAAAAACAAATAAATAAAATAAAATATAAATATGTTCAGCATAATTACACACTTTTCAGCTTCAAGTTATCTAAACCGCAGTTCTGTCTGTAAACGTCATGGAATTGTGAACGTGTACCACAAAGGTTATATATCATCAAAATATGCTGGCTCATAAATCTTTAAATATGACTAAAACTATTTTGTATACTGAGTTTTTACTGGGCTGTCAGAAGCAAAACATTTGAATTTAATTGAGTACAATGTGATCTCATCCATTTCATCCATTTCTGTGGATAACATGCTGAGATTCTGTCGTGTTGGAGTGTCCTGCAGTCAGTCATACATCATCTGTGTGTTTACAACATGTATTACAAAATAACTACAACTCCCAGACATGTTGAAGTTCAAAAATAATTTCTTTTAAAATCTTCAGGTTGGAAACTGATGGATATTAGTGTGTTGCTCTAATCAAGCATACTATTAGCATGACAGTTCAACCTTGGGTAAGGTTGGCTAATGTCAGCTACCAAATGCTGTAACTAGCTTTTTTGTAATATAGTAATATAGTTAACTAACTATTAACTACTAACTAGTAGTGAGAGCTCTGACTTATAAAAGTGGAAAACATTTTGGAACAAGCAAACACCCATGGGCAATATCAATCAAGGCATTGCTGTGTTCATTGTGTGTTGAATTGTGAATCGTATCATAATGACTATGAAAACTCTGATGTAGGTGTGACACGTCAAAACACAAAAAAGCATGCTGAAGATGCAGGAAGAAGCATTATTATATAATAACCACAGCTCTGTCTGAATTAGTTCCTAAAGCAGGTTGTCCTGAAAGGTCCTCCCACACCACTTCCCATAATGAGAAAAAGAGAATTAAACCCAGTAAACCACCAGACAGTGGTTATAATAACAACTGCAGCTTTGCCCTTTTAACTTTTGCCCTGGCTAGAAATAAACTCAGGTTGACACTGAGTTAAGGTCTGAAAAGTGCATGTGAGTGGTTAGTATGTGTACCTGTAGTGTGAATGATGCAGTCATTTTCCATTTCTCAGATGGAGACCCAGAAGAGGAATGCAATAAACGCCGCATGGTTCATCACATTCTCTTCATGATCAGCGTGGGCATAACTGTCATGATGTTCTTGATTTGCATTGGTCTGCTAATATGGAGGTTCAGACAGGTGAGACTGCATGACATATTACTGTGTTAGAGCTACAGCTAGAGTACTGATTTTGTGCAAATGGTGGGAATACATCTCAAATGAAAGTAGTTTGTCCTTCCTTGAGAAAGTAGCAACTAAGCTAGCCCGCATGCAGAAAGCGCAGTGGAATACTGCCTGTAGCACTACTTTTACTATACGAGAAAAAGGTGTTGGGCTTAAAAGCACATGAATGAACCACTGAGAATTTTAAAAAAGCTGATTTAAGCATTAAGTCATAGTCCTTGCACTGTTGCACTCTTCATTTCCACTACCCTGGCTGATAATCTCAGGAAAAAGATATTATGTTTAATCCTGCATTTGATGATGTTGCATAAGTACAGGTCAGACCAGTTATATTAGTACTATAGGTTCATGAACTGTGCACTGTAATTTTGTTAGATAGTCTCAGGTATCAACGTCCTCCCACCCTAAAAACACACACACCACCACCACACCTAGCCCCACCACTAACAAAAACATCAATAAGTGCATGGATCTCAGTGTAGCCGACAGGTAGTTTCTCCAAAATTGTTAGTTAACGATTAGTAGTTAGTTAACTATATTACTTGCAATCGGGAGAAGAAGCACTTTCACCAAATCTAGAAACAGTAAGCCCTATAAATGTTTTAGAATTTTTGCCCATGATTTTTGAAGCTAAAGTTTGTCTTTTACAAAACAAAACAGCTAGTTACTGCATTTGCTAGCTGACATTAGCCAACCTTACCCAAGGCAGGTTGAACTGTCATACTACTAGTATGCTTGACTAGAACTTCACACTAATATCCATCAATTTCCAAACTGACTAGTGATCGGCTTTCGATTTTAGAACAAGTTATTTTTCATCTTTAACATGTCTGCGAGTTGCAGTTTTTTTTTTGTAATACATGTTGTAAACGCACAGATGATACTGTAAGATTATAAGACAACGCAAGGAAGGAATGATAGATGCATATCGTCGCTGTCCAATGAAAAACAAGTATCTTCAAAATGGTTACTTTACAGGAGAGGCCAACAACCTAGTTTAATTATAATGTAAGTCAATGGAACCAGACATTTTTCCAAGCAGTTTTGGGCCATTTCTGTTGGTCCATTCATCAAGAAATTTTCACACAATGTAAACGGCAGATCATGTGATGAAATGATGCATAAAAGTAAAAATCAACAAAAATGGAGATACATGTTTTTCATTGGACAGCGACGATATGCATGTAGATCTTGGCCATCTACAAGAAGTGTACAGGGATGGAGTGGAAGAGCTTGAAAAAATCTGGACTACTGAAATGATGGTGATGGCCACATATAGAGCCAAGAAGTGTCACAATGGCAGATATAATAAATATATTGCTGCTGTCTGAACAGAACCTGGTATTTCCAAAATGATGACTTTATAGAAGGGGGAAAAACATACTTTACCTTTAATGTAAGTCAATAAGACCAGACTTTTACCAAGTAATTTCTTTCGGTCCGTTCATCAGGAAATGTACACACAATGTACAGGACAAAATGCATTTTTAAATAATGTCAAAAAAAAGAACCAGAAACTGACAACAATGTAGATATGAAGGTTTGTTCCTACAGCAGCTATATGTATCTGTAAATATATAGTAATTTGTGGTAATAATCAAATCATATAGAAGCAGAGGTGAAGGAAAGGTTAGTTTGTTGCATTTATCATGATACAGATCTAGCAATTTTCCAGGTAAATTTTCATAAAACAGAAAATGAATTCCAACCAAACAGTTATAGACAGGATAAATATGGATTTTATAAAATAAACTTATGTGAAACTTTGGGAATTTGCAGTAAGACTTGAGTAAGACATGATGTCTTGTTGAGTGGCTGCTGATTTTAATGACAGTTGTTTTAATATGATAACTGTACTTTTGGTTAACAAAAGCTACTTGCTTTGATGCTGAAGAGATTTTGGATTTATTCCATTGTTTTTGTTTCATCTGTCACTGAGATTCTCCTTTTCTCAGAACCACATTAATACAGTAAAAGAGCTGCATGATGACACAGGTCAAACACCAACTAGTAAACAGTGTAAAGGTTGTAATGTCAATATATTGCGCAAATTATGTTTTCACTCTTGTGTGTTTTCACAGTCTTACCAGCGTTACTCACCTTATAAAGTCCGTCACAGCCATCACCAACCCCCATGCCCGCACCACAGAAGATAAGAGCATCTGCATAGGTGTTGGTTTGCTTGGTTTGTTTTCCCTGTGCTGCTTTGTGTTTGTTTTCACACTTTGCCCCATTAAAAAGTTGACAAAACCTCCTTCATCCTTCTGTGCTGTTTTTTTTTTTTTCCACTCTGCTGACAATAACATCCTGTTCTTTCATCTTAGTGAGGCGGCAATATATCCATATCTGAAATTTCAGCAGGGGTTATCAGGCCCAACTTCACTTCCACTTCCAATGAAGTACTTGGTATAAGCAAGAACTGTAAGAGTGAAACTAGCTACACTTGATGAGTGGAGAATTCGATACTTTATTTATAATCTACATTATTTTACCTTCTCATTCTCCTACTATTTCCACAGCATGGTAAACATTACAGATGATAACTCTAGAAATGCTTTATTGTTATTATTATTATTAAACATTATTTGACAATTATTTGGCATTGTCATTTATACTGTATGAAACTGTTGTAATTAATGGACCAATAGAAATGCACCTCAATAACCAGGGGTGGACAGTGACAAACTACATTTATCTGAGTACTGTACTTTTTTTTCCAAGCATCTATACTTGAGTGTACCTTTTTTTTGGATTGTGACTTTTGACTCCACTGCATTTCTATAAAGGTTCTCGTTACTTATTATTCTGAAGTAGAGCTTTGAAGTGAGCTAATGTACTGTTCTAAAATGTGAGAGGCCATATTGTGTTCATCACAGGAGAAAAAAACAACCACAGTTAACTCCTCCTACACTGTCAGTCAAGTTCAACGTTAAACTTGGTGGTTGTAATGATAGTGACAACTACTACAGATGATGATGAAGATAACAGTTCCTATCCTAATCCCTGTTTAGGATTTGTAAATGTTTAATTGCAGTAACCATTAAATAAAGTTATCTTTGCTTGCAGTAGTTTATTTTAGTCTTTTGATTCAATTGTGGATCTGTAGGCTTTGTAGCATATTCCACAAGCTATATATTCTACTGGTCCTACAAGCAAGTCAGTGCAGTCAATGGGTTGTTTCTGAGTCATTATGTATTCTGGCAACAACACAACAGTGTCTTGACATATGCACTGAAAAATAAAATGCACTTTTGAAAACTCAAGTATTTTTAAAACCAAGTACTCCAGAACTTTAACTCAAGTACAAAATTTGACTGAACAACTTTCACTTCAATAAATTTTACTCAAACATTTCTAAATGACAAAATCACTTTTTACATTTACAAAACTATCCCTGTATGTGGACACCAAAGGAATAGAACAAGGGCATATATGACTTACAGTGGGCTTCTAAGAATCACTGCCTTCCTCCCTATGACACCTCCTGTCCCACTACCTGTATATTCACTCAACAATAAAAATAGTTGCCCTCAGAAGGAAGTGTTTAATATCTTAGTTATATAATTTTCCTATATTTCCTATATTTTTACTACAATATTTAAAACTGCACCATGTGTTTAATGACAAACAGGCCAAAATAAATGCTCTGTCAAAAATATTTTTTAATTTACTTCGGTTTCAGTGTTTTTTCTTTCTGTAAAGTTATTGTTTATCATTATTGCTTGTTAACTTGAAGCTAGTAACATGCTGAATGGTCCTTTTCTTATCATTTTTTTGCATTACCAGTGACAAACAACCATTTTTCAAAGCCCATGATGCTGTTTGAAGGATTGAATGTCATAGGAATTAGTGGGTTTTTTTCTCAGCTATGCTTTTGCCACACAGATCTAATCACCTTAAATGGTGCTGCAGTTACCACAACATTCGATATTTGATTGTTATACTTAGCTTTAGTTATAGCATCTCATATTTTATCCTTGTTTTCATCATCATGGATGGACATTTATGCAACTTGCATCCAATACAGATAACACAGTTCTGCAGACTGAATATAACATATTGTTGGTGGTGGTGGTACCTAAGTTTGTTTCCTGTTTTCTATCAAAGATCAGCTTTTTCTAGGTTCTCTGTTTTGAAGAAAATCTCAAGCATAAAGATAATTTAAAGGAACCCTTTTCCTCGCATTCTTCACTGCTCTCCACAGTAGTGATGCACGACTTTTAGGTAAACACGCAGGACATCAAATATACTGTAGTTGCTTAAAGGTGCCACTGGATCCATTTAGTCAATATTTTAAATTGCTTTCTGATGTCTTCATAGAATGTATGCAACTTTGCTCAGGGTGAACAACAACAATGGCAGAGGCAGAGGTGAAAGCATTTGTAATGTCCGTGCCAGAACACCATCAATAACAGATAAAGCGTAAACAAGTTCCTATCTTAAAGTCCTTGTGTAAAACGGAGAGACCTTCAGTCAAGGCGAGAGGGGAACCATAAAACTAGGAACCTCTTGTCAGCGCCATCGTTTACTACGGACTGTTTAAAGACGGACGCTGCTCTTTGGTACAGTTGTTAGTGTAAATTTAACTTTCCGTTTGCAGGAGTTGCTTGTAAAAGTATCAAATTTAATCATTTATTTTATTTTATTTATTCGCCCGCATACACCGTACGGTCTTTGTGGATATTTTAAGGAGGTGGTTCCGGCAAACTGCAGCTCGCTGAATGAACTCTTGCATAGGTTTAGCAATGAGTGAAGGAGTTTGACGTTTACACTGGAGGAGCTAAGGGTAGAATATCGAGCAAAGTCTAATTCAGAGACCCGCAGAGCTGAACTGTCGGGCATTTTCAGACAGTGGTCACAAGCTGGATGTTGTTTAAAAGTGGAAGTGTATTTGAGACAAATTGAACACGCTTTGCCAGTTCTTGGACATCTTTTTTTATTTTTATGCATAGTTTGTCTCTGTGGCCATTTAGCAACAATTCTGCAGTTTTAATGATCCTTGTAATCCTCTGCTGGTGGACATTCCTGTACAAGTAAAAGAGGCACAAACCTCCAGGATCAGAGCTCAGTGGCTTCATAAGCAGCTTATTTTTCAGCAACTAGTCGTTATTCAGAACTGTGACTCAGTCTCACATTAATTCAACCACTTCAGCTCTCGTTTATGGATTTGTAAACATGCAAAATATGAAGGGATCCTTTATTACTGTCCGTTGCATGCTGCAGGCATCCAGGTGTCATGGTATTTTCTCATCACTGGGTAAGTTTTCTTTGAAATGCTGACATGGCAGATATAAAACCCACTCCACCTACCTCACTCCCATCTTAAAGGCATCATGTAAAGTGTGTGCAAGTCAAAATGTAGATGATGATTGTAGGGAAATGTTTTTAATTCTTTAGTTTGAGTATAAATTGTAATGAAGTCTGTTCTGTCTATGCATTTTTACTCAAAATACGAGACCTTTAGCTTGTAAAAGTTCAAAGTACAAACGGTCATATCTTGAAAAAGCTTTCATGACGGTCAAAAAATTGTTGTCAGTTATCTATGCACAAAATACAATTTATAGAAAAAAAATTTAGATTATCTTTTTAGCTTTGTGCTTAGAGAGACTGGCTTACAGGTGTTCAAAGTACAACTGTTTTTTTCTGGCTTACAGTAAAAATAACGTTTATGTATTAATAATATTAATACATATTTTTTGTCATTATTATTCTGTATATGCATGGTAATTTTATCATATAGAAAAACCATAAATAAAAAAAATACAGAAAGTGATTGGTGACCGAAGTCAATCAATAGATTCTATATATATTTTATAATGTTTCTTGCACACGCAGGAAACATTTGGTGAAGGTGATAAGCTGTTAAAGGGCCTCTACAGGGTAATAATTCAAGGGTTTGCGTTTTCTGGGATGCACTCTGGATGTTACTCAATGTGCTCAATAAAAAACTGTTTGAGTGCGGGAGTACTTTTTGAAATACCAGAAACTTTTGGGGGTAGATACTTGAGAACACTACACTCTTCTTGCTCATTTAATAAAACCATTGGGCTGATGCAGAAGGAAGCCATATAGCTAATGTTACTGCTAGCTGAGTATCTTATTGCAATCATATAAATTTGTTGTTTGCAAATCAAATCGTACTGAAGATAACTTTAATGACTAAAATGACTTTAGATGAGGGGATCAAGTTAAAATGTCAAGGTAGCAGGTTAGGCCAAATACCTTAGCTCAGTCTGGTTTCTTCTTGCAGAACTATACTGTATATTTTGTGTTCAGTAAGGATGAGGTCATCTCCTTTACAATCTACTTATATGTTCTAGTAATTATGTAGATTTCTTTTAAAAATGCATAATTATGTCTTGTAGTGCTCCCAAAGGCATTCCTCCCTGGGCAGGGGCTTGATTTTTGGTGTGTGAGTCATCTGTACTATCCTTTATGCTGTCTAACAGCTTTAGATTTCACATTGCACTGATTATTTTTAATAAGGAAAAAAGCCATTTTGTGCAATGACCTTACACCACTAATATAAGTGATTAGTTTCTAATATCAATAGCAACAATAAAAATAAAGATTTATGTGCGCGATAGTCATTTGCGATGGTTGTATGTCATTTTGAGGAATGCTTGTTGGGTATTGTAGTGTGGGAAAACACTGCATGTTTCCTTGCTTTTAGCAATAATTTTGTTGATGTAATGTACATTCATCATCAAAAGCACAGTTGCACTAATCGTTGTATCCAGATGGAATCAACTGACAGGTTTGAAAGTTGAGACATGCAAATGATTCAAGTTTCACACTTGGCTGTGCATGTGATGTAAGCAAGGACGGGCCTTATGACGGGCAGAAGGCAGCGTGACACAGGACTAAATGCATGCAGACTGCTCCGACAACTGCCCTTAACACCTTGTCAACGTCGCCAAAGACTGCAGTGGTATCGTGCCAGACTGTAATGAAGTGACTAAGAATGGCAGCAGGTTAACTTCATTGACGAGTCCCATGAGTTTTGTTGTTTGTTTTGGTGGGGGTGACCAACAAATCAGTTTGTGGAGGCACTGTAGTCAGCGCCAAGATGAACAGTTTGTTGTCATGTGTCACATGTCGAGAAGACCTGGTGTCACTCCACCTCCACCCCTACTGCAAAAACCGCAGGAACTGTGTGATTATTCAAGCTGCATGGTCTGGATTATCACAGGACACCATCAGTAATCTCTATAACCTCATGCCGAGACGTCTGGCATGTTGCATACTGAGAGACACTACTTCTGTATGTGTAGCTCAATAAATAATCGGCAAAATCAATAAAAATCGGTCTAAATTTATCATCATTTATTGTTCCTGGTAACCTTTATCTTCCTTGCAAGTAGCATTGCAATCTGACACTGCCTTCTAGGGGCAACTGTTCTTTTGATGATGGGTGTATTTACATTCATGTATAAGTTTATCAGTTATCTTGGTTTATAAAACATAGGATTATAGAGTCCCTAAACACTTAGCTTTAGAAGATCTAAAAGACCTTCATATAATTGTAATGTGTAGCTGGTTGTTTTGTTTATCCTTAAGATAAAATCAAAATGTTGTGCGTGTGAATTTGAAGAGGACATATGCACTGAAGTATATTAAATGATAAAAACAAACGTGCCTAAATACTTGTTACATGACTGCAAACTGTTGTCAGTGATGAAGTAAGTAGGGTGTTCCAATAGTGTAGGTGGTAAAAGACAACAGCATAAGGCAGCTTATTATTGCGTAATGCGAGTGGTAATGTTTTTAGAGTGAGAGAGCATTACTAATGTGTGGTGATGATGAAATACCAGCTTCAGGTTTGATCTGCAGATCTAGATTTCCCAGGTTCAATATCTGTTTTCCTCTTAAATGGTTGTTGCAGTTTTACAGGTTTTGACAAGCTTTATCAATGGTTTCCAGCCCTCCATGCTGGAGTACTCCTACGTAGCTGTTGGTGTTTTCCATGCTATAACACACTGAATGTTTTGTCTTTAGCAAGGAGGCTATCATCAGCCAGTGGACCAGGACCAAAGGTGTGCATAGTGGGAGGTGGTCCAGCAGGGTTTTACACAGCACAGTATCTTCTGAAGGTCAGTTTCCCTTCTGTGACACTTATCAGCATCTACATTGGGTTTAGTCAAAGCACAAATCATTTAAAAGAAAAGCAGCATCATATGGTAGTACGCTAAGGCTGCTTTAGCATGAATTTGTTTTGCTATGAACTTAGTGTTTTGGCTTTCAGTGGAAGAGCTAGGCCAGGTGAGTTCAGTTAATGGCATAATGCTTGTCAGCAGGACTGCAGAGTTATGAAAGAAAGGTTTCTGTTTATGTCTACAATGAATTTTAAGATGCCAGTTGTTGTTACAGTAATGTACTCTCAATTGGGTCTGTGCCAAAATAAACATCAGCAGACAGGCATGATCATGATGAAAGATTAAATGATGTCCCTCCCTCTTTCTTTTTTCTCTTTCTCTGTGTGTGTGAGAAAGAGGGTGCGAGAGCCTAAGTGAAAGTGCTGAAGTAACTAATCACACTAGCAGTGATGTCAGGCTGAGGAGAATGCAAAAATGAAAGAAAAACTTGTGTAAATGCAGAAACAAAACAGATAAGTAAGCCTGTTGAACAAGTTTACCCAATGGAGTCTACTTTTAAGAAGGAGAAGAATTTCTGAGAAGGAAAGCGTTCTATAATATATTTACATTCGGCTTATTATGAATACTACAATGTAAACCACTAAGATAGCAGAAGTGAATAATGCTGATGAACACTCTACACTGTTTTGCTCATTTCATTAACCTACCCAATAAAAGGATGAATAAAAATCACCACATGCGGTGCACTTTCTATGATCATTTAGAGAGAGAGAGAGAGAGAGAGAGAGAGAGGTGGTAGAGGACATAACAACTGCAGCTAGATGATGACTCTGACAGGTTAAAGGCCAGTAACATTCATATGAATGGTAGCATATTCCGGGAATCAATCTGCTTTTGACACAGCTTTTCATTGTTTCTTACTGGACCAACCCTTTATACTCATCATGTTTCAGTTTTAAGTAGTTTTCTGGAGGAGGTGTTTTAGGCTCTCATTGTTTAATCCTTGTGACCTTGTGAGGTTATTCCTGCTATTGTCACCCTCAGCAACACTCATTGCAGTCTTCTGTAAAGCTACTTTTTGATAATGTTTTGTGAAATATGCTGTATAAATAAAATAATAGTGCTGTACCGTACTAGTAATAATGGCAGCTTATCTTTTGTAACCTGGCAGTCTGTTAATTTAACAAGCTATTTAATTAGGTAGTAAATGCTGTTTTTTTTTATATATATATACCTGTCAGTGTATTCGTTTAACCATTTCTAATCCTTTTCCTCATGGCTACCCAGTATTTTAGTCATCCAGTACTTGTGTAATTAATATGCTGGTGCTATTAAATGACTGGGGGCATCTAGAAGAACTTTGTTCTTATATCCCACAGGATTTTGATTGCTTTTATTAAAAAAACAATTCCTCTGTTTTTTTGCTGTTAATTTGTATTTATTTAAATTTATATGTGTATAAATGTGATCCACTTTGTTGTTGTATTTAAAGGGACTTCAACCAATTTCCACCAAAATAATAACAAACTACAATAACGCTAATAGTGCCTGTTTGTTTTACTGTTGCTCCTATTACTATATTTTATAGGGTCGTTCTTTATGAGAGTCTGCAGCTACAAATCCTTCTTCATTGTATAAATGCTAACCTGTACTATAGTAGCTATCATCTTTGCTATTACATACTCCCCCTGCTGGCCCCTGCCCATTTGATGGGTTTATATCCTGATGCTTCTGTGTCATGCTCAACGGCACAGCGAATGAGTAAAAAAGGAAAACTGTAAAATAGTATTTGCAACACAGTACAACAACAAAGTACACTCTTTGTTGCAGGACACACATGGCTAGCCCTAAAAACAAGACTATGCTTTATGCAAATGTCACTGTCACATTCTTTGCAGCATGTATAAAACGCAACACTCATTAAGATGGGAATACCCGAGAGCGTTGCAGAAGTGGTGCCATTAACTTTTTTTTTCTCATTGTCAACCTCTTGGGGGCGGGGCTCTTTTGTCATTAACTGTTTTTGAGGTTATCACAATATGCATGATGTTGTAAAGTTTGCATATTGTGATGACATTAATCCAGTATTCACTTTTATACTGGTACACCTCTCATCCCTCACGACACAGGCTGACCTGTAGAAAGAGGCTTGAAATGCTTGGCTAAGGGAATTGATATTGGATCTGAAACCATGTTCTCAGTGTAGGTCATTTTCAGATCCCTTTTAAGGACAACATCAAATGGTTTATAGAGTTTCTAACAATGTCAAAAGAGGGGGATCAAACTTTTGAAAAAGCATATTTAATATTTAGGCTTTATCGCAGAAATATAAATTGTGTCACACTGTTTCTGAAAGTATATGTTACCCGTCACAGGCCCGGGATGACGTGGTTGTGGATGTCTATGAGCGTCTGCCTGTCCCGTTTGGTCTGGTTCGATTTGGAGTAGCCCCCGACCACCCAGAAGTTAAGGTAAGTTTTCTTAAAGGCTGAGATTGGCTTCCTATTTGCCAGTTTCTTAAACTAATATTCCGTTCCACATTAAGTGTGACAGCTTGTACAGGTGCTGGAATGTAATTGCATCACCATTTAAGGTGGAACATGAAATTCACAAAACAAGCTGGCACATAGGAGGCCAGCTATAGCTCCTCCATATTTAACAAGATCCTGGACAATTTTCTCGAACCTTAGACATGATCAAGGAGGCTTTACTCGGTGTTTAATATGGGGGAGGCTTTCACACCCGATGTGGTTCAGTGTGTTCTTAGTAAAATAAGCAAAACTGTACTATACTACCATATTATACAACACTTTTGATGTAAAATTGCCACACTGATTCAAACATAAGATATTGATTAGGATAAATCTGGGTAAGAAAGTGGAAATGCTTTTCTTTTTTTTTGACCAGACCATTTCTTTCAAGTGATTATGGTAAAGCACAGCATTAAAATCATTTTTTTTTCTGCTGTAGCCTTTACCAAGATAAAATCTTAACCACACACTGCCACAAATGTGAACATAAGCAAACCATTCGTGTGGGTCATGTTGATTATATGGAGTTGTGTGGAGTGCACTGTGCAATCCCAACGGCAGGTCACCGAGGGATACCATTTTGGAGAAGTGAGTGACAGCTGATATGAAGTAAGCTGACTTGCCAAAAACATCTTTTTTCCTATTTTCAGTCTTCATTTTTTTATTTGGTCTCGTAACTTTAAAAAACTACGCCCACAAAACTTTGCAAAAATCTTTTCCAGAATTCATGAAACTTTACCGCTAATTCCTGCCCGTATTCATTGGTGTTTCCTGTGCTTTCAGAATACTCACATATTCTCTCTCAGTGTAACACATAATATTCACACTCACATATCACTCGCTCTCACATTTATCAGTCTACCAGTCCAGTATTTCCCCCCCAGGCTTTTTTCAAGTTGATCCTCTTTTGACATGTTTCAAGACAAACCCACCAAACTTGCTATGGAGGTTCTGAGTACTGGCACCTTTAAGTCACCTTTATCCCTCCTTTATTCCTTTGTTTTTGTCTCTCACTGCATGTTCTGTTGAGTTCAGTTCAACTTCAGTTTCACTGAGTTCAATATTTCAATGCCTTTTTGCTCCTAATATGTATAAGACAAACCAACATAGATTGAACACATACATGTATGGTTTGTTTTTCTGCCACTCTTTTAATCCTTTAATTTTTCGTCCTTCCGTCATCACATAGAGACCTGTTGATTTTGATACTCTGTGCATTTTAAAGGTAGTGCTTTCACCCCTCTAAATGTGTAAAGGTTCAACTTCTGATTCCAAACTGATGACTGCATTTCATACTGATAACACTTATAGTCCATTTAACCCATGTTCCCTTGAAATCTAGAGGTACAGTGAGGGGTTGGTGATATGAAATTTATATCACAGTATTTTGCATATCATATGAATAGCACTCGACTGTCCTCTATGTCCATGGATGAGCCACTTCATTAAATACATATGCCTTGTTTCTACATTTGCTGTCTATTTTATCATGTTGATTTATTATATAGGTGCACTTTGCAGTTCTACGGTTACAGACTGTAGTCTTTCTATTTCTGTGCATATGTTATCCCCCTTTCACCCTGTTCTTCAATTATTAGGACCCCAAAAGAGCAGGTATTATGTGGGTGGTGGATCATCTCACCACTGCAGTCTCGACTCTATTGGACACTCCTGCCTTGTTGGTCCACCTTGTAGATGTAAAGTCAGAGACCATAGCTCATCTCTTTCGGGACAGTTTATATTAGTCGTTGTCTAGTTCTTCATCAGTGGTCACATGACACTGTTGGCTGGATATTTTTGGTTGGTGGATTATTCTCAGTCCAGCATGTCAGTGTTACTGTAGTGCTGAGAATGATCCACCACCCAAATAATACCTGCTGTTGTGGGGGTTCTAACAGAGATTGCAGAGAAACAGATGGACTATAGTCTGTTATTGTAGAACTACACACTGTACCTAAATGAATGCATGGTAAATGAAGCTGATAAAATTGAGTGTAGAAATAAAGAGATGTAGTTAATGAAGTGGCCAGGTAGTGTATAAATTGTTTATTTATAATGCACAAGAGACAAGACTGCTCTTCATACTGAGACCAAGTGTGCACAATAACAATCCAAAAATCTCTTCATTATGACTAAGGTGGACCTTCAGACGAGGTCTTCCGTTAGGAGTGCCCCCCCCCCGCCCTTGAGAAGGAAGTAAAGGTTCAAGAACGTTCATGAATGTTTTTACTGTGTTTTTTCCTTCCTAGAATGTCATTAACACATTTACGCAGACGGCCCAGCATGAACGCTGCTTTTTCCATGGCAATGTGAATGTGGGTACGGATGTCACTGTGGAGGAGCTGAGGAAAGCCTATCATGCTGTTGTTCTTGTAAGGACGTGTTTCACTCAGTGTTAAATTAAATTGGATTGAATATGTATAAAATAAATCCAACTACATGATCATACATATAGAGATATGTGTATACATGTTTCATTCTGAAGTTTATTGTGTCATATAAACTAATACAAATTTTGAAACAATAAATTATATAAATGTACTATTGTGATGCTGGATTGACGAACCAGACACTCGCAGAGGTAAAATGTAACAATGCGCAGTCGTGAGTGAGTCGAAGTGTTGTTGACAAGGGCAGGTATATATACACAAGTAAATGGAAGACAGGTGAGGTTAATCAGAACTGAAGTAGGACGCGGAAGCAGTTCCTGACTGGTGGAGATAGCACTCGTGGTGTTGTAGTCAGTCAAGGAGTGGGGAATCATGGGGAGTGTAGTCTTCGGACCTGGCGGAGGCAGAGGAAGAGTCCCGACGCGTGACAACTATATAAATGCTATAAATTCTAGCATCACAGTCTGTAGTTTGTTTGTGAGTTTTGCAGCTTAGCACAGGTGCATGCACAACAGATTTTTTAAATCTGTAATAATCATTGCATTATCACTATCATCATCATCATTATTATGCAATAATAATAATAATAATAATAATAATAATAATAATAATAATAATGAATCCATACAGTGTACATTGATAACCTTTATTTTATAACATTTTAGTGCTGTTATTTGATTATTAGCACAATTTAAAGAATGCAAAGACTACAAATGAAAAATAATGCGTTCTGTCAAATCTAGGTGACAAATTGATGAATGATTTACAAGGGGAAGGCTTCTTACTCCAGATGGTATCCCCAATAGGACCTTTTTTTCAGATTTTCTTTTTTGGCCTATAAAGACTAAACTGACCTCTGTTCCAGTGTTGATCCTCTGACTGAATGTAGGTTTATTGTGCTAAACGAAGCATATCCATACATTTAGCTCTACAGTGAATGGACAGTATTGTTAAGTGGGACATTATTTCCCTTTTTACCATTTACCTTCACCTCATTAAGTCATTCTTGTTGACCGTTTCACTCGTCATACAGTCTTCAAGTTTTATAGCACCTCAAAGCTGTTCATTTGTTTTGTTTGTCCAGAGTTATGGTGCAGAAGCGAATCGCTCTATGGGAGTTTCAGGAGAAGACTTGGCTGGCGTTTTCTCAGCCAGAGATTTTGTGGGATGGTACAACGGACTCCCCAGCAACAAAGAGGTAACAGCAGGCTTTCACAGAAAATCACTATTTGAGTTTGCTTATCTTACTGTGCCTTATTTTATTATAGCATGCGTTTCACATAAGGCTAGATATGGAGTCTTTGGGGATGAGACTGAGCTTATTATTTCCTCTGCAGGAAACCGTCTAGACTCCTAATTTGCCTGTCTCTCCTTTTTTTTTTACATGCAGTTCCAGCCAGATCTGAACTGTGAGACGGTAGTGATTTTAGGGCAAGGTAATGTGGCACTGGATGTGGCCAGAATCTTGCTGTCTCCTCTTCAGATGCTGAAGGTCACTACACCAATCCACAAATTCACCAATTCCACCAAATATACAGTACTGTTCAAATGTTTTAGACACATGAAAAAACTGTATTTAAAAATATAATAAATAAAAGTATATTGTGAATGTTTAACCCTTTCCAAACCTCATGGCAGCTAAGTATCTAATGACTGGCGTCATAGGTTGGTAATGGAAAAGAGGAAAAGGTGTCTGTTCACGTGGCTCTGTTATTCTCAGTTTCACAAACTATTTTACAGTTTCACACACTAATCATAAAACCAAATAACAAACAACTGGAATATAGGGTCGTATTTTACTTATGCAAATTTTACTTTCACTGGAAATAAATGTGCAGAGCATGCATATGAATGCAGAAGCACACAATACAGGTGGTTACGGGTTAAACAAGTAAATGAAAGTGGAATCTCAAGTGTAATATGCCTATGTACTGCAAAGCTAATCCTTCACAACAACAGAATTTTTCTGTTGAACTTGAACTTGAGCACATCAGAAGCTGATTGGGGGAGCACAAAGCCCCTCATTAAATATTGGGAGTCCAGTTCAGGAGACTCTTCCCTGTATTGTATTTTTTTTCTTTTTCTTTTGTTTTTTTTTTCTTTTTTCTTTTTTTTCAAAACCTAATAGAGCCTGCAGGTATGTTTTAACAACAGGCCTCATTTCTGTGCTTCTGCAGTCATATGAGCATGTTTATTTCCAGTTACAGTAATAGAATTTTTTAAACATGAATAAATTAAATAGGGTCTTTATTCTGTTGCTTTTTTTCTTTTTTTGATTTTATGATTAGTTTGTGAAACTATAATGCAGAGTTGTTTCTGACCAGAACAGCACCAAAAAATGGAAATGAACCCATTTTCCTGTTTTTAAATACTGTATTTAAAATGAAAATTGAATTACTGTCACTGATGAGAAATTTGTACCAAACGTCTTTCCAACCTTTTTCTTACCTCACAATATGAACTACTTAATTAAATATTATAGGGTATATACTGTATATTATAATGTGTTACTATATATTTTTTATTAATATATTAAATCATTATCATTATTCATTATTAAATGAATAGCTGAAGAAAACATTGCACAATATACTGCAGTCCTCCTCTTAGCCACATGTTTAACACGTTTGTTTTTAAGCGCTGCTTTTGCTCACTTTTATGTAGTTTTCAGTATTGCATTGATCCTGGCCCCAGAGGTCTGGAGCTAAGTGTCTCAGTAAATACACCCTGTTGCATTCTCTACAGGCCACAGATATTACCCAACATGCACTAGATGCTCTTGCAGCAAGTCGAGTGCGCAGGGTTCTTATGGTGGGACGAAGGGGACCTCTGCAAATCGCATGCACCATTAAGGTATAACATCTTGTACTATTGATTATTCTGTTGCTCTGTCTAACCTTGTCTTCATCTTTCTTTTTAAACTCTGTCTTCCCCCTTTCTCTGTCTCTCCCCCACCTTTCCAACCCTTTTTCTTTCATTTCTCTCTCTTTTTATCCGCTGCTTATTTAGATTAACTTGATGTCTGCTGTTTTTTTTTTTCTTTGAGCAAACAGACCAAGTCTTGCCACATTTCCCTTTTTGATCAGCGTAAGCATCAGTGTGACATTTGTTTGCCTTAAACGTACAACAAAGAAGAAGAACCAGTTTCTGATCTGATGATATGTTTCCCTTTCAAAAGCAATGTACCACAAAGTAGAATAGATTAACCTTTTCAGGTTTTTTTTTTTGAAAGTGTAGCTTTAACATGATTTGTGTTTATCACCTGTCCGGAGCTTGACACCTGCATGCATCCTCTGTTCTTCAGGAGGTGAGGGAAATGATTAACCTTCCTGATACTAAAGCTGACATGCTTCCCGCTGACTTTGAAGGCGTGTCTGAGGCTCTTAAAGGTAGGAATGCTGAGCAGAGCAGTAGCATGTGGCATGACTTAAAGGGAGTTGTCCAAAATCACTTTAATAAGAGCAGGCACATATTCCCTAATTACCAAATGCGTTAAGTAGATTTAGGTGTAAAGCACCCTGTTGCCGTGTATGCCAAGTATACCAGGAGTTTGCTCTCGCAACATAGTGTGTACAAGACAAACTGTAAGAACAAACAGATGTTGGGTATTGATGTTTATTTTTCCCCACATGTACGGTATACATGGACCTCATTCTGAATCATTTCAAACAGAAGTTCCATAGCCTAAAAAAGACAACTATTTCAAAACACAATTTGGTATTCAGA
>CM067491.1:19702333-19748839 GCA_034552555.1 Semaprochilodus insignis
GAGCTTGGAGTAATAGTGTGGCCATCTATATTCAGGACAAATGGGAGAGTTTAGTTCTCTCTGCATTGGGTCCAAGTAGCAGGACCTCAGTCTTGTTTGGATTAAGTTGAAGGAAATTGTTAGCCATCCATTTGATATTATTAACACATTCTTCAAGTTTATTTAGGTTTAAAGACTCATTTGATTTGGCCGATATATAGAGTTGCGTGTCGTCTGCATAGCAGTGAAAGCCGACGTAAAAACTGCAGATTATGTTACCAAGAGGCTGCATGTAAAGAGAGAAAAGAAGCGTCCCGAGCACTGATCATTGAGGGACACCATATCTTACTAGTGTATGATCAGAGTGTTTATTGTTGAAACTAATAAATTGATAGCGGTCAGTCAGATATGATCTGAACCAGGATAACGCCTGTCCTTTAATGCCAACCCAATTTTCTAGCCTATCCAGATCCAGAACAACTAATATAGAGATATGACCACTATCAAGCGACATAAGGAGATCATTTACTACTCTAGTTAAAGCTGTTTCAGTACTGTGAAAAGGTCTAAAGCCAGACTGAAACATCTCATGAAGAGAGTTTTCATGTAGGTGGGAGCAAAGTTGTTGTGAGACCACTTTTTCTAGGATCTTTGCTCTGAAAGGGAGATTGGAAATTGGTCTAGGCTTTTTAATTAAGGGTTTTACGACTGCAGGTGAACTATATACGTGGAACTGCTCCTCTTATCCCCTCTCTTCGCTTCAAAAAGCCTTGTTGTGAAAAGGCTTTTTGATCTTTCAGTTAAGGTTGTCTAGGCTCTTCCTGTTCGCCAGCTTGTTTTGCGAATTTTCGTTCCACTTTAAATGGTGCTGTTTTCTAGCACCTAAACAAGCTGTAGCGTTTAGGAACAGAATATTCGATCAAGAAGCTGACGAATTTTAGCCTTGTTTAAAGATGAATATCAACCAGCCCTCTGACTGTTCTTTAAAAAGGGTAATAAAAGTGCAGACATCCCCTCCAGCAGTGTTTGAGGTTCATGGTCTGTCAGTTCTATGTATTGAACTCCCCTTGTTCAACCATGACAGTGTGAATACAGTTTTCTATTGCAAGGCACGTTTAAAAGCAAGCTCATGCCAGTTTTGATCATTTAGGGCTTTATTTGGGCTTAGATATGTGAGTATCTTTGACAGGGTTAAAAAGTGAGCACACAAGTTGAAACAAATATCTCTGTGTAAATCTAGACCTCCCCAGACCAAGAAAGAGGCTGACGGAGCTAATAATGAAGACTGTGGAAATGCAGAGTGGAAAACATGAAGCAGAGAGGAGATGGGGATTCCGTTTCCTTCGCAGTCCTGTGAAAGTGCTGCCTGGGGCTGATGCCAAAAGAGCTGCAGGAATTCGTTTGGCTGTCAACAAGCTAGAGGTTAGAGTTGATGTCTTGGTCTTTTGCACTTTGTTTGCAGTATGTTATATAAACAGGTTGAAAATCCTTTGTTGTTGTTCTGACAATAAGCAGTGGACCTGCAGCAGCCCACAGTTCTGAATTTCAGTAGACTTGATTTTGAAAATTGGTGCCCTTTTTATGCCTTTAGGTACTGTATGCTAAGAAATCATACATACTGGATTATAGACAGCAATGGAAGGATTATGTTAAAAAATGTCTGTATAATTGTCCGTGCTTTACCTTTGCTTTATCTGTGCTATGTCTTTGTCCATTTAAAAACTGGGCATTTTCTGTACCACAGAGAGGTTGAGATATTAGGATCTCGAAGATTACACCAACGCCACTAGAATCAGATGTTGTGTAAAACCACAACATGGCTGGTTTAAATATCCTCAGGAAATTGCTGCAGATCTTAGTTCTGACAATAAAAATAAAACACTTACTAGCATTTCTGTAAACTGACTGAATAAAAGAGAAGTGAAAAGCTGCTGGAGAGGAGGATTCTTGAACTGTAATTTCAGTAGACTGTAATTGTCAAGAAATATGTTGATATTACCAAAGATTATTCTTTGAATAGCACAGTGAGTTTGAATAACTAAGCTTTCACACTTTGCACACTTCAAAAAGGATGCCTGCAACCTCCTATTTCAAAACACCTCGCAAGTCTGGAAAATACCATTTTCAAGTTTGAGGGTTTGTTTTTACAAGTGTGTTTTTGTACCAAAATGAGTTTGGAAATACTGATCACTTGGAAAATTACACCTCTATGCCTACACTGTCACAGTTGTTGTTATTATTTATGATAACCAAAATGGCTGCGAATGGACTTCCAGGGAAGCCTTCAATGTGCTGGTTTTCCAATGAAAACACTCAAAATTCTTTCTAAACCTCAAAACAGCTTTTTTGGCATTCCTGACCTTGTCCTCCTGTCTCTCTGGACAGGGTTCACGGGAGGATGCTAAAGCTGTGCCCACGGGTGAGACAGAAGATCTGGAGTGTGGTATGATCATCAGCAGCATTGGCTATAAAAGTCTACCTCTTGATCCATCTGTGCCCTTTGACCCTCGCAGCGCCATAGTTCCCAACAAGATGGGAAGAGTGCAGGACACAGCAGGTAGAAGGAACATAAATGTATGCATGGGAATAAGTTTGTCATGGATCATTGTGTTTTATGTGTTTGTTTGTTTCTGTGTGTCTGTGCAGGGCTGTACTGCAGTGGCTGGGTGAAGCGTGGCCCAACTGGTGTGATTGCCACCACTATGAATGACAGTTTTGATACAGCACGAATGCTGCTGAAGGACTTGGATTCAGGAATTCTGGACCTGTCCATGAGCAAACCCGGTGGTTCGGAGGTCACGGCTTTACTCAGAGAAAGAGGTATCATAAATATAAGCACAAACACACACTACGGATGCATCAATATAGAATTTTTGGGCTGATAATAATTAATGATAAAACAACTTCACATACAACAAGAATCTTTATTTAATTTGTGAATATACATTCAGAACAATGTCATGCCATTTTGTGGTATTCTTCTAAAGATATTGATATTCAAGACTTTAAAACTTACATCTCCCAGTTCAGTTGGACTGTTACAAGTAGTGGTAGGCCGACTTGTTCTGTTGATGGCCGTGCAAGAAAGTCAGTTTTGTGTCAGTATTTCATGCTGATGAGACAGCTTTTATTCCAATAAAGCTGGTGAGGCAGCTGTTGGTTCGAGCCTTTAGGGCTCTCACTTTGGTGTGAGGGGTCAGCCACGATATTCTCTACCCTCTTTCTCATACTAGATGAGTTAAGGTTTTCGAGGGTGGAGAGGCAATAGCTGATGACTTTCGTCTAAATATTGCAGTTTGTTGCAATTTACACTTGGTATGTGAAGATGCAGAGCCCAGCCGGATGGAGATGGAGAATATGATGAGGTGTTTAATAACAGAAGTGTAGAACTGGACCCAGTAGTGCTATCACAGGAAATATATTCAGTGCGGCTGCAACAGCCTCCACTCTACTGGTAAGTCTTCCAGCCAAAAGAGCATTTGTGTGGTCAATCACTGATAAGTGGAACAAGCAGGCTTTGCTCACAATCAGCGTTTCGGTTCATCCCAAGGGTGTTCACTGAGGTTGAGGTCAGGGCTCTGTGCAGGCCTTAATGCCTTTATGGAACTTGCTGTGTGCACAAGGCACAGTCATGCATGTTCTCCCCTTGTCTGCGTGGGTTTCTTCCAGGTGCCGCGGTTTCCTCCCAGAGTCCAAAGACATGCAGTCAGGTGAATCGGAGATAGTAAATTCCACCTAGGTGTAACTGAATGTGTATATCTGTGTCTCTGCCCTGCAACGGGTGCCCAGGGTGGTTCCTGCTTTCCACTCAATGAGCGCTGGGATAGGCACTCTCAGTGACCCAGACGGATAAGTGACGGAGAAGAGGAATTAATAAATAAATTTAAGACTTTACAGCTTAATTCCTACATCTCCAAGAGTTCAGTTGGATTGTTACAAATGCTGAGGGACCTAGCTGTATCAGCACAACACATCATGACCACGTGGAATTGGAAGAATGTTTTATTCAGCCAGTCAGTATGCAGACTTATGTTATCTTGATGTGCAAGACCGATGGCCGTATTTATCCCCTGCTGCTCAAAGACTGTGAAAGTAACAGAAGTTACTATTGCTTTAAATAAGCGGAACTGCAAGTATACAGAGAAACATTCATGTAAGTTTAAAACAAGCCAGATGTTTTCACAAGAGATTGAAATTTATTTTTGTGGTCAGCATTTGGACACTCAACAGAACAGAACTCAACCGAAATATTCTAAGCAGTATCCCAAATGGCTTATAACCCAGCCAAATCTGGAAATCCGCAATGATTACTTTGAAAGGAAATCTGCCACTATTGTGTGACCATTTATGAGTTATGCATTGGTATAGTTATCAGAAAGTAAACGGATCCTATTAAACATGATAGCAGAAAAACACAAAACACATATAACCATAATAGTACTTGCGCAACATAACGAACAGGAATATATATATATATATATATATTTATTGATTGATTTTTTTAAGGTGTATATAGATATATGGTTTTAGGTAATAACACAAGTTGTTATTTCGCTGGATAAACTCTTGGGGATTTTTGTAACAACTCTTTATTTATTTCAAATGTATCGATATGTTTATATTCTCAGGTGGGAGAGCAGTGTCCTTCTCAGAGTGGGAAAAAATTAACTTGGAAGAAGTGCAGAGGGGAATAGCTCTGGGAAAGCCCCGAGAGAAGCTCCTTGATGTGAGAGAGATGCTGGCAGTAGCCTGGTCCTGATCACACCTGGAACAATCCTTAGTTGCCTCTACAAATCCTGCTTCATCATTCCCTGGATGTGATTTGCAAGGAGAAACTGGCCAGCCTCCGTTTGAAGCATTCTTCTTACTATGAGATGTACAGCACTGATGAGATCTATTCAAATCCGGACCCCAAAGGCAACCCTGGATTTTGTAATCTTTGGATTAAACTGGTTGGCCACTTTATCACACATGACTGTTGGGTAATGATGAGAGAGAAAACCTGTAGTACTTGAATAATGGGTCAGTGGTTTGAAAATTGCTTTGTCAGACAGAAAATAGCTTGTGGAATCTGGCTGGACCAGCAGTTTTTAAGTTCTGCTTTTGGAAGTTGTCACTGGTTCCTCTCCTCGTTTCCAGGAATTTGCTGCCCTTATTTTGTTCCTGGAATAGCTAGCAATCTTTGAATGGGGAGATGTTAAAATCAGTACAGTGGAATCTTCAATTAGTATTACTCTTGCAGTATTCCACTCAGCTCTAATGAGACCAGCATCATAGTATTGCTGGGTTAAAACCCTCTTTAGGATTTACAGATTTAGAAGTCAAACGTCATGAACGGACATTACATTTACCTTCAAAGGAAAAAAAAACCCACCACGTTAATAATGAGTGTCGTGGTAGTTTACAAATAAGATCTAATCACTGGTACCTGTGAACATGCCTGTTAAAATAGCCATGCTGGTGCTTTTGAGTTTAAATACAGCCAGTGACCCATAGTGACCGTAAAAGAAAGAACACCCTGCCACGTGTGTTTTTTATTACATGTGCTCAGGTTTCCAAAAAACTTTTAGAAGGTTCACACGACTGAGAAGCAAGGCCATTACTCTTTCAGCAGGATTTTAAAGCAACTGAGTCGAATCAAGAGCAGGGAAAAAGCTACATGCTTTAAGTGGGCAGTGCTATAACACTAACCAGTGCTGTGGAGAGTGCTGACACAATTTCGCATACCATCTCTCTGTGATTAGGTACATGACAGATATTAAAAAGACCTTACAGTAATAAATTAAGTATAGTGTTGTTCTTATAATGATGTGAGATAATTATGTCTTAATAACATATTTAATACATTTAATAAAAGTATTCTACATCATTGTATGTGTATTTGTGTGAGAAAATGAGTGAGAGAGAAAAAGAGAAATAAGTTTCACATTATTGGTTTAAAATTTTTTGCTGTTACAGTTGAAAGAGTTAGCATTACTGAGTCAGGAAATAAAGGCACTAAAATATGGAGTGCATGGGTTGCAGTGAATTGGCCTGTAAATGCTGAAATAATAACTTGCAAGTCAGAGGTGTTGGGTCTGATTTTGCAGGGGTTCTTTGGAGTTTTCACAACATGCATAAACTCGATAAGAAGATTTGGCTCAGTGTTTAATGCAAAATCAGCACTACTCTGATGAAGACATGATGACAGTAGTAGATAATTCTAGTAGTAGAGTTGTATTTGCACATGCTTTGAACTCCCTTGCAATGGTCAGATTTATTCAGTCATGGAGAGATCTGAAAAAACAGATGACGTTCTTCAAACAAAACGTTCTTCCTCACGTTTTTAGGAAATGGATTTATTGGATTCATTCATAGATTCAGACTTATGGAAAAACAGTGGTCTAGAGATAAAAAGCAAATCTAAACATAGTCTGTTTACTGAAGATATGGAAGAGTGGGTTTGTACAGAGCAAGACAAATCAGGTAAGATAAGGTTTTGGAAAATGGGTGTAATATGATTACTGGGTATTAGCTGGGTATGGGTAAGAAAAGTGAGCATAGCATGAAATAAGTGAAGTCAGGTATGACATCCAGATTTCAGACAAGTGGGCAAAGAAAAAAAAGAAAAGATTACTTATACTGAATACTGGATACTGAATACTCAATACTCACACATTTTTTACCCAGAATATAGATAGCCAAGTTTTCAGTTATGGATTTCAAGGGGTGGATTTATTTATTTATTTTTCAGATAAATTTGGGCGTCATTTACATAGCAGTAAATAGTCTGAAGTGACACGTAATGTGATTTAGAGGGAGTACTGTATATAAATTATGAACAAAAATGGTCCAAGAACTGAACCTTGTGGAACCCCTTGAGTTGAGAGGTGGAGGAAGTATTATGATACAGCTTTAAGCATTTGTGGATTGCACAGACAGGTAACTGAAGGCTAAAAAGTGGGGATCTATTAGCGGAAAAGATAAGATGACTCCCTTTAAGATGGCTGCCTTTTATTTTGTCTTGGTTTTGGTGTTTGTTGAATCATAGCAAGGAAATATTTAAGTATTTTTAAAAGGCTCATGTTTAAATATGGTCCTACACTGTATTGCGAAAAGTATTTGCTCGTCTGCCTTCACACGCATATGAACACGCATATGAGTGACATCCCATTCTTAATCTACAGGGTTTAATATGATGTCGGCCCACCCTTTGCAGCTATCACAGCTTCAACTCTTCTGGGAAGACTTTCCACAAGGTTTAGGAATGTGCTTATGGGAATTTTTGACCATTGTTCCAGAAGGGCATTTGTGAGGTCAGACACTGATGTTGGACGAGAAGGCCTGGCTCACAGTCTCCACTCTAATTTATCCCAAAGGTGTTCTATCGGGTTGGACTCTGTGCAGGCCAGTCAAGTTCTGTGCAGTTCAGACAAGTACTGTTCTCCTGGCAACCGCCAAACCCAGACTCATCCATCGGATTGCCATACAGGGAAGTGTGAGTCGTCACTCCAGGGAACACGTCTCCACTGCTCTAGAGTCCAGTGGCAGTGTCCTTTACACCACTGCATTTGACGGTTTGCATTACACTTGGTGATGTAAGGCTTGGATGCAGCTGCTCGACCAACTCCATTCCATTAAGCTCTCTACGCACTGTTCTTGAGCTAATCTGAAGGCCACATGAAGTTTGGAGGTCTGTATCGACTGACCACGCTCAGTCATTTTATGTGGCCTACCACTTCATGGCTCAGTTGCTGTTGTTCCAATCGCTGAAAAAAAGCAGAAATCTGCTTAAGAGGATGCAGAGCCAGTAATGGTAAATTCAGGCCATTACATACTTCCTGATTTAGGCCAGTCAAAGACATTGAGAAACAAACAGTTCTCAATAGAAGAGCCCGACCCTACAGTCTTCCTGGGGTTTCTGGTCTGTAATGTAAAACCACTGAATAAGGGAGATCTACTCTTTACAACAAGCAGGGTATAGATTGGCTCTGTTACAGAAACATGACACATAAATATACCTCATAAGTCCTTATGCATGAATGGTTATTACCTGTTCAAGAAGGACACAAGAAGTAGATCTAACCTCAACATAGAAGGAGGTAGGGTTGATTTATATGCTGATCATCATATTTACACAAAGAGCCTTGCATACATTGCTAATGGTCACTATAAATATGCGGATTCAATTATACCACAACTGTTCCCCTAGACCAGTTTCAAATGCTTGGAATATTGTATCATGCACCTTGGGGCAAATGAAAGGAATCTGTAACAGGATACATACAATTACCTAATAGATGCTGTTGAAATCTCAAGCGGGAATTATCCTGTGTGGTACCACCTACCAAACAAAATTCTTCCTTCTTCACATCTTTCACTGGAACAGGTTGTGGAGAAAACAACAAGAGCTGACATTTCATAATCACTAATTATACTTTTACTGCAGGCCTGAAACTTTACCGCTATTGGCTTCGAGTGATCAGTATTTGTCTTACTGGCAGACTGGCAAACATCTATTACAAAGTAGGACGGAAGGAAGCAAGGCCTGGGTCTGCGCATTGCAACAACAGATTAGTCAGAGATATATGAAGCACATTCAATTGAGGACAAATTGGAGGCATTTTTATGTTTTGTTTTGTTTTATTTTGTTTTTTTATCTTCATAATTGCAGAATAATGTTATTAAACATCTGCACACTGTAGCACATGTTGATGAATGTTTCACCAAAAAAACATTCACTCATCTCATGCAGTGTGTTGTGCAGTGTGTTGTTGAGGAGGGGCAGCAGTGCAGTGTGTTGCTGATGAGGAGGACCAGGAGTGCAGTGTGATGGTAATGAAGAGCAAGGCTGCAGTTGGTGATGAGGAGCAAGAGTGCAGTATGTCGGTGATGAAGGCAAGCTCAGTGAGATAGTTGTCAAGTCTGAAGGTATTAAAGTTGACTGTTGACTCTGGTGCTCTGTAGTCTTCTTTAGTGTTCTTTCTGATGCTGTTGGCCTTCCCTCTCTTTAAGATAGATCATCCTGATGGCTAGAAAACGTGTCCTAGTGATGGAGTGGGCAGTCTTCACCACCTGCTGCAGTGCCTTCTTGTCTGAGGCTGGGCGGTTTCCATACCAGATGGGGATGCTGAAGGTCAGGATGCTCTCTAAGATGTTTCCAGTTGAGAATCAGATCATGTATGCCAGCCTTTTTCAGTCTTCTTCTGCATTCTTCCCTAAGGAGGAGGTGCAGCGTCAGTCTCCACCAGGATGATGTTGAATATATCTTATTATTGTAGTCCAGCACTGACAACAGCCACTTACTTGTCAAACAGGGTTACTAAACTGTAAACACGATCCAAAGTTCATGCTGGCCTTCTTCAGTCTTTTCAGGAGCTAGAGGCATTATGTCATGTTGTCTTCACTAAGGAGGAGGTGCACCAGCAGCCTACAGCAAACTGTTCATGAGGTGATGTGCACCTCAAAAAGACTGCTTGCTGAATGAATCTGGTAGAAGATTGCAAAAAGGCCGTCCTGACTGACTGGCTTTTTTACTCTGGCAGTCTCCACCAGCAACTGCAGCTCTGAGCAAAAGATTATGGTAGGAGTGAGTGGTGAAGTCAGGCTTCATTATGTGATACCATGACTCCTCAGTCACTGCCATGATCCATAGCATCAGATTTGTGGCCAAAGTGAGCATCAGTCCACATCGAGTTGCACTTCTCTGAACCTGCACACAGTCCCTTGCATGTAGCCATAGAAACAAAGTCTGCATCAGAATAAGCACAGCTTTTACAACAGAAAGCTGATATTAACAGTTACATCACAGGGTGCACGAGACACATAGTACGTCATCCTCAAACCAACGATGACTAAACTGCCAAACCCAACAAGTAACAGCCCACCTCTGGTCCTGCTCGCATGTGCTTGGCGGTCACAGCCTCCTTTTGGCAGAATGCGTATGCCTTGAAGAAGAGCATCCAGGCCATGGTAAGGATGATGATGACCATCAGGAAGATCATCAGGTGTATATCCCTCACTTGCACACCGTTAGTAAAGATGACATACAGCAGTGCACATCCCACAAGTACCACGACAGGAATGTACATGCTTAACTCTGAGAACCAACGGTCCCTCCACATAGCCACTATCCATTGCCCTCACCACCATCCCCCTTCCAGGGACCAGAACTTCTTACATATACATTTATGTACATCTACACCCATATATCCATTCTTATGTACATACCAAACAAGACTGAGATCCTGCTTGCTGGACCCAAAGCAGAGAGATCTACGTCATCTTGTCGTCATTACACTGGCTACCTGTTCAGTTTCGTGTTAAGTACAAGATTCTGCTCTTAACGTATGAATCATTAAATGACCCGCAGTATCTTAGTGAATTAATTCAGTTAGTCAAACCCACACGTACGTTCCACTCACAAAAGAACGGCCTGCTGACAGTCCCTAGAATTAGAACCACAGCAGGTGGTCGAGCTTTCTCTTGTGATCTGCTCGGGACTCAGACACAATCGCTACTTTTAAAACTAGACTCAAGCCTCATTTGTCTGCACAAGCATTTGGCTGATATATACGGCGGCGTATTGCTACCAGCCACAGTAAAATCAACTCCCCGGATCTCGTAATTACGATAAAATATGTCTTAAAAATGACATAATATGTGCCCTAAACAGGAGAAGTCAAAGGTCTATTTTCTGTGAAACGCGTTAACGCTGTAACGCTGCTTGGCTGGTGAACAGGCTAGTAGCTGTGTTGACTCTGTGGTTCAGTGTGTTACTGTACTCTTATGTTGCTGTATGTTCGGATTAAACTACACTGAAATATTCAGACCAGTTCACAACAGAAGCTGTAACCATAGCATGACGCGGCACACAAGGCTTCAGTATGGGAAGCGAAACAGCTCAAACCCATGTTCAAACTCAGCTACTTTGCAGATCCGCGCAGCGCAGACCGGCTGCTAGCGATCCACTGGTCAGATCCACACAGAATTACTGTAATAAACGCTAAACCTGCATAGCAGCCTAGTCGAATTTACAGGGTCTTGAAGTACTAAAACATTGTCCAAGGAGCATCAATTATTTCTTATATATTATTGACCCAATACATAATCTGAAATGAACAGGTCAGTGCTTTACGATCATAGGAAATATGGAGTACAAGAGAATCCTGTGGACCAGCAACGTGTCATTACATATAGCTACATTAATAACAGTTATGGTATAAACTGATCAAATGCTGTTTACTCTATCTTGATTTTGTACTACTGAATATATATGATGCATTCATAACACAAAAGAGTATTAGTGAGGTCAGGCACTGATGTTAGACCAGGTCTGGCTCACAGTCAAGGTTCCAGTTAATCCCAAAGGTGTCCCGTGGAGTTCCTCCATACCAAGTTCACCAAACCATATAGACTGTATGTCTAACAGCCTACAGACACTCCTCCAGCACTTCTTCTGAAATCAAAGGTATTAATAGGGACTTTGCCTCCCTTCTCTTCCAGGAAGGCTTTGTACTAGATACTAGACCATGGTCTCTTTAGCTCGAGTGTGTGAGGTTGAATGTTTTTAAATTACCTGTTATTGTATCTTATTCAACAACATTTAAATAATTAAATAACTAATTAATTATTTTAATAAAACTGTGATTACCGAAATAAGGGTTCTAAAAGGGCATAATTCTAAGTATTTATTGACACAAAAATGAATAATGATGTTAATATCAACAATAAAAATAATAACAAGAATGTATTATTTTCATTATTATTGTTGTTGTTGTTGATATTAACTTTATAATTCATTTTTGAGTCAATAAACAATTAGAATGCCCTTTTAGAATGCTTCTGTCTGCTTCAAACTAGTGATTGTTTTAGTTACAGCCAACCACACAGATAATAATAATAATAATAATAATAATAATGTTAATTGCTGGAGATTTCACATTATTCACACGGCGTCCCAAACCACACATAAGTACACTAAACACAGGCACTGAGGGGTTAAAACCAAGCTGTACTCAGCTGTGGCTAGGTATGGAGGCTACACAGTGTGGTTTGAGACACAAAATTAGATCAGCCAATCAGAAAGCGCATGATCTGCTGCACCACGGATAATTCAAAAACAGAACGGCAAAAACTAAAGAAAGCTCAGCTTCACTTGAAAGCTAGTTCTTAATATTGAAAAGCTTTGTCAGTGTGGAAAAGCTTTGGAGCCGTGGGATTAATATCACTGGTGACATCGAGTAATGTTTTGTATGTTGTATATGTCTTGAATGGCATTTTTTTAAGCTTGAATAAATTGACCTGTAAATGCCACTTCAGAAAAAAAGCTTGATTAATCATTAATTGCCAGGTCAGTACTGAAACATGGTGGAGCATGTTAAAACAGTCCCAACTGCAACACCTTATTTATAAATCATATAAATAAATCATTTCAAGTGTTCGCACAAAACTCTAATGCTATCTGAACATTTTTATCCCAGGGTGCTCTTTAGGCTGTCTGATCTCAGACTTCACTAATCAGACTCACTGTCAGAATCACAGTTCTCATTTCTTCTCTTAAGTGTAATCTGAGAAAGGGAGATTACAATTCCAGTTATTCCAACCTGTAGTGTTTAAAATGCTGTCTCGATCATGTATGTCCTTTACTCCACATAAATCACAAAAGTGCCTGGTGCACTTTTCAACCTCTCATTTCAAGTCTCATTTAGATGGCTGTTTGAGAGGGGCATCAAACAAGCCAAGCACAAGCACTTATCTGGAGTCTTTCTTTCTATACCTGCCACCCTTAACCCAACACCCCCTCCCTTCATTTGGTAATATATGTTTTGTTGTGTCTTGCAGCTCTAAGTGTCTCTTTTACTGTGGTGTCAGTGTCAATCATAGGTGACAACTTGCCTCAAAATCACTGAGACAAGTTATCCCAAACTTCATATTTACTTCATTTGAAATATTGTAAGGTTAGTTTAGTGCCAGACATCAGTAAAAAAAGAAAAGGCCAAGACACTTTACTATCTCCTCTGTGAAGTACAAAAGAGCATTTGTGATGATTTTCCATTGTTCCATTTATCCTGGACAGGATATGTTTACCATTTTACAGTAATCACTCTAATCAACTTAGTAATCAACTTTTCCCCGGGGGAGGGACGTGAAAGAAAGAGAGCCTACAAGCCCCTTGTGACACTGGCTTTCCCAAACTTCACATTCGGTGGACATGTGGGTTGTAGTGAGTAATCCTAATGTTGGTTTCAGGAATTCTGATTTAATTCTGATCTCTGCTCAGTGTTAGACATGGATCTGGGAAAACTGTTGCAGTGAATGAACAAAATTAAATAAATAAAGCAATCATTTAGCTCACTGACAACCACAATCACAATTAACAATCACAACAGTTCTTCACCAGAATAAGAACTGAGCAAATACAGCTTTATTTAAAAACTAAATGACTACAGTTCCTTACATGACTCCATGCTGGAAAGTCTGGAACACAATGGCCCTCTTTTTAAGGCCTCTGTTTTTTATTGATTGTTTTGTCTGCATTCATTCAGAGTTTATACACTGCCTGGCCAAAAAAAAGGTCACCACCTGGATTTAACTAAGCAAATACGTAAGAGCCTCCCATTGGATAATTACTGCTGGCAACAAGTTATTTAACCCTGACTGATGCAGTTAGTAGCTTCTCATTTGTTAAACAACCATGTCGAAAGACACAAAAGGGTTTCAAAAGGGTCAAATTATTGGCATGCATCAAGCAGAGAAAACATCTAAGGAGATTGCTGAAACTACTAAAATCGGGTTAAGAACTGTCCTACGCATTATTAAAAAGCGGAAGGACAGTGGGGAAACATCATCTTCAAGGAAGGAATGTGGCTCGAAAAAAATCTTGAATGATCATAATCAGCAATCACCTAAACGTTTGGTGAAATCAAATCGTAGAAAAACAACAGCAGAGTGCAGGGATATGTTTAATAGTGAAAGTAAGGGTGGTTCCACACGCACAGTGCGAAGGGAACTCAAGGGATTGGGACTAAACAGCTGTGGAGCCTTAAGAAAAGCACTTGTCAGTGAGGCTAATCGGCAAAAACGGCTTCAATTTCCTAGGGAGCATAAAGACTGGACTCTCTACTCAGAGAATGATTGGCCTCATCGATTTGATTTGATTTGAAGACTGGACTCTGGAGCAATGGAACAAAGTCATGTGGTTTGATGAGTCCAGATTTACCCTGTTCCAGAGTGATGGGCGCATCAGGGTAAGAAGAGAGGCGGCTGAAGTGATGCACCCATCATGCCATGTGCCTACCCTACAAGCCTATGGGGCAGTGATATGATCTGGGGTTGCTGCAGTTGGTCAGGTCTAGGTTCAGCAATGTTATGTGCCCAAAGAATGAGGTCAGCTGACTACCTGAATATACTGAATGACCTGGTTATTCCATCAATGAATTTTTTCTTCCTTGATGGCACAGGCATATTCCAAGATGACAATGCCAGGATTCATCTGGCTCAAATTGTGAAAGAGTGGTTAAGGGAGCATGAGACATCATTTTCACACATGGATTGACCACCACAGAGTCTAGACCTGAACCCCATTGAGAATCTTTGGGATGTCCTGGAGAAGACTTTGCATAGTGGTCCAAATCTCCCATCATCAATATAAGATCTTGGGGAAAAATTAATCCAACTCTGGACAGAAAGAAATGTTGTGACATTGCAGAAGCTTGTGGAAACGATGCCACAGCAAATGTGTGCCATGATCAAAGCTAAAGGCGGTACAATGAAATATTATAATGTGTGACCTTTTTTTTGGCCAGGCAGTGTATGGGTTTATATGTTGTACTTCATGCAGTATAATAGAGAAAAGGTGACTCAGAAAGATGCTTTTCAGTTCCCCCTTTTAACTGCTCTATTCAACATTTATACAAGAGCTCAAATTACACTGAGGTCAGAATTTGTGGGATCCTATGAGGGAAGTGGTGGACAGTGTAACATGTACCAGCCATATACCATACATTAAGCTGAAAACACTGGCCTGAGTTTATCTGAATAAACTTTGCATTCAGCAAAAAGATAGCATAAGTTAGACTAGCCAGCTCAGACCTCCAAATTCATTCATAATCTCTAAATATTGGTAAGAATGACCAGTAAACTAAAATGTATAGGTAAGTGTAGGCACTGATAGTGTTACTCTCTTTATTTAGAATTAACAGTTTCCTTTTCATTGCTGTATATCTATTTGTCAGAAAGGTGCATATCACAAGTTTTTAAAAGAATTACAGCTGAGATTAAAGAAACTTGTATTTCAATCAATATTTTTTTGTATAGCGCTAATGTTGTCTCAAAGCAGCTTCACAGTAAAGCAGTTTATATAAAGGAAAAGAAAAACACAGAGTCCATGTACAGATGTAGGAAAGGAAATCCGGGTCCAAGCCCCCCATGAGCAAGCCAGAGGCAACAGCGGCAAGGAAAAACTCCCTTTGAGTAAGGAAGAAACCTTGAGAGGGACCAGGCTTGAGGGGGGAACCCATCCTCCTCAGGTTGATCCCGGTTGAGAGAGAAAGACAGAACTAACAGGAAAAGGAGCTTTGAACATCTATTAGATACAGTCTGTTTTATCCAGGAGGCAGTCATTGCAAAGGTAGAGCCAACACATAGGTTCTCTGTTTAAGTGAGAGATAGAGTTCATGATCAGAGCCAGATGCTGGCGGCTCTATTGTGGTCATTGTAGTCGTTGTAGTCATGTTAGGTGACGAGCTGGAGAACCAGGGCAGGAGACCCACGACTCAAGCAGCTCTAGGGGCTCCCATGTGAACACTCAAATGTCGTTCCTGGGCTCAACAAAGAGAGAAACAGTGAGTGTGGAGAGAGAGCGAGAGAGAATGAGAGAGAGAATAAGAGAGACTGGTAGGCATTGCAAATTGTTGTATGATTGTGTGCATGTAATCCTGAGAATCCTGGAGAAAATTCCTTGGCGCTGGTATCAGGGTTTGTATGACTGAAGTAGTTCACTAAGATACTGCGGGCCCAGGCCATTTAATGATTTATACGTTACAATAATCCAGCCTAGAGGTTATAAAGGCATGCACCAGCTTTTCTGCATCTTTTAGGGATAAGATATTTCGTAGCTTAGCAATGTTACGCAAATGGAAGAATGCCGTCTTAACTATGTTACAAACATGCGCATCAAAAGAGAGACTGGTATCAAAGATGACGCCTAGTTTTTTTAGAGTGGAGCTTGGAGTAATAGTGTGGCCATCTATATTCTTCAAGTTTATTTAGGTTTAAAGACTCATTTGATTTGGCCGATATATAGAGTTGCGTGTCGTCTGCATAGCAGTGAAAGCTGACGTCAAAACTGTGGATTATGTTACCAAGAGGCTGCATGTAAAGAGAGAAAAGAAGCAGCCAGAACCCTGATCCTTGAGGGACACCGTATCTTACTAGTGTATGATCAGAGTGTTTATTGTTGAAACTAATAAATTGATAGCGGTCAGTCAGATATGATCTGAACCAGGATAAAGCCTGTCCCTTAATGCCAACCTGATTTTGTAGCCTATCAAGGAGGATCTTGTGGTCAATAGTATCAAAAGCAGCGCTTCTTGCTATGAAAGCGAGATTGGAAATTGGTCTATAGTTGGCGAGCTCATTGGGATCGAGTTCAGGCTTTTTAATTAAGGGTTTTATGACTGCAAGTTTTAAGGATTTCAGTACATGTCCAAGACTGAGGGACGAGTTTATTATAGAGAGCAGAGGTTTAACCACACAGAGGACGACCTGTTTGAGTAGTTTTGTTGGTATTGGGTCTAGGATGCATGTTGAGGATTTGGAAGAGCCAATTAGCTTGACTAATTCATTCTGTGGGATAGGGCTAAAGGATAGCAGTTCACCTATTGGGCTGGCAGGGCACGTCATGCTGTGTTATTAGATTTACGGGCGTATTTTGGGTTTGTGTTCTAATATGTTCTATTTTGTCACTGAAAAATCTGCTAAAGTCATCACAGCTGTATGTTGTTTGAATACAATCTTCAAACTGTCTAATGTTACTAGTTAGTTTAGATATAGTGCTAAACAGTACTTTAGGCTTATTTTTGTTTTTCTCAATGAGTAATGAGAAGTAGGCAGCTTTAGCTGTGTTTAGGGTGCGCTTATATTCTATGATGGTGTTGTTCCACTCAATTCGGAAATAGTCTAGTTTTCATGTACGCCATTTACGTTCCAGACTACGAGCTTTTTGTTTTAGTGTGCGAGTATGTTCATTGTACCATGGCGCGAGCGTTTTTCTTCGAACTTTTTTCTTCTTTATCAGTGCCACACTATCGAGAGTTGACTGAAGAGTGCATTTCAGTGTTACTTTGAAGCTCATCGAGGCCCAACGGGGCAGGGATGTTTGATAGATCTGGTAGGCTATTTGTAAGGGCATATATAGTGGAGGCAGTGATATTTCGCTTATATTGGTAGTGGGGCGGCATGCCAACATTATAATCTAGAACGACTTAGTATATTATTAAATAATGATCCGAGATGCAATCATTCTGAGAGAAGGTGTCTAAGTTTTCTACCCTAATTCCCTGTGATAATACTAAATCTAAGGTATGGTTACAGCAGTGAGTAGACCCTATCATGTTTTGAGTATAGCCCATGGCATCAATGAGAGCCTCAACAGCTATTTTTAAAGGGCCTCAGTTATTCTCAAAATCAACGTTAAAGTCTCAGACTATAAGAGCCTTATCCACAGAGAGAGCTATATTTGTTAGAAATTCTGCAAACTCTGTAAGAAATTCAGAGTAAGGACCCAGGGGACGATGTATTGTAGATAATATAAAGCTATTGGATGTAGATGCAGGACAGGGGCTGGCTACTCTAATACTTTGGACTTCAAAAGCATTTGCTTCATGGCCTGCAATTTGAGTGAGGCCAGTGTTATAGATCGTAGCTACGCCTCCACCTCTACCACTGATACGTGGGGTGTGATAATAACTGAACCCTGGTGGGGTAGATTCATTTAGAGCTAAATATTCACCCTGTTTGACCCACGTCTCAGTGAGACATAATACATTAAGTTGGTTCAGTAATTATTTCATTTACAATAACTGTTTTGGGTGCCAGAGATCGAATATTCAGTAGACCAAGTTTCTGTTAACCACATTATTAGTATTTGCCTTGTTTACAGCATTGGCAGTAGTATTCATACTGACACTTCTAGAGCCCATCCCTCCGGTAGAGAGCCGGCTGCTCCCAAAATGACGACCAGCTGTCCACGAAACCGAGGGCGTTGATACCACACCAGCCGCGTAGCCAGGACTGCAGCCCAAAGAGCCTGCTGAACCGCTGGCAACCCTTCCTGTAGGTGGGGAGAGGTCCGGAGATGACGATCCTGGCGTCCGTTGCTTTCCTGGCGGTATTCAGCAGCGTCTGGTAGTGATCTATCAGGACCTCACTCTGCCAAGCACAAATGTCGTTGGTCCCCACATGGATGACCACGTTCCCGAAGGCGTTTCGCTTGCTAAGGGGTGTAGGGAGACGCTTGGCTATATCCAGTACCCGAGCACCCGAGTATTTATTTCTAGCAAAACAGGAAGAGCTAAGACTTGCCTAAAAAAAGCCTAAAACAGTCGTTTATAACAGCTCAAGTGTTGCTTTGACTTAAGACAGTGTATTTCCTATACAATCATTTAGAGAACATTTAAGGGTGACTATGACATTATTTTTTAGGACTAATTGTGACATTCATTATGATGGGTAATCTGAACACATAGTTAGTGTTTGGTACTATTAGTAAAGAAGAGGAAAAATGGGATTTCTAATTCATCATCTTTATCTTTACTTGAAAAGTATGATTTTGAGCTTTGCTTTGGATCACAGTCTCCCTGAACAATCCATCTACAACCCAACCTTTGTTCTGTGGCAGAGACAGGTTTTGATCTATTTATTCAGGATGTCACAAATTCTGATGTCAGAAACTATAAATAGAGTATGTACAACAGGCACTGAAGTGACTTCCCTGAAAAGCTAAATTACTGGTATTAAGGAAACTGCTTTGAAATAAAATGAATGACTAAACATAATTGCTGTCTTTCTGAGATCAGCTAGGATAGTGGAAGTAAAGCGCGAAACAGAGAAAGAGTTATGAGTTACACTTGCATCAGCAAGTTCAGTTCTCAATGTTTTCTAAAATCCAATTCATTTTTCTTGTAATCAGCAAATACCAAGGCGACTGGTAGACATGCTGGAACCTTTGCATATTGTGGCTTCAATAAAGTTTCTTGAGACGCATTCTTTTTGTATGAGGCTTGTGATGGTGAATGGTATATAAGTTGTACCTACATTTAACATGATTTATAAAGATTTAACTAAGTAAAGGTTTAATGAAACTCTCATTCATAGTTACTGGAACATCTGTAACAAATTCTGGGAAGGAGCTTATTGCAGCGTTAGGGCAGAAACTGAAACTTCTAAAGAGACTTGGGGATTTCCAGAGACAAGGTCAGAGATGGGAAGCAGAGGTTAAACTTGTCCAGATTTTTTGGATAATGTGCCCATGGGTTTCAGCTCATCAGTATATCCAAAACGTTTTTCTTACACAGCCCTCTTTAGGTCATATCACAGCATGTTGATGGGGTTAAGTTCAGGACTCCTGATTTGCTGGTGTGCTTTGGTGATTGTCTTGTTGCATCTCATTTGCTTGAGGTCATGGAGTGCTCCTCTCACATTCTACTGTAAAATGTTTTGATGCACCTTTGAATACATTGTTCCTTCAGTGATCATAAGGTATCCAGACAGTAAAGCAGACCAAATCCATGATACACCTTCCACTGTGCTTTACAGTCAGGATGAGGTTTGCGTGTTGGTGTGCCATGTCCTCCCTCCTCCAAACATTGCATTGTGCATTTAGGCACAGCATTTCGCCACTTTTGTATCACCTGTCCATAGAACATTTTCCCGAAAGCACTGCAGAGCATATAGGTGTTTTTCTAACAGCTGGCACATAGCACAAGGCTTTTTGCTTTTAATCTTGGGTTCCTTCTCACCTCCTTTAGGATTGCCTGTTCTGCATTTGGATCTGATCTTAACAGGATGTGCACACAGGAAGAGTATTAGGGTGGAGTGATGTACATCCAGATCTTTAGCAAATATTTTTTAGCTGTTTCCTGCTTCATGCATCTCTATAACATATCTAGCCTCTTCTGAAAATTGTTTGTATCAAGGCATAGTTCACACTAACATTCTCGAGAAGAAGAGATTTGTTAGTCAGCAGACTTTGTGTGCTGTCTTTATGTAATGGGTAAAGAACTTCAGACTTCCAATCTCATCTCCGTATTTGAAACACCTCTTGCAAACGTGCCTCTAGAGGTTCACTTCCAAAGATCCAAAATAAATAAAGAAAGTGTACAGCTGATGCTGTCCCAAAGTGGATTCACAGAATCAAAGAAAAAAAACCCTTATGACATGAGGAAGAAACACTAAGGAACCAAGACTCAAAAGGGAAAACTCTTTAAGAAACACAGGGAAGAACCAAGAGACAAAAACTCCCTGTAAAACTGAAGAAAAAACTCAGGACAGAACCATAACTCCCAAGAATCCCATCTTTTCTGGGCTGCACTGAAATATTTATCACAGGAAAGGAAGAAGTCTTTAAGTCTGAGGGACGTCACTAACTTCCTGAGCCTGACAACTTTTTTTCTGAAGAGTAATTCTGTTGGAGTACAGAATGATGTACACCTAGATCCTTAGCAATGCTTTTGTAGCCTTTTCAATCTTTGTGCATCTCTATATTTTTAAAGGTGTTTGCATTGAGGTATGGTTCACACCAACCTTTCTTTACCTTAAACTTCAGTGCAGAACTACAGAAGCAACTTTGGTAACTTGGATTGTACCTTTAACCTTTGAAAATAGTGAAGAAGAAAAAAAAACTGACAATAATTGAGACGGTGTGATGCTATGTAAAGCAGACATTTAGTCAAACCAACACTTCAAACAAATACTGACCAACTGGTTTAATGGCCTCTTGGTTCCACAGTTAACAGAATGATGCGAGTGGTGATAGAACTGAGCCATGGGCACAGCTGATAGTGTTCAGGTTCACATGGGCAGAGATAATTATTAAATTATGCAAATAAATAAAACCTTCCCTCACTGGAAGCGCTGGCTCAATTTAATTCATATTTACTTCACAGAAGCTGTATTGGCACAAGGATATTAGCGAAGCATCCAAAACTATTCATCCTGTAATCATTCCTCAAGGGTGACCTCATTCATACAATGGTCATTCATTCATCAAATGCAAAACGAACCTGTATGATCACATATAGAAGTCAAAAATTAGCTCTGGCTCTAAATACAAGTCATGTTATATAAGGTAAATCTTAGATCATTTTTAAGCTAAAACACATGCCCGGCTGGGATTTATAACCTGCAGGAGAGCTAAATTACAATGATAAAACGTTTAGCACTAAAGACGGGAAACTTCCAAACTGGACTTTTCCAGTCAACAGCAGGTAGGGAAATTTCCTTCTGTGGCACTGAGCCTTCTGTACTGCACCTGCTATATATAGACTCTGCTGAATAAACTATGCATTACTATCTTCCAGCGACACGATGAGGAAATAGAAGTGTTGCATGTGAACCTGTATAAGGAGGGTGATGAATGAATCTCCTTAACTTGGAGAAGCATACCTGAATTCAGAGAAACATGACCTCGTTCATACAATGCAAAACGAACCTGTATGATCACATACACATCCCAGAGGCAGCTACTAACGATTCCAACAGTCAGAGAAGTCTAAAATTAGCTCTGGCTCTAAATACAAGTCATGTTATATAAGGTAAATCTTAGATCATTTTTAAGCTAAAACACATGCCCAGCTGGGATTTATAACCTGCAGGAGAGCTAAATTACAATGATAAAATGTTTAGCACCAAAGACGGGAAACTTCCAGCCTGGGCTTTTCCAGTCAATAGTAGCTAGGGAAATTTCCTTCTGTGGCACTGAGTCTTCTGTTCTGCACCTGCTATATATAGACTCTGCTGAATAAACTATGCATTACTATCTTCCAGTGGCATGATGAGGAAATACAGGAGTTGCGTGTGAACCTGTTTACGAGGGTGATGAATTAATCACTGAACATAAACAGGACTGAACAACATGGAGAGAAAGTGATTTACGCTAAACTACTCGGAATGCTTCAGCAGCACTGTAATTTAATAAGGCCATGCTTTTAAAGTTTTTTAACTTGAACTGACCTGAATTTAGAGAAACATAGCTTCATTTTAGAACCTTTGGTTTTAGTCTAAGAACAGTCATCTCACAGTAGACTGAGAAAGACATCAAAAGTGGAGGGAGGAGGGGCGGGGGCAGAGATAATTATCAAGTGATTCAAATATATAAAACCTTCCCTCAATTTAATTCATATTCACTTCAGAGAAGTTGTGTTGGCACAGGATATTACCAAAGCATCCAAAACTATTCATCCTGTTTATCACAGATCCTGTAATCTTTTCTCAAGGGTGACATCATCCGTACAACAGTCATTCATTCAACAAATGCAAAATGAACGTGTTTTTTTTCTGCTGCTGCACACACATTTAGGATTGCACGTGATGCAATTATTTCATCATCCCAGAGGCAACTACTATCGGTTCCACCAATCAGAGAAGTCTAAAAGGGGTTTCTCGAGGGGCAAAAAGCAGCAACAGCAGAATACAACACAAAGGAGTGGAATGACAACAGTCTGGAGACACTCCTCATTTATTACATTAATTATCAAAATGAAGACATGAAACATGAACAAGTTATTCCTTTTTCAGCATCAGGAGAAAAAAGAAAACATAATTATACATTTTTTCAGTGTTTGGTGTGTCCACCTCTAGCCTTTATTACAGCTTCTGGTCATTTCAGGAGATGTAATTTCAGTTTCTGAAATCTGCCAGGATATTTTTTGTGCAGTCAGAGATGTTGGTTGTATTTTCTGCTTCTGCCTGGTCTTGCACAGTCAGTAGGAGCTTCTCTTGATCTTTTAATACAGTATCCAGTTCTTCTGTTTTTATTGTTACTTATTGGAGGTGTTAATAAATCCCATAGGTGTGTTCTTTTCCTCCTCTGTAGCGGTCCATGTATCGGAGTGGTTGTCCGTGAGGGTATTTCCGCTGGGCCGGATGATATACAGGAGGTCTGTCATATTCAAACACTGGCTCTCTCATATCTGTGGAGAGACAAAAAAAAAAAAAAGTAGTCTCATATGACAGCTTGCGGAAAATGTTTTTATGCAAGTAAGTTAGTAAAAAACAATGTAGAGAATTTACATGATTCAACTTTACTTGATATCCACACCCCATACACCCTTTTAACCAACTGTTGATCAGATGAACATTTTCAAGTAAAGTTTTACTTGAAGGCAACAATTTCTGCACTGTAGTGTTTTCTCTGCTCTAGTGCACCTAATTAAACTTCCTAAGGGCTGGAAATGCAGTCGATGACCTCAATGTTCATCCCAAGCAGGGTCAATTAGAAAGCACTAGCATGCCTTATTACACTGCCATCATCAGCCCACATTTATCACTCTCACTGTAAGAAAGCTAATCTGGGGTCATCTTACAGCTTTCAAATAATACCGAATAGAACTACCTGATGAAACCTGATCTCAGACCAGTGCTTGATAAAAATGGGTCTTTTTTAATTAGCAGCTACAGCCATTACTACTAGATGGAAGCTGGTTTTCATATACACCCTCTGCAGTCAGCCTGTATGAAAGACACTCTGAAGAACTTTGTACCCACACACATTCCATGATGCAATGAAACTGAATGAAAAACATTACCTGTCCTAACAAGCTGACACATTGCGTAAGCACCAATGATTCGGAAAACACACATAATGCTGCACGCCACTGAAACAACAGCAGATAATATCAGACTGAACCAGGACTGTGCTGTTAACTCTAATTCAATTTCTGAGACTAACAGATAACAAAAGAGATTACAAACGTAATGCAAACTACTGCTAGAAGAGGTAAAATTGGTGCTGCATTGGTTCGCCTAGGCCAAATTCGCATCAGGAAAAAAATAACAGATCCAGTCATCTTAAGTATAACACCCAAATCAAGATCCAGGTGCTCAGTGCAAACTGAAAGTTAGCAAGACGATATAAAACATCTGTCTGCTCTACTTGTGCATATAGTGTAAGAGGTGTGCTGAGGAGGAAATACTAGTGTGGAGAAACTAAGAGCAGAAAAGGAACAAGACCTTTGAAGCAGTCAAAAAAAATAAATAAATAAAAATATAAATATCATACCAAAATGATTTTACCTACATGCTCTCACTTCTGTAAACCCACAGCAACACTAAAAGATCCTTATCAGGATGATGATAACTACACAGGCACAGAGTGCAGGATGGCATTCAGACAAACAGGAATGTCTAGTCCAATGCAGTCACGGCATGCAAAACCTGACTGACTTCCGTATTACCAAGGTTGGAAAAACAATCCATTTTGTAATTCTGTCATGATTACATTATCATTCTATTACAAATCTTTCAGATTTTAAGAGTGGAAATTTATGGGATTACTGCATGTATGGGAATAACATTATGCTCTACTAATATGTGACAAATATTTTTTAAACCTATTTTACTTACGTACGTCATGATTTTGCCAAGTAGACACCACTATTTAAAACAAACCCTTTGGATTCTTATATTTATGAGATTTGTTCACAACAACAACAACAACAACAATGACGACAACAACCTTTCTTTCATGCTGCGTCTGACTTTAACATTGTTTTGCTGAGACAATGAAGCTATACAAATACTGCACAAACAGATTTGCATGCATCCTTTCATTGTTCATTTATTTATTCTTTGTCTTAAATTTGTTATATCAGAAGGACAATGCTTTGGCCTGTCTGCAACAATGGCAAGTCTAAATAGGATTTGGCAGTAGTAGGTGTTTCTAGATAGATTTTCACCATTGTGATATGAATTGGATTGTGTAAAATGTACTACTGTATGTATTAAATTCCAAATTACACCAATTCCTTGGCATACTTAAAAAAACCTTTCAGTGCTATAAGCCTCCAAGACTGGAGTTTGTACTGGTTCAGTATTGAAATGGGAATCAGAGTAAATGTATAATAAATCATGTCTCACTGATGTAAATCAAATGTTTATTAAGCAGTCTATTTTACTGTGTGATAAGAGCAAATGTGTGTAACATTCACTAGTCCAAGTACTGGAACATTGGCATTTTTGAAGAAAGGTCCCCAAATATGAAAATTATAACATTCTCGATTGTATACAAAGAAACGTTTATGAAATCACTGCTCTTTTTATAAGGATTCATGTGGGTAACTATGCTATTGTGGGCTTGAGCAAGACTTACTAAGCAGGGTGTGGAAGGTGCTGGTGACAGACTCGTCCCATTGGCTCTGGAAGAAAGCCAGCCCTGCAGGAGTGATCAGGTCTTGATGTTTCTCATAAAATTCCACCGTTTTAAAGCTTCGCTGCTTCAGACAATAACTGCATAAGTAAACACACACACAGACACAAAAAACACTGTTAAGTAACAGAAGAAATTCTCAAATGCAATTGCAGTATCTAACACAAATCTAATTACAGACCCACAAAGCTTTTACAGTCCATGTAATAATGGTGCATCTAAGGTACAACGTGGTGATACAAGCTACAACTTTAAAACATCTTTCAAAGAGGAATAATATAATTTTTTTTTTTATTTTATTCTTACAACATACATTGTTTTAATCCAGATGCAGATCCACAAACTGAGCAAGAAATGCTGAAAAGACTCAAAACACTCCTCTATGTCAGGTCTCACAGACAAATAATAATCAATGTTCTTCTTTGGTAATAATCAGCTACAAAATTTGTAAAAGAGAGAGACTGATTTAAAACACAGTGAAAAGACCCACATTTGGTCCATTAAATCTGGGAACCAAGATAGCCATCAGCTCACCAGGGAGAGGGTTTGATGTCATCACTGAAATCAACACGTGCATCCTGCTTGAACAGGATGAAGATATATCTATGAAAGCCTGTTCCCTTGGATGGAAAAGGTGCAATATAATGGCAGACTTCCTCCCCGGAAAGTACACCATTGCCAGGGATATTACCACTGTGAAAAAAAGGGAAGCATGTTTTTATTTATTGATTTATTTAGCCAACATAGAAAACAGACTTTCACCTCAAGCTTTCTGGCATGTCTGGATTCATACTTTGGGTACTATAGCACCAGCAGGGAGGAATGATGAATTTAATCTTGCATGTTTTTGAACTGGATGAATAGGAATGTTTCTCTCTTTCTCCCCTTTCCTCCTTTCTTTCGTTTTGGTTGACATACATACATACAAACATATAGCTATAATGAACTTAAGTTAAATTGTTCTCCTTAGTCTAATAGATGCCATTTTGTTGCTCATGTGAGACTCATGCGAGCATTTTAGGTTATACCTGTTTGTGCTAATTCTGAATGCCGTTGCATTCAGGTGGCATGAGCCGAAATATGTCTGGAAAAATTAAATTTTCAAGCCGTTATAAACTCTGGCTTTCCCAACTGCTGTGTACCAGCTTGCAGGCCTTTTTTAAATGAATTAACCAACATGACATGAGCTGCAGTGTGAGATATAATCTGTTCATTAACAGCTGGATGAAAATGACTGAAGTAAAGTGTGAATACTCACACCAACCAATGAATGTATTCTTGTTCTCCATCCTGCAAATGCTCATCTGGAAAACAGATCAGAACTCCTGAAACGCTGAAACTGTAAAACCTGTTCATTGTATGTTTCAACTTTCTGAACAGAGTATATATCGCCATCTTGTGGTGGAGTTTAATGCCTGAATGCATTATATACAAGCTGCTTTTTTGTGCCATATCAAAGTATATTGGATATGGCACAAAAAGATCATTTTCGTATTCACATAAAGATCGTTTGTGTACCTGGACTTGTTAGAAGCAACGTCCAGAGAGAATTCTCTTCTGCCTCAAAGCTTATGCGAGGTGCAGCTGAAGCCTGGAATGCAACAGTCAACAGCAGAGAGCAGAGAGAACATACACATCCATTTACTTAGACACACCCCAACAGTATCTTGAAGACTACAGTATGTAAGAAACCGATTTCTGCTGAAGTCTAACCTGAGTAGGTGATACATGATTGCCGTAATGCACCGCAGAACTGCTGTCATCTCCATATGCCACTCTCAGCATGACCCTTGGCACAAAATAGGCCATGGGGAAAAGGTCCCGGAAGATTCCGTAGTGGTGTGCTAGCCGCTGGATGTGGTAAGGTCCATTTGTTTTCTCCCATTCTGCTTTCACTTTGTCTAAAGGAATGCGAACTATAATGCAAAAAAAAAAAAAACACACTTAAAGTTCAAAAGTAGCTTCATATTGTAATAGTGCTGGCTTTGTCACTGTGTGGTGAATCCGACTCGGACACTATGCATTTAACATCAAACTACTCCAAATTACTTTGTTTACAGCTTAACCCTTTAATGATGTTTTATTCTCCTCTTTAACACACATGCCAGACTCCTGGTGAGCCACATTTATTTGGAGGTCGGCGATCTCTCACTAAACACACACGATTTTACCCACCAGGTAGCATTCGTCGCCCAGCATGATTGTTTACGCCTGGATGAACGTGCCATGTGAGGCATTGCTCTTTTGCAAATGTGGGTCAGTTTAGGAGCGTGATGCATGTTGAATACAGGTCACATTTAAAAGATATTGTCAACAGCCAGACAGAAAATCTGATTTGGGCCACTTTTACCTGCTGTGTGAACGCAGCCTACCATAAATCTGGGTTAAACAAAAACAAGGAGATAAAGCAAAAAGGCATACAGGTACGCAGACGAGTTTCTCTCTCCAGGTCAGGGTTCTGTCTGTTTTCCTTCATCAGCTTCTTCCTTTCCCTAGCTTCCTTCATTCTAGAGGGACGGCAGTAAGGCAGTCCAATGTTCATCGGTTCCAAGCCTTAAGACACAGACAAATTATACTTAAAGCAAACATGGGGTAAACTAAACAAGGCTTTAAAAGTGTCATAATTAACAGCTGATATTACACAACACAAAAACCACAATGACCCTCAGTTACAGATGTAGTACCCAGGCTACAGCAGAACTTGAGACAATCTGTAATAAGTCAGCTGAATTATTATATATCTTAGTTTTCATATAATATCACAAAGGGAGCGCTTACCTGTGTCAGATTGCTTCTCCACATGTTTCCTGTACGTCTTCCACCACACCTCTTTATTACTGGCCTCTTCTGCCGCTGTGAGGTAGCGTGTGTAGCTGCGGTATTTTTCCAGCGATTCCAGGTTCTGACAGTCTATGTCTTCATTTGGCATTGGACCCAGGGGAGCAGCCCGGCGACATAATACAGCTGCAAATATTGGAAAGAGTGACATTGAGATGCATGTGCTAACTACAGTCTGGATAGTAAACAAACAGCAAAGCACAGATGACCTCTTTCTTGATTTCCTGACCAGCTGATTACCACTAATTCAGACAGTAAAACCCTACGACAGGTCTACAACATGTTTTGGTCGGTCAGGCAAATTGTATAGCAGAGTACCTAAACCACTGGGCCATGACCACAAGTGGTTGGGAAACACTGCATTGGTGCTCCTTGGGCCAATACAGAGGAGCGTCCAGTGGTCCACAGAAGGTCGGTTTTGTAACTTTGTAATTAAAGAAATAATAATAAATGTGAAGAATGAATTGGCTGAACAATTAAAAGGAAATATAAAATGTTTTCAAACAGTAAATAATAGAACACCAGCTCTGTAACAGTGGTGCACAAAAGCTGTTTAGTCACCTCTACAAACACAAGATTTGTAGTTAATAATAATAATAATAATAATAATAATAATAATAATAATGTTTTGCCTAATCCATTGACATTTTTACTGAGACATACTATATAGGCACCCAAACACAAATTAAAATTTTAAGCAAGAAGAGATTTGTTTTCCTGTGGCCCTTGTTTTCTCAGGATACATAACTAAAAAAATGTTATGCATGTGAAGTGGGAAATTAAACAATCCTTTGCTGCCAACAAGTAAATGTGAAAACTGCTGTGTCCTGATTTTTTTCCTTATTTTAAAATGAACCCAGGGGCTAAATCCAAGCCTCCAGTAAAAGGAACCCAAGCAGCTCTCTCCAAAGGGCACATGGCTACAGGGGGACATTGCTCCATTTTTTCCCAGCTCACAAAGGTCAAAAGCCCAGATACACCCTGGACAGGCTGCTAGTCCACGGCAGGGCAGACGGACAGACGGACAGACACCTAGGGGCAATTTAGCATCTCCAATTCACTGCCTGTATTTGGACTGGGGAAGGAAACCTGAGCACCCGGAGGAAACCCACACAGACACGGAGAGACCATGCAAACTCCACACAGTGCACCACCGTGCAGGATATGCGTCACGGTACCTGGCACTCCACTCAACCATTCCCTGTGGGGTGTGGGGGGGGGAACTGTGGGGTTTACATAGACTTCAATTCATTACTCGGAACTACTACGATTCTAAACCTAGACTAGCACATTACCCTAAACTTAACGTTACTGGGGTCTCCACAACGTAAGTATATGAATAGTTTTTGGTAAAGTGTCAGCCATTTGCCAAAAACCCGGAAACTCTGATGTCTGATTTGGACAGGTAAGAGGATTTAAGCCAGACATGTTACTGAAATTTGACGTGATACAGGTCATATATGAATGATATGATTAGCTGTTTGTTGCCATCTTTCAACTTTAATCATTACCCAGGAAAAAAATCGTTTCACTTGAAAGAACTATATAAACAAACGCTTAATTTAGTGTAATTATAGGTTCCAGTTTTCTGTACACTGGTTGACAAAATGACACTTATCGAAGGATTTAACGCCAGTGGAGCATCTGCCATGCTCTGCTCTGTTAGCATTACAGACTAAACCAAGCAGAAACAACTCCAGCCAAAGACCAAATGTAGAGCGAATGAAGCTAAAAAAAAACAGAAACATCAAATAAATCAAGGCACACCCCCTCACCTGCAGTGCTAAAGATCCTCGTATTGGTTTTGACCCCTAAATCTGCTCCAACGCGCCACAGATGCCCCACTGTCCTCTGCAGCGCCATCTTGGAACACACAGCGAGGGTGACGACAGCACACATACGTACAACACACCTGCGTGATACGTCAGCAGTTGTGTGAATTTCCTCCAGGTTGTATCGCATTATAGAGTATTTTGGTAAGTAAATCATACTTTATTATCTGTGGGGAAATGTCGAATTTGACAGGAAGGGATTAAAGCCGCCGGCGTGGACTTTTGCCATTCACTGTCGATAAAGACGAAGAAAGATGTACTGCAACTGCTTAGCTGTCTCGGTGTGCTAGCTAACCTAGCTAGCTAGCAAGCTGTCAAACCAAAGCCCCTCTCTCTCTTTCTCTCCCTCACTCTCTCTCGATATCTCCCTCTCTCTCTCTCCCCACCTATCTATCCATATATCTGCCTTTCTATAGATACAAGTACCAGATCTTACTGAATGTTGCGATACAGTTTCGATTTGTAAACAACGGTTTTATACTTGTCGATATTTTGGATGTTACGATGATACGGAGCGATACGATTCTTATCAGTAATGAAATATCCCTTTCACTAATATAGGATCGATGTGATCGATATAGCCTTAAAATGATTTTACATTTCTGTTTCAGCTCCAGTAAACTCGGGTTCACTGTAAATAAGGCCTGCCTGAATGGAAAACCTAAGATGACAGACAGAAATTCATTTGAGAAATTCAAATGAGGTTGACAGTTAACATTAAGCTCTGTCTGAATGAAAACATTAAAATCTATTGATCATCTGTTGATCATCTTTCACCACCAAACCACTAACCCATGAATTAAGTACATGTTAAAGGCTCGTTTCTGCAGTGTGGTGTGATACGGTTAATCCTAATCATACACTGAATGGGACTGATATGATGATTAACATGATTTCTGTTTTCTGTCAACAAAACAACATTTCATTTCAAAGTTCTGTAGAAACAAAACAGTTTTAGCTTCCTGATATGAATCAGTGCATGTGCATTTGATTGATTCAGTTACCCAGTTAGGAACTGAGTAAATGGTTTCATTAGTATTGAGGTTTTAAGCGGCCTTTTCTTATGTTTTGAGTTGCTGTAACGCACTTCACCTCAGTCATCTTAGGTAGATATATATTTACAGGTACAATCAGCACAATTTTTATTTTAAGGTTCTCTAAAATTTACCATAATTATTAACAGAATTTGAAGAAGTAATGTTTTGGATGGTATGTGTATCGATTTGCAGAGACATTTACTGAACTTAGCCTGCTTACAGCTAACCCGGACCTGTCCTGTGGTGTAATACCACTTTGTACCTCGACAATGAGTGATTGTAGCGTTGAGTTTGCTATCGGTCCAGCATTAGACTATGAAAAAGTAGCACTGTATCAACAGCGTTTACTAACCTTTTGTCAATCGTGTTGAAGTCCTGCTCTGGTGAGAACATTTAAGGGCAGGTAGTCAATGAACGAAACAGTAAACATCGCTGCTGCTTACTCCTGGGAAGAAACTACGTCCAGCAGCAAACAAAAGAAGTAATCTAAATAGAAGCAAAGCAAGAGTTAACATTGGTGTTGCTTTCCACATGTTCAGCCTACGGCAATGCAGCTTCACCCATTCACACTGTTTTAAAGAGTGTTTTAGCCCAAATTGCTTTTTGAATGATGCACAATACCGGATAGCCAAACAGAACACTTACACTTAGAGATCACTTATTCTTAGACACTTACACTTAGAGATCACTAGCTTAGATTAGCTTTAAAGGTGTAGTAACAAAAGCAGTCTATTTATTGCTAAGGACGTAATAGAGGTTGGAAAACTTAGAACTGTTTTGTTTCATAGTGTATCAATGGTCTGCTTATTAGATGGGAACTTCCTCATGAACTTACTCATGTTTGCAGGCTTTTACTCACAAAAGACTTTTCACTCAGGGAGATTTTGTGCTTTTTTGACACTGCATGTCCTTGTCATTGACTTCACAGGTAGACGGATCTTGTGATGGAGCTGCACAATCTTAGCTGTGTCATCTGCTTGGAACGTTTTAAATACCCAGTGACTATACCCTGCGGCCACACCTTCTGCAAGGACTGCATCTCCAGACACTGGGATCAGAAAGAGAAAATGGGACCTCAACCTGCTGAATTCAACTGCCCAGTTTGCAATGAGAAGTTTCCCAGCAGACCCACACTGAAACGGAATGTGTCCTTGTCTATTCTGACCGACGCTACTGCAAACAGCTCTGCGGTGCATGACGCCAGTGCTTCATATAGTGCTTCAGCAAGAGCTGGACCTGAGGAGTTCTGCGGCCGCCATCAGAAGCCCCTTGTCATGTACTGCAGGAATGACCGCATGTGTGTGTGTTGTGCGTGTGCTGTAAATGAGTGCAAGAGCCATGACAAGGTCCTTGTTGAGGAGGAGAGGAGTAGTCGGGAGGTAATATGAGCATCCTCTGCATTTGTCTCTGTATTAGAATCTGTATTAGTTTTTATAGGTTACTTACAAGCAACATATTGATGCCTAGACACATAGCAATTGCAACATCAGTTATTGCAATTGAGACGTCTCTCTGTACCATCATGAAATGCCAAGGAATTTATTTTTGTGACTACATTATAAAGTGTAAGAGACGTTCCTAAAATCCTTCAGAGCAGTTTGATGAAAAATGGTTAATTGTAGAGAAACGTACAGACTCCATTTTACTTCCTAGGCAAAAAATCAGACAGCATGTTCATGGCCCATTTATTTAATAACTTTTTGTGATTTAGCTCTTAATAGCATTAAACGCTTCACATGTCTGGTTCCTCTTTCCACCACTGTGAACAATTCAGATCTGGTCTGACTTTCCCTTTCAAACCACTCTGAATGACTGTGTTTACATCTGAACAATTGGTTCATGGAGAAATGTAGAAAAGTAGTGGAATTAACATGCAGTTGCTCTATAATGGTCTTATCCTGATTGACAGGCTGGGCTGAAGAATAAGGGAATGGAGGTTAAGAAGTGCAGAGAGGATACAGAGCGGAACATTCAGGAGCTCAGTGAGAACATTGCTAAAGCTAAGGTAAGAAAATAGCGTCAGTTTTACCAGATCACTATTATTCTAAAAGAAAAGGCATTGACTGAACTGATCATAAATTATATGATATAATGATAGAATTATCTGCATCGTTAGAATTAATTGCAACCCATTATGATCCTGTTCATTTGAATGTAATGTTTAAAGTGGTGATGATTAGCTGACGTTGTCCTCCCTGGTGTTAATTGTCCTAGGTTTCACTGCAGCAGACATCTCAGTGGGTAAATGTAAAGTTCACACAGCTGCTGAAGGTGCTAGCGGAGAAGCAAGAACTGACACAGTGCTTTGTGGATCAGCAGCAAGATGTTGTTCTGTCCCAGGCCGAGGCTCGGCTCAGTGAGCTGCAGGAAAAGGCTCAGCAGCTTTCAGAGCTAGAGGAGCAAATCAACAGCCTCTGCACTCTTCCTGACTGCCTGCTCATACAGGTTACTATGTAATCAAGGCCATATTTGATCCAACAGAGTTTTAGCCAGACTTGGACTACAGAATGAATTGTTTATTAACCCCTTAAATGGCCAAACCCCTTTAATGGTCTGAACTTTTATTGCACACTTCTAACGTAAGAATTTCCATTGTAGTCCATGTAATGACTAAATAATAAGTCACAGATTGAATAAGATTGGGATTGTAATGCTTGCTTTTGCGATTCTAATATATATACCACGATATAATGAATCACAAAAAATATCTAGAAGGATTTAAGGAATTTATGTGATTCAGGTAATCACCTTTTTACGTATACTGCAAGACATGATACTGCAAAGTTATGATTAATACGTTGGCAATATAGTCACAAAATAGTAGTCTGTCCATATTGTACAGCCCACATTATACATTAATATTAACTAATGTGTTAACGTAGTAATGTAACAATGCAATAATATTAATTGTATATTTCACATAATGTATTCCTGAACAGGACTCCAGGCTGGTGGAGGTCCCTCAGATGGGTGAGGTTCCGGTAGATGTCAATGTGAACATTCAAGAGAAACTTAATCCAGTCACAGACTTGCTGTCTCGCGTCTCTAAGCTGGTGTGTGAGGACCTTGATAAAGCTGTGTATGCAGTTGTGGGCCATGACAAGGAAGGTTAGGAGGAAGCTCATTTCAATGGCCTAGTCTGACTATAGGTGTATGTGCTTGCGATCCTAGTTGTATTTATGTTTTCCTTGTGTTTCAGGCTCTCCTCAGGACAAAAGGCCAGTGCTTGCTGTGGTACCGAGTCCTGCCACCCCATCTTATCCAGCGGGAAAGGAAGGTCTCAGTGCATGTAAGCAATTTTCTTCATATTACATAGTAACATTATTGCCATATATTCACTCATCATCAAAAGAATAGTTGCACAAATAGTTGCACCCAGGAGGAATCAGCTGACAGGAATAAAACTGGGTGGGTAGGTTTGACTTTGTAAAACAGTCAAATGATTGAAGTTTCACGCTCAACCACACATGTGACGTAAGCAAGGACGAACCTTATCGCTGTACCAACAGTCACGATTGCAGACAGTGAGCAGTGATGCACTCCATGAGTCATCCTGTTAGTGCCAGCATTATTGACAGACAGCTGCACAACACAGGACTACATGCATGCAGACCGTTAAGACGACTGCCCCTAACACCATGTCAACGTCGCCAAAAACAGCAGTAGTGTCTAATGGCAGCAGGTCACCTTCAGTAAAGAGTCCCACTTTTGTCTTGGTGGAGACGATCAACAAATCCGTGTGTGGAGGCACCGTGGTCAGCGCTAAGATGAACGGTTTGCTGTCACGTGTCACAGAAGGCCTGGTGTCACTCCACCTCCACCCCTACCACAAAATCTGCAGGAACTGTGTGAGAATATTCAAGCTGCATGCTGCATGGGATGGACTATTGCAGGACACCAGTAAGAGCCTCTACAACTACATGCCGAGACCTGTTGCGTTAGCAAACATGGTGACCTGATGCCATACTGAGAAACACTACTTCTACTACTTATGTGTAGCTCAATAAATATTTCACATATCAGTCAAAATTATTTTCATTTATTATATTTATCATGTATTGTTTCTGGTAACCTTCCTTCTGGGTGCAGCTATTTACTTGATGATTAGCGTATGTATATATATATATATATATATATATATATATATATATATATATATATATATATATACACATACATATATATATTCACTCTCATGGCACTTCGACCGGAACTGGCTATAGCAGGTGCACTGTCATGGTACTGCATTATTTTTTCTAAGTATTGTGATTTCTCTTTTGTAACAGACCGTTGTTCCTTGACTTTTGACCCCCGAACGGCCAACGCCCACCTTCTGCTTTCTCAGAGCAACCGACGGGCTGAGCACCTGACCTCCGGGCCACGCCCTGTCCCCGCTCATGAAGCTCGCTTTGACTATACCTGGCAGGTGCTGTGTTTTGAGAACTTCACCCACGGTCGTCACTACTGGGAACTGGAGGTGTCCAAGCCTTGGGCGTATGTTGGTGTGACGTATCAGGGCATACCCCGCAAGGAGAAGGGCAAGACATGCATGCTGGGAATGAATGAGCTGTCATGGAGTCTACAGCTGGATGAGCGGCAGCTGAGTGCCTGGCATGCTGGCCGCAGGGAGTCTGTGGCTGGACATCTGCAGCTGCAAACACAGCCCCTGCGCATTGGCATGCTGCTGGACTATGAGGCCGGAACGCTGACCTATTATGGAGAGGGCCAGGTGCGGCTGCATGCCTTTCACTGTGCATTCTCCCACGAGCTGTTCCCTGCCTGCTGGATTGGGGAGGGGGTCAGCGTCACCCTGTGCCCTCCGTGAGTCACAAGAGACCTTTTTCAACAATGGTTAAGCTCAAACTGCAGTCTGGGCTGTATCTCATAAAACAGAATTCAGCTCATGAAGAGCCTAATAATTAGCTGAAGAAATGTGTGGGCAGGTTCACAGTTTCCCATTTTTTTCTTCTCAGCAACAAATCATCAAGCACTCTCTGGGGTGACTTGAGCTACAATCACGGTACAAGGTTGTGGAACAAATTGTTTTTTTGTTTTGGCCGAATATGATGCATGAGCCGGGTGAACACAAAAGTCAAAATTCTTTCATTTTCATATGTGATCCTAAATTAAATACAACCCTCAATTTCAAAAAAGTTGGGATCTTACATGAAATGCAGATAAAAAAAGAAAGCGATGAGCTAAAACTCACCGTATTTAAACAAAAACAATACAAAGAAAACATTTATGCTTTCCTATTTAGCTTGGTTGTTTTTGTACACATGTTCATTCTGAAATGAAGCTCCAAAAGTACAAAGGCAATTCAAGGCTAAGTAAGTTGTTAAATATTAAAAAATATAAACACCTCAAACAGGTGATTCAGTTATGTTTGGATGTACAAGGAGCATCCAGGAGTCCTTTTTGAACTTGGAGCAGTCAAGGCTTGCCCTTTTGCTAAAGATTCATTTGCGAAAAATGTAGCAGTCTAAGACCAATTTTCCTCAACAAGCAATTGTAAGGACATGAGGTATTTTTCCCTTGATAGTCCATTATATCGTCATAGGATTCAGGAAATCCTGAGAAATCTCTGTGTAAAGGCAGATGAACAAATACCTATAACCTCCCACTTCTTAGACGCCACTGCTATACACAGCGGAAGTCATATGTCAACAACATTCAAAAACATCAGCATAAGGTTCAAAAACCAGGCTCTGTTATGGTATTGGGGTATATTAAGTGTCCATCGCACAAGTAATTTGTGTATCTGTGAAGGCACCATTAACATTGAAAGATATATACACATTTTGGTGTAGTACAGGCTGCCTTCTTGTTAATGTCTTTTTCAGGATGTCCATGCTTATTATTGCAAGATACATTCTGCACGTTGACTTCATAATCCAGAGCGCAGGTACTACATTTGTCTCGATGAATTCCAGACCCATCTTCCACTGAAAAAGTGTGGCACATTATGACACAAAAAATACTTCAGTAGAAGTCTCTTTCAGTCACACGGCCGAAGCCTTGTATAATTGAAGAATGGTAAGAAATACAGTTTTGAAAACTAGGTTAGTTGGTGTATTCAGTGCTCAAATGATGAAGTGTTATAAAAAGGAAATGTGATGTAACACAGTGGTAACATGCTGATGCCCCAACTTTTTAGAAAGTATTGCAGGAACCAGATTTGTAATGAACATATATTCACAAAAAAGTAAAGACTAAGTCTGTACGTAAACAGCAAATATCATGTCTGTGTGCTGTTTTCAGCGTGAAGCCTTGAATATTTTTTCTTTCCAGTGCCCAACCAAATTGTGTAGTATATAATGTTTTAATTAGCACTACACTGCTCATGTGCATTATCTAATATCAAGGCAGAACCATCATTTCTGGCCAAAAAATCGGAATTAAACAGTGAACACAGCCTTTGATTTGCTAGAGAATAGAATGAAACTGTGGAGAACAGTTAAGAAGCCCAGCACGTATTTGTTTGGTCAGTTCTTTGGTGTAACTGGATCAGAAATAGAGAATCATGCTTTCCTGTGTGAACGTTTTACCACATTGATTCCTGAATCGTTAAAAGACTTTCACTGGAGAGACAAACTGAGGCATTATGCACTAACACAAGGAGTTCAGCAGCCTCACATACCAACAGCTCTTTTGATCCCTATCTACAGAAATAACTACAGCTCCTGGACATTTTCTAGTTTTAAGCTGTTGCTTCAGCAGCTGAAAAGATTTGAGCAGTTTCTGAAGTCATCACATTTCTAAGACTCAAGCACAATAACATTCCTGGAAGGCAATTCAAAAAGCACTAATTTGTGTTGTCGTTGTATAAATGTCAAGACATTGCATGTTACAGTACTTTTCCTTCAGTCCCTTTTTCAAAACACACACACAAAAAAAAGCACTTTTGAATTTTCAAGAAGGAAAATTGTACTTGTATGCAATCCAGATTAGGCTATATTTGATGTGACGTATTTGTCTTTTATTTTTGTGTAGAACTAGTATTTTTAAATTTTGTAAATGTTCTCATGCAGCGATTACATATTTTGATGTTTGAAGGGTACCTTATATTGCGTTCCTCAAAACCAGTTTTTGGGGAAACGTTAGATGGCCTTTTAAAATTCACTCAGTTGTTTTAAAGCAGAACACTACATGTATAAGGGTACCATAGATCTGGATTTAATCAACTGAACACTGCTTTAAAGAGATTGCAGGAAAACTCAAGATCAACTTGAAGGGTGATTGTCATCACCTCTATGTTGTGTTCAAAGTAATGTACTCACTAATACATTGTCTAAGTGGCCAGATTTCTTATGACATCCTTCTGTTAGTAGGTTTATTCTGTATGTCCTGAGAGTGTTGCATACAAACCGTGATAACAGGGACATGTTTGCTTATTACTTGTTCTGTCAGTAATATATGCAGATTGCATTTTAACCCAAGATATGCCTAGATTAAGTACTTCTGTGAGCCAGAAAGTGGAAGCAAATGGTGATTGCGTCATATGGAATTAACTCCCAGTGTATTGGTATATGATCCCAATTTCTCTTGCCTTACATTTGACCACAACTATAACCTATTATCAAGTAGTGCTGGGCTTTGAACTAGACAGTTTCTGAATATAGGACTGAAAATCATACTGGCTGCTTTTCCCATTTTTATTCTATAGTTATTCTATATTTGGGAGAAAAGGACTTAAAAGAAGGTGGAAATGTCTAAACAGTAATAGAATATCTGTTGCACTCGCACTGTGTCAATCATGTTCCCTCAATGAATTCAACATCATATTTTAAAGTATGTACTGTACCGAAAGAGAACACTATAATAAAATAGACCTTTCAACTGACAAATTTAATAAAATACAATTCATTGTATGTCAGACGTTACAGCTAAGACCATGCTTAGTTACACAGTTAATTGTTCAAATAAATTAAGTAATAAATTAAAACAACCAACAAGAAATAGTATTTGCACACAAGAAGGAGCTGGGGTGGGGCGGTATTGTACCGATGCATGACAAAGTTAAAGTGCCATATTTGTTTGCGTCATGCTCCAGAGCTAAAGAGATGCTTCAGAAGAGAATGACAACTGACAAAGCGCAAAAGGACCAAAAGTGACAGTACAGCAAATTCACAGGTGCTATGTAGTGCTTTGGCCAAGGTGCGCTCACATTTTAGAAACAGCCCGAGAGGTGAAACGGCTTTCGAAGCAAACACTTCAATAAATACACAGTAACATTTCAAACTTCTGATCATACTGTCCATCCAGACAGCTGTGCTGTTCCCATGTTCTGTGATAATCATGGTCCCATTTCTTTCGAGACATGACCAGCTTTGCTGCCTTAAACTAGTTAACCTGTCTGAAAATTTTGGTTTACACAAACAGTCACCTCATTAGAAATACAGGAAATAACATTAGGGAATCCCATATTTTACTGTTGTGACTGGTCACTGCTGCTACGCTAACAGTTCTAAAGTCCCTCTTATTTACACACAGTGAAAAGAAAGACTCCTCTCCTTCCCATTTACTATGACCAAGCAAAGGCTCCATTTACTGTAAGTAGCCTTATAGGAGGACACTGTTAGTTGAGCTAATGAAATGGAATGTCACTATTAATAACGTGAAAGAGATAAGAGGGTTTGTTGTGTGGGTTTGCTGGTCAGAAATTTATTGGTTCTTCTTGTCCTCAGGTGGTGAGTAGGGTGGGGGCTTGTCCTACAAGATGAACAGAGCAATTAATTGTACATAGACAATTTGATCTATGCATAAAGCAACTCTGAAAAGTGCAAGTGCGAATCTGATGACACTTTCTGAAAGGCAACTGCCATAAACTTATATACAATTATATGAAGATTTTAATCCAACAAACATCGTTGGAAGTTGTCAAAGCTTGTTTTACTCAATTTCATGCTAGACAGTGTTATGACAACTGACACTACTGGAATAAGTCTTCATAAATGTTTATATAGGTATACATCAGTTAGCTATAGATATCTAATTGACTAGATATTTAAAAAAAAAAAAACAAGCCTAAGGTTAACAAATCTGAAGTCTTCCCTTCTATGGCAATTTTAACATTTCAGCTGTCATAAAAACACGTTCCTTTGACAGCAACATTATGCTTATGACTATATACTAACTTAGCGCTGAGAGAGAGGCAACAGTGTGTAAATGGATGGTTTGAGTAGGAGGTGTGATGGAAATTTTGCATAATAATGTGGTAAATCAATGTATAAAGAATGTCAGGTTAGTTTTAGTAAAAAGGTTAGATGTTGGAGATGCACTGTAGACTCACTTCTGGCAGATAAACATGAGAGGAAGAGCTTGCACTGGCTGCCGCCTCTGCTGCCTTTGCCTCTGCTGAAAAAGAGGCAGAGAGAATGAGAGGGAGACATGTGCATGTAAAATTATGGCTGTGTGAAATGCGCCAACTACATCATTGTTGAACATCAACATCACAGCTCAGAAAACCACTATTGTTCTATAATAGAAACATTATCAAACTAAATCACCTAATAATAGAAATCTACACTACTGTTTTCCATTGAAGTTAACTGACATTAAATAATGAGGTCTTTGTGTTACACAAGATCTGATCAGGCAAACCTAAAGTGACCCATTCTGTGACTCAGTGTACAGTCAGTGAGTCTGTGTCAGATGTTTGTGTCATGCTTGTGATATGTAATATACTTCGGATTGGCTAACATGCATTGTGCCTCTTTTGAAAAGCAGTCCAGGTTAACACACTAGCCAGATATATGCAATTGTGTTGTTTTTTTGTGACATTACATAAGCAGTGAATTTAAAACGGACTGTTATGTTTTGTATGGTTGCTACAGTATAGTGGGTAACATCTCTGCCCTTCAAGTTGTAGGCTGGGGTTTCATCGCCTGCTTAGGCACCTTGTGCTAAACCCATCAAGAGTCCTTGGGCAAGACTCCTAACACCGCCTTTGCCTACCTCTGTAAAGTTAATCAAATTTTAAGTCGCTTTGCATAAGAGCATCTGACAAATGCCATAAACGTAAATGTATTTCCAGACCAAGGGCCGTACTTACTGAGTGGATGTTTCCCTAAATTCACAGCATCAGATCGATAGATGTAAACCATGCCTCTCACCATGTGACCCCTGAGGCTATAAAATTCTGGCAAGTTTCTTTTCTGACCATGCACCCTCGCACTACCCTTTCAGATAGCGTCAGAGCTTTGAAACTCTTTTCATCCTTGTACCTGGGCACAAGTCATCCACTCAGCATTTGCCGGCCCTGGCAGTCAGGAAATACGAAACATAATGCTAATTGTAGTGGATGTGGATGACCGCCACTCAGGGTGACTGAGAGGATTCAGATCCCTGAGGAAGCTTGCAGTGAGTCACAAGTGTTCTATAGGAACTTCCAATAGCACAAGCTGATCAGCTCCCTTGTTGTGATGTATTCAAATATGATCCCAGACTGTGGTCCTGACCTGCAGGTGTCCGGGGTAGGTCTGGGTCTAGAGAAGCTTGGGCCACTGATGCAGAATATGGGGGAGGAGGCATGTAAGCTGCTGGACCATCAAAACAAGGAGGGTTGGGGTAGTATGCACCTGAAGACAAAAAGAATTACATGCAGTAAAACATGTTACAGTTGTGAATAAATTATTAATGATAATTTTATTTAATGACAACTTCCATCAGTCTCCTCAATGTTGTTATAGATTGCAGATTGTTAAAAGCATTAGGGCTAATGTAATACCACATCATATACAGTATATGTGCACGTTACAATACACAGTGCCCACTGTAAGAATCGGGGGAAATTCAAAACAATATTTTGAGTATACTCCCTGGATTGAAGATTGAAAAGATAATTGTAATTCAGAAGTACAGAGACTGATTCATGAAATATACACTATGATCATTCTGGAAATAAAGCACTTTTATAGTAAAGATGCACTTAACACAAATAACAGCCGTTAATGTACCATCTTGTTTTTAGCCCTAATGTTTGCCTAAATGTATGCATAAACAAACAGGAAAGTAAACTTGTTACACAGATAATGCATTACCTGGAGGTGGAGGCCCAGGGTAGGAGTAGCCAGGAGGTGGGGGTCCAGTGGAGTAGATGCCATTAGCTGGAGGGGGAGGTGGGTAGGCATATGCTCCATTAGCCATGTATGAACATCCAATATTGCCAGTCACAGGCTGCCCTCTAGAGGCTAGAAAGAGCAAAAATTCATTTGAAACACATAAAAACATGACTTCTGTTCTGATTGGCTGACATGTTTTGTGTCTCATACAAAAAGCAGTCCAGGTTAAAACACTCCTTACAACTTATACTATACTCCTTATATGAATAGCCAGATATATGCAAATATGTTGTTTTTTTGTGACATTACAGAAGCAGTGAATAGAGAAGTGAGGAATGAACCCATCTTTAAAGTGAAAAAAAGGGAAGAAATAAAATGAGAAGTCATTCAAAACAGAAACTAAAATAGCCCACATGAAAAGGCAGAACAATTGGCACTGGTGATGTGAGGTGTCATAAAAAAAATAAATAAAATTAGAAATAGAAATAAAATAAATTAATTAAATAATTTCAACATTTAACTAATAAAATCTAGTGAGATTTAGTAGGGCAAGAGTGAGCCATTTGAATAACAACACAACGTATTTGTTGACTGTGGTCTCTGCTAGTAAACAAAACGCCACACCTGCTGTGGTGCAGCCACCGTTTTGATTATCTTGACACAGTATCAGTAGAAGAGCAAAGGCGTGTGAACATGTGGGAAAGGGAAATTTACCCTGCGCTGCCACCTGCAGCATGTACTGCCCAAACTCAATGGCTCCTCCAGCGATAAAGATCAGCTTGAAGGTAGCAGATCCCTCCCAACCACCTAGAAATCAAGAACACAGCAATAAGATGGTTTGGAAACCTAACAAACTATACCATGTACAGATCAAGACATTACTGTCAGATTATATCTTTACTGAAATGTCTAGATGTTGTTTTGTCATCCATCAAGGGTATATCTGCTTTTTAGATGACAAGTGTCATCCTACCCCCTACACTTGTTGCTCAGAGCTCAAGACTGACAGTGTCTATAGTTTATTTAGTTACACCTGAAGCCTTATAGGGCTAATAATTAACTGAGCAGTTACATATGGTTTATTAGAGCAAAATACAAACACTAAACTGGATTCTGTTTCACAAAGGCTTTGTGAGGCTGACTGTATGATGTAAATGTTTTGTTAATTGGTGAATGTTTCCTGAAACCTTTCTTAACAAACTATTAAATAAAGTTGCTCATGAGCGACTAATCTGAGGTGTTATTAAATCACAAAGTGCTTCCAAATTTGGTTCTTGTCTGCTTCACAAAGCCAGATGTTGCCAATTTGGGTAAATAAATTTCATATTACAAAGCACTTAGGAAAACACACAAATTAGACAATCTTTCTTTACATGTTTCAATAGTTTGTTTGGTAATCACCATGTTGTATCATTTTGGGAAACTCAAGCCTATGCAATCAAATTTCTTTTGGAAAATTGGAATTTCTCACCTCCTGGTTCAGCATTCACTGTGCCCTTGATGTAGTTGGCTCCAAGCACAGGCTGTTTGACCTCACAGCCCTTCATTAGGTAGAACGGCATCATGAAGGATTGCAGAGCATCTTTTCCCTTTGTCACAAAGATCACCTGACAGAAAACAATATGCAACTCTTGAGCTCTGAAACACTCAGTGAGTATTGATGAGATGAAGAAACACACACTAGTACTGAATAAGACTAACACACAATTACCAATAATAACTCTCCCTAATAAGTCATTCTACCTAACTCATGTCAAAGCTCACTGTAGTCTGAGCCACACAGGAGGTAATGACTATGTATAACTGATCATACTGAAATTCAAATTTCACTCCGATCTTTTCTGCATTAGTTCACCACTGATTCACCACTTGGATTGTTATTTCAGTCAACACAATTATAGTGTTTTGCTGATCCAGGTCCACAATTCAAGTCTCTGGCAAGATAAGAAGGCAAAAGCAAAGAAAACCTAATACATACAAACAGCTGACTGGGAGAGCTGCGATATTAGACAAAAAGAAAAACGGAGCAACAAGTATATTACTCAGCTCTGTTTTTTTTGTAATTTATCGTTTATAACCAATTTCATACTAGCACCAAACAGAGCTTAAGAATATCTTGCTTCTGTCCTCGTACTTACCCGGTACGGTGTAAGATAGATGCTCCCCTTCTTGCTTTTCTTAAACAACTCTGGTAAGTGGTCTGCATCACTGAACGCCAGCTCCACATTCTCATAAGACATCAAGACACTAGGAAGAAGTACAGTTTATTCAGATTCACATCACTGGAGCACATGTCAAGTCTTCAAGATTTATTTTGATCATGAATGAGAACAAATGTGTTATTCTGGGCAAATGTTATACTGGCAAAGCTGTTAGGTCATACGTATTTGTGCCTGGGGCTGTGTATTATCATGAATCCCTTGATATGATACATATGAAACAGGGGTGCACCCTTATGGTACTTGTTTAGGCTGGAGTGGAAGAGTCTAATGGCTCAAGCAGTGGGGGAAGGGGGAAAATACACCACTACTGCCTACTGTCTGCCATGAATCTAACATACTGTATAATATTGTGGTTTTGAGAATCGATAGGGTCACAAAACATTTTATTTAAAGGGAGAGACAACCTGCTAATCAAATAATTGAAGTCACAGAGACTTGCGTAAATTACCACAGTGCTTAAAACAGCATTATCACTTTTAGAAAAAGGCTAATAGGCTTATAGACTGGGTGGCCCAGTGACACGGGGACTGGCCGTGTTTACTCAGACTCTCAGGCCTCACGTTTAGTTACGTTCACTCAGAACACAATAATACATGTTTCATAAATCAGTGTTTCTCAACCCTGGCCCTGGAGGCTCCCTGGCCTGTACGTTTTAGTCCCTTCCCCGCTCCCAACATACCTGATTCAACTTATCAGCTCATTACCAAGCCCATTCAGCGTTGCAGGGGGAGTGGTAAATGTGCAGGGCAGGGTGCCTTTATTTCTGCTCCTTCTATGTATTATACATATCTATATATTTCCAGGGTGCCATTATTTCTGCTCCTTTTATGGACTTATTCTGCGTATAGCAATGGCTGTGCCACCTGGTTAAGTATGTAGCTAGCCAGCTAAAGCTACTATAATCAGTCAGTCACATCTTTTTGGCAAGAATTTAACGTATTTTGTCAAATGTTAAACATTAGCTACCCAATTAATGCAGCTGGCGTTAAGCTATCTAACGTGTCAGCTAAATTGCTAATATAAGGACGGCTAACTTAAATACGTTATCTATGACGAGTCAGTTATATTAGTTTACCAGCGCTAAAATATATCGTAGTTAAACAAAAAATAGCTTATTTAAACGTCTAAAGTCACAGAACCTCGAAAGATGAACAGAAAATATATGACGAAGCTTAAATCTGCTTCTTGCTCGATTTTTCCCGTTCCACCTTAAATGGTGCAGCAGTTACAGTCAGAAAACTCGAACAAGGAGCCAGCTTCAGACTCATAAATATGTGTTCCGTGGGCTAAGCTAGCGCTTAAGCTAACGCTAGCTGGGTGGACGAAACGTTATCGTTGTGGTGACAACAACGAAAACTCGTGATTGTGTGTGGTGTTTTAATAAACAAAACTTCCACATCCTCATTCCCGAACATTACACAACTGCAGAAAGATGAAGAAGCCTCACCGAAGTCCGTAAGCTAACCGCTGTTTTATTCATGGTGTTTATGTTGCCCCGTTGGCTCTACATTACCTCTCGCTGTTGTTGATGATGACTCCACCGGACTCGGAATGATTTTGGTTGAGGGCCATCGTGTTTCTCCGCCGCTTTCCTTCACATTCACACGCCGACTGGGATCCACTCACTCCCCGGCTTGATGTTAGGCTTTAGTAGTCTGCCGCTCGGAAACACAGTAAGACTGTGTGAAATTAGATGACCGCACCTGCAGGCCGACACGGTCTGGCATATGTAACGTAACGCCCCTTCTTCGTGACGTAACGTCAACATGTAGAGCCGGTCGGATATTTCCCGAACTTTCTCATTAATCTTTCCAAAACAGAGCTGCGCTGGAAGTCTAAGCTGAACAGATTTGGGCGAGTCGTGAGGGCTGATATGAAAAATTACTGGACAGAGTTCTATTGTGTACGGAAGTCCAGAGAGGCCATATGAGGTTGTCGGGGTGGATTTTGTGATTCTGGGGCAAAAGACTGAATGGGGCCCCCTGGATGCACATTTTCAGTTTTTCAGTTTCATTTTCAATTTTGTTCATTTCTTTTGGGTTTACATACCGAAGCTGTGTGGTATTTAACATAGTTCTAGATCATTTTTACTCATTTTAAGTAATTTTACTGAGTGATATATATATATAT
>CM067491.1:19749158-19796504 GCA_034552555.1 Semaprochilodus insignis
ATAATAATAATAATAATAATAATAATAGATATAAATAGGAAATATTTGTGCAGGCCTTGGCTCATGGGGTGGCTGCCTACCTTAGCTAGTGAAAAGACCACCTCAGGACTGTTATCTTGAGATTACAATGTAGATAAAATATGTTCTTGAAAAAATAACTTTTGCTATCTTATAATCTGATCGTTTAAGATAATTCAGTCGCCACTTCAAGATGTTCAGAAAAATGGCTTTTCTGAAAAAAAAAAGTGTGTCCAAATATTTTAGATTTCTATCTAAAATTGTTATAAATGGATCTAGTTTTGGACACATTTTTTTTGTATGAAACTTTTCTCATGTAAATGACCAATCAAACCGCTAATGCACATCCTGCTTTCTCTGCCCTTTCTAGGAGAATCGTATGCAAATGAGATGAGCAACGGCCAATCAGATTGTTATATGTCTCAGTACAGTACTGGAACGCACTGCCATAGATCGTGCAGCGTCCAAAACTGCGACTCTGAGGACGGTTTAATAAACAGACAAATCTGCTAATGGTCTGTTAGCTCTAAGGGTAAAGATGTACTTGCTGTTTGGGCATGCGTTCGCGTAGACAACCAGCTGCTTCATGAACGTAACTGTTGACTTAGTTGCCTATGTGTTATGCATGTGGGCTTCCTCTAAGAGACCACTCCGTCTGGACAGCATTTCCCACCGCTCACTAACACAAGGGTCTCGTATTTGTTTGTTGCTGATCTCTCGCTAGATGTTCTCACTAGTATATCAGTCACTGTGCATCCGCAAGGACACATCATATGGATGCGGGTATTTGCGGAATTGGTCACACGGCCTTTTTTAAAAAACTTTATGCCGTTTTGATGCCACTGAGTGTCTGCACTGCCCCTAGCGTTTCTGTGTGTACTGCACCGTGCGTACACGTAGCGTTAATTTCTGAGGACGTGCATAACCGACGCACCAAAGAACGCTGGATACGCGAGGCAGCCATCATGCCTACGTGGACACGTAGTTAACAGCAAGTACACTAACCCGCGGGGTGCGGGCGGCCTCAATACTAACCTAACCCAGACCCTAACTGTGCTCTGTACTGCTGAGACCACCATTTGCCAGAGTGGGCAAAATAAAAAATATATATTTTAAAGTTCTTTTTTAAAAACAACATTTTAACAAAATTCCGAAATATGGGGATGCCACAACCCCATCAGCACACCCACCTACAGTAAAGGTAAACCAAAAATGTTGTCTCGATTTCAATGCAAAAAATATAAAAATAACACAATTCGAAACAAGAGTGACAGAGTTTAGTTTTGTTTGCGGTTACTCTGTTTGCGGTTACTTTTATGTTGTACTTTTATTTTGCAAATGAATCATGTTGGCTCTGTGTATGTAGTGAAGCCTCAGAGACGCTGTGTTGCAGTTGGAGCCGTAATGGTGGAACAGTGGTCGGTTTCCTGCCCATACAAACCATATATATAAACGGTCGTGTGCGTCACTTCCTCCTTTCCCAGCGCGCTGTATCTGTGAGAGCGGCAGCATGGCCTCGTCTGCGAAAAGACGTGCAATGGGAGTCGGTGAGAACCCCGAAGAGAGTGAGGACAGCTCGGATGAAGGAGCAGCGGAGTCCGGGGAGGAGGACAGTGAAAACTCCGAGGAAGAAATAAACGAGGTAAGTTATGTTTCTTAAGTTGTTTCGGATCATGTGTACATCTGCTTGCTGTTGACACGCTACCTGCACTGCTGGCTACCACTGCTAACCAGGTTGTGTGTTCTTTCCTGTTGATGTGTATGTGGGTCATCTTCTAGGAGGTTGTCGTGGATTTCGAAGCACACACGATATCTGACAACGACTTCAATGGCATTAAGAAACTGTTGCAACAGGTACGTGGTGTAATTGGAGTCGACCAAGGATCAGGAAATCGATATACAGCACTGTTTACCGGGCTTGTCTGTATGATCTTGATATGATGTGATTTGCTCATTCTTCCAACAGCTTTTTCTGAAGGCACATGTGAACACTTCTGAGCTGACTGATCTCATCATTCAACAGAACCACATAGGTAGCGCGATCAGGGTGAGGAAAATCTTTTGAAAGAAATCTGTGTTACAGTGTTTGGGGTAATGAGTTAACTATTAAAATAATGTAGAGCTAGTCCAGCTTTTTAAAAGTTATGTAGAAGTTCTGTTTAGATTGCAGTTTTGCACAAATGGCAAATGATCACACCTCTGACACAAAATGACATTTTTGCATATGCAGGGAACAGGGTGCTTCAAACTAAATCCACTTTTATTGACTACAACAGCAAGGAAGACCCACTGCTTGGTCTATGGTCGAGATGGCACACAGGTCTTGTGTCACACTGTGGATGGTAGATGTGGTAGATATTGGCTCAAACTCAAGCACGCAAGCTCAGCACTGTTCAGTGCATTAAATGAAGGATACCACAAATAAACCAAGAGTTGTTTTGAAGGAGCTATACCTACAGAGCTCAGTCCCTGACAGTGTATAAAGGAGCTCTGCTTAAAATTCATGACATCAAGCTGAAACTTATGGAAATAAATAATAAGTGTCTTTGGCTTTTAAAAATATAGTTTTTTTAAGCATATGAGTTAATTGTAAAAGTACTGATTGTAAGATATATATATATATATATATATATATATCATGTATCATTTCTATCGAGAAAATGCTGATAACCTTCAAGAGAGTGGAAATGCACTGCACATACACAGCAGATGGAACAATCAGGTGTTTATTTTTTTATTTTTATTTTTTTTTGTGATTTCATGTGGGGCAATCAAGTGGTTTAATCTGTGACTTCATGCTGCGTGTCTCTTTTCAGCAAGCGGAGGTGCCGGATGACAGCGATGATGAGGATCCAGATGAAGTTTTTGGGTTCATCAGCATTGTCAATCTGACGGAGAGGAAGGTAGAATATCAGCACAACATATCTCACTGCCTAGGTTGTTGCTATTAGCCCTTTTTGACCAAAAGAACCCTAGTTCTAGAACTGGCTCCATTTAGGCTGTGTGGTCTTGGTGCTATTCAAAGAACGACACTGTGTTTGCACCAGGTTTTAATGGAACCAAGGACACGTCATCACTATCCACAAAGGGCACTGCACAAGGGTAGTTAACAGTACAAAGAGGTACAAACAAGTTGGAGAAGCACGTAGATTACCTGCAAGCTTTTGTGCTGTTAATACAGATATGTGTTTGACTGTAACAGACAGGGGCTATTTCTAATAGTCACTTCAAAATGTGAGGAAAGATTAAGGTTTTTTTTTTTTTGTGTGTCCGGGGATTTATAATGTTTATTCCAGGCTTAGTTGCAACTCTGTTAATGCTGGCTGGCTCTCACTTAGTTATTAATGCACATGGTGCTATGTCAAGTGGTCTTGGTCTTTCCTCCATATAACTTGTATAGACTGTAGTGGAAGTGTTGATCGCAGGCACCAAGAGAGGGATTAAAGTACCGGGAGGATTTCCGTGACAATGTTACAGTGAAAACAGTAGGGTGAATCTTGAGAAACATTTGTTTAATCACTGTGAAAATGGGCACTTTGAAAAGATGACCAATAGCAGGGTACATTGTGCCTCATTGTCCCCTACACTAGATTATTAGCCTCTGCTGGGTTTTACTCATTTTGCCTCAGTGTTTTTGCCTTATTAATGTTCAATATATTTATTGAACAGGGGATGGAGTGTGTGGAGCAGATCAAGGAGCTGGTTTTGGGACAGTGTGAAAAGCTGTGCTCTGCAGCCGTGCTGGAGCAGTTTGAAAGAGTTCTGCATGACACATCTCAGGCTGTTGGACTTCTGCTCAGCGAACGTTTCATCAACGTTCCACCACAGATTGCCTTGCCACTCTACAGACAACTTTTGTGAGTATTCTCAGAAACGGATGCTCGGACACTAAGGATGTAAAATTGAACCTTAATGTATTGATCAGAGGGTAGGCTAGTACAAAAAAAGGAATCATAATAATCAAATCAGGTCATGTTTGAAATTTCATGCAATCCATTATATTGTGTCTAAAGAACTGTCAATTAATAGGAACTGTCATCTAATAGGACAGATTTGCACTCTTTAGAGAAACAGTTCCTTGTTGTACCACAAGGAGGCTTCAGGTTAGATTTATTCAGGCCTAACATCTCTGACCCCAGTGCTGCAATAACAATGTCAATACAAGTATCAACCTGGAGGTTTTGCTATTCAAATTGGACTTTGACTATAGGGTTCAAGTGAGCTTGTCTTGGTAATAAATCCTTCTGTTAAGTTACACAGTCTTGCTGAGGCCTCAGTTAGTGATTCATAAATAGTTTGCTGATTCCTATTTTATTTTTGTATTCATTTTTGCATTGTTCGGGGGGGGGGATGTTTTGCTTTAAAGTCATTATTTAGAAAGACAGAACTACCCTGAGCAATGAATTGGCCTGTTGTTGTTCTTGTATTAAGCGTTTTAGCACGCATCTCTAATTCTATCACGTGTCTCAGTAGGACTTGCATAACAATGCTGAGGATTTAGGTCACATCACACCGGACAGCACTCAGCAAGACTGAAGCCACACTGAGGTTTGAGATTGACAGTGTAATCATAGCCATATCTCAGCATCCTTACCTTTTTGAGGTTGGCTTCACACTGAAACGTACTCTCCCACTTCATGGATTTTTTATTTTATTTTTTTATTCCCAAATGGCACAGGCATACTTCAGGATGACGAAGATTTAGAGTTGGTGGGGGAGACAATATTAACCACGATCATGTTTCACATCCCCCTCCCACCTATCATTGAGCAAAAATGCTCAGCTACCTCAGAGACCCTTCTCATACCATCTCAGACTCAAAAATTACTTTGTGGTGAATCACAAAATCCAAGAATACCTTTAATCCTTCTACAAGGAAACTAGCTGAATGTAAACCCATCGCTACCCAAGATATAGTTAGAAGTGAGCACTCTAGATCAGTTTTTGTAATACCTGTTTTGTCTGTATTATGTAAGGGACATTAACACCTGGACTGTTTGTGCAGAGATGAGATGGCTGAGGCACAAAGGACTAATAAGCCAAGTGGAAAATGTCACTACTGTCTGCTGATCAGTAAAACATGCCAGGAAGCCAAGAAGGCCATCCCTGCCAGGGGTCCTCCAAAAGAGGAGCTCATGTTTGTCAATGCAGAGGAGGAGTTCTTTTATGAGGTATGTTTGCTGCGAGAAAGTCAGTCATGTTCAGCACACAGGTCCTATGATCACTAGTATCTTCATGCTGTTTGTTGTTCTAATGTTTGTTTGTTTTGTTTTGCTGGTCATCAAATTGCAGCAAGGTGTGGCAAAGTTTAGCTACTCTGTCCAGGAGGAGGCTGATTCTTGTCTCACAGGACGATGGTCATTTGATGATGTACCTATGAAACCCTTCCGCACAGTGTCTCTGATACCTATGGACAGAATGCCAGTGATTATGGACAAGCTAAAGGAGTACCTTACCGTCTGAACATATCACATGTGTCTGTCTCCACAGCAGCAGCCCCACATGTATCCAAGCCTTTCTCCCATTACATGGTTTTTGTTGAAGACTCAGAAGGACTTCTTTGGACACTGTCAGTCAGTCAATGCATAGAATCATGTTTATCCTTTTTGTAGAGAAACCATTAATTGTTGAGGCCTCAAGGATTACTAAAGTCTCCAGTTAAAGTTTTTTTTTCTCCCCACAAGATTTTTATTACCTGATTTTGCCTTCTTAATTGGATGAAAATGGTGAAATTTTAGGATTTAAATTAAACCATAATCCAAATTACAGTTTGCTAAACATTCTAAAAGGTTTACTTCAATCGCAGTGATTTAAGTGGTCTACAGTGTACGCATTACAAGTGAAAGTTTATTTGGCTGAAAAATCATTTCTGTATATAACCATAAGTCACAAAATTAAACTACATTTCTCAAAGAGGACTCCTCTTCAAGAGCAACGGTACAAAATGTTTTACAGTCCATATTTACAACAGTCTGGAGGTAATAGTTTCTAAGGGTGGGTCTAGGATCAGCCCTCCCCCTTTCTGTATACTTGTCCAGTTGCATCAGCATTTTCAAAAGAAGTGTGCATACAATCCCTGAAACTGTGAAGACACGTATGTTAATGATACCATAACTGACACCCGTGTACAGCATTTGTGTGGGCCAGTCACATGGACCTTGTGTGAAAGCTTGAGAGTTCACAGCAGATGAGTTCTTTCCTATTCATAATCACTGTATCACACATCTATCGTAAGGTTGGGACTCTTCTGATTCTTTTGGTGTCTCTGGGACAACAGGCTGATTCTTCTGTCTTCTCTTGGTGCCGTCAGACCCTTCACTATCCAAAATGTGCTGAAGAATCTCCTTGCTCTCACTAGAGGGCAGGTTGTAGAAAAAATACTGTGGTGCCATTTGAATGAACCTACAACAAAGAGTAAGATGAACAGTTTGTCTACAAGTGTACCAGATAAATGCACAATGATGACTGTTATGGTTATTCACGACCATCACTGGAGTCTTAATGATAAAAGGATTATGTTCAGTATAATCTGTAAAGCTCTTTTAGGTGACATGTTCAGTCATAATGACTCATCCTACACAACACTAACAAGACAAGCACGGGGAAGAGTACAGACTTACACCTCCGGTGAGATTTGTGTGACCGTGCGGACACAGTTGTTGTCGGAGAGTGTGTACTCGTGGAACAGAACCCACTCAGGCAGACCAAGCTTGTATACTTTTGCTCCATAACCAGAAAGAGGGTGAATCTGTGCTATATGCTTATTGCTCAGCATGAAATAGTTTCCTGAGCCATCCACATCTCGAGCAATCTGTCCAACACAAACAAAATACAGAAGTTAAACTTTGAAAATATATATTTTTTTTATATAGTTGTATTTTCCATATATGGTTTGTTTATTATATATACACCCATATATTTCTAACTGGTCATTTAATTACATACAACCAACTGTGTTGACGTAACTATGAAAACAAGCAAAGATCTCAACACAAATAATGAATCAGGTCTGCGCTTTATTCCATGCAATTAAGCTATCAGCACCTCAGTTGTGCAGTTTAATTATTTTCTTAAAATAACTAACATTTATTACACATTTATGCTGTATTATTGCAGTGTATGAAATGCTTCTTGCACTTGCAGAGTTTTGTATTTTTCACTTCTTGGGAAGAGTCAGTACTATTAAACAAAAGCACAAGAGTAAAATGTCTTTAAATACAACATGATTTTTTTTTAGCATTTGTTTATACCAGTGTGCATATCCACTTATTATTGTCATGTGCGCAAATTAGTAGCATTATGGTTATTTTTTGTCAAGCATTTGTTTGACGTTAAACTATTAAACTTACATTTTATGTGCCCTTCTGCCAGATGAGAGTTTAATCATTCAATGATTTACAATCAGCTTCTACTGTATGCAAATCTAATCAATAGATACACTTGTGATATGGCTCAGTTGGCAGCAGTAATGACAGCAAAGTGTGTTGTCACAGATTTAGTGCACTGCACTGCCCAGTGGAAAGTTGCCTAAATCTATGCTTAAAGAATAATTAATTACTTAATTTAAAAAATATATATGGGAAAAGTTTGTAACAAGCACAAACTGAAATTTTGACAGAACTGCTAGTAATGCAACATATAATGTAGCCTGCTTTGTGTTAACAGTGGCTATATGTAAAGCATATAAATGCAAAGGTTATTCTACCTGCATGAAGTAGCCAGCCAGCAATGCTCTCTTGATATTCAAGGTGTTGGTCTTGGTGCCGAAGGCAGGCTCAGAGAGTGGGAGTTCAAGCCTCTTCAATATATCAGTCAGCTCAGCTCTTATGGCGTCTGCAGTCTGCAGAGCCGCACAGCAGAGAAAGTAGTCCTGACACCACTTTTCCTGTGTGAAATCTGACACCCATAATACAGCCGTCAGAGTCGCATAGATTTCTGTGACTCAGTCCTGTGCTTCCCACATGGGGTTAATCTGAAAAGCATGTACTATAGCACTATGGTGATTTTCACCGATCTACTCACATGGCTCTCTCTGACTGCATTTAAAACCATTGTAGATGTTGATCAGGGTGAAATGGTCTCCTTCTGGGTGATACAACTTCATGTGGCATTTCATGGCTTCCGTCTCCATGCCAAGAGGGGGCTCCACAAAGCAGCTTGGAGCTGACAGACAGGACAGGACAGGAGGAGTGCTTGTGATGGCATACTCAAACCAGCTTGTGGGTAACAGACAGGCCATCGGGATACAGCAACACACTCAATGTAAAAAGTTAAAAAGAAAGCAACAAACTCTCAAAAACAAGCTTAATCTTTAAAGTACAGGTTACTGCGGAATGATGAAAACCTAGTGGCTTTAGTTAATTGTAACTCAAATACTCCACAAATACAGAGGACTAGAACTAGTAGGTAGAATTTAAAGGGTTGATGGTATTTGTACCTGCTAGCATTGCTGCAATAGTTAACACTTCATTAACACAGTCAAACTCGCAGGAGGCTAGCAGGGCCTTGGCCATCTGGGGGTCCAGTGGGAACTCGGACATGATGATCCCAATCTCAGACAAGTTTCCATCATCATCCAGTGCCGCAAGATAATCCAACTCTTCCAAAGCTTGCATCAAGCCTTCAGGATCTGAAAGGCAAACAGCAACAACACAAAGCAAACAGTAATTATTACCAGAAAACCTCTGTCCTAATGCCACTAATCAGTTTAGATAATAATCAGATATTGATGGGAGAATACTGTTATGGTCATGGTTGTCAGGACAGCACTATTTCCAATAGTTTTGGCTTGTACTGCAAAGTTAACATTATGAATGGTATTGTGAAGATCACTACTATCCTAACAACTACCTTATAATGCTTGGATAAGAATCACATTGACTTTTAACTTAAATAGAAACTCATATTACCAAAGACCTTTGTGTAAATAGGGTAATAGTATTGTGCCAAGAGACAACCACTCAACCATTACTTAATTTCCATTCAGAAAAAGTTATTCATGTTTTCAGGCCATATTTCTGAAGGGATAACAAAAGACACTCTTCCACTCTTCCTCCATGCTTCCTCTTGTCCAAAACACTGATGTTAAACTTAAAGGGCTTGGTAATTAGCTGATGAGTCAGGAGTGCTGGAATAGAGAAATCACTAAAAAGTGCAGTGCTCCGGTACTTAAAGGTCAGGATTGGGAAACAGTGTTTTAGGACCTTTGTTACACTGTGATTTCTAAAGTGTCATGCTTTAGTACAAGGAATATTAATAGCCCTCTGCATTGCCGAGTCTGATGGCCACATTCCCGAGTGATGCCGTATTTGAACCTCTTTTCCTGTTCTTTGTGTCTGCTGGTCTAACAAGGCCTGCACTGCTATCTCTAGCTCTTTCTCTGGGTCAGTGTCTCACTGAGCTCACAGGATCATTTGTGTTTCCCAGGCAGGACAAGCTCATGCTACACAACAATGATGTGGAGGCTAGCAGAGACTAACACTGTCAGCACAGCTAATACGCATCAGTGAACACCAGCATCCACAGACACTGACCCATCTGTGCCACAGACACAGACAGACACACACACACGCACACACACACACACGCACACACGCACACACGCACACACGCACACACACACACAGTATTATTGTAAGAGCACGCAGAAGCCTTTGTATTTGCTTTCACTTCAGCTAAACACAAACTTAACATCTCTGAGAAACCTGAACTTTTGATCACTGAATTTCACAGTGCATAAATATTCAACTGAATCAAACACCATACTTTATAGCTACTATAATATTATTTTAACAATATTTTAATTACAAAAAAAAAAATCATAGGTGCCAAAATAATATTTCTGAAGCAGCAAAGACCACTATCTTCAATGCAGTTTAATTTTTCCATTATGTAAATGTTGAAGAGCTATCTGAGCTGCTACATTAATATCTGTGAACCAGGGTAAATGCAATGATTCTACACATAAGGAGCAATTTGTAAGATAACACAACCTGTAAAAGTCATACTCCAAACAATAGGGGGTAACATATCATCAGAATATGCACTGTCCCCCCTCTATAATAATTAGAGATCTAGAAGAAACATTGTTCAGTATCAGTATCAAGTTCAGTATCAAACTTTATCCCTTTACTCACCAAGACCTGTCTCCAATAGTGGAAAGCACTACCGATATTAACTGTGTCTATTTATATCACTTCTTTTGTTTGCTGAAGAATAGGTGGCGGTGGTCGTTATTATGGTTGCCTGGCAAGAGCTTCAGCCATCATTGCCTTTACTCTTACTTTCATTGGCAATCTGTCCTTAAATGATCTAACCAGAAGCAGGACCTTCAACTTGACTGATGAGAGATTAGAAAACTGAGGGCTGCATTTGTTCTTTATCCTTTCATGTTGGAACTGATTTGACTCAACACTACAGTGAATCACCTGAGACAGGACAGGGTTGGGATAGCTGGTTAGCTTGGTAACTTCAGTAAATATCTCTGCCACACGATCCATAGACATCTTTAAAAGTACCGTCTAAGCTGTCATTTCTTCACATTCGGTTGATAATTTTAGTTAATATCAGAATGTTTTAAACAAAGATTCTTTCATATTGCTCCTTTAACTAGTGGTAGTTTGTTTAGCCTAGTTAGCTATCTAGCATGTTAGCCTACCACATCCTGTACCAACATCAAATAATGAAGAATAAATAAAGCTGGGCGAGTTGCTAAGATCCATATCACAGGTGTGGTTCACTCTGAGGTGCTGGTAAGAGCCCAGCCTGGCAGAAGAATGTACTAGAAAAAAGTTTGTAAATAAAAACAGGGGTAATTGAAACTTCACTCATTTTAGGAAGTTTGAGAGTTCATGTCATCAATAAGGCTAATTTTATCATTATGCAGTTGTTATCTATCTATCTGCAGATGGTTAAGATGCACTAGTGTTTCAACTGATTCACTTTTAATCATGGCAAGCCTGAAAAAGCAGATTTCAAGCATTTAGAAAAGAATAAACTCAATCATTACAGCAAATGGCATTGTATTATACTATACTGTACTATGAACCTAACCACAGTATGCTAGTTGTAACGAGAACACAGCCCTACTGTCAACCTCGCCCATTCACAAACCATGTGCTAGAACATACCCACTGTGTAATGCTATGACTATGGTCCTGGATCCTATAACTGTAGTGATGGGAAACTGATCACAGATCTTTAATAAACATGGACTGTGGTCTCCAGGGCTGACCTGGCCTGCTGATGAAGTCACAGTGTCCAAGTCCAGCCACCTCCATCCTCTTCAGGAAGAGCACGGCAGAGGTGATGTTTGCTTCCAGGATCCGAGCAGGAATCTCAGCAGGGAGCTCAGCTTCTTCAGGGTACAGGCAGAAACACTTCCCTATTCGTACACAGACCATGAGAATTACATTTTTTATGCTGGTCCTCATGGACACAGATTAAGTTTAGACCAGATTATAGAAGCATATTGCAGTTTTGAATTAAGTATGGTTTTACCAAATCTGATAAAAGTTAAATTTCCTGGATTTAAAACACTTTTTCTGCATTGAATTATTCCAAAGTGAAACTGAATCTGGATCAGAAACGAAACACTATAGAACTTTTAGATAGTAATACACAAATACAGAATTCATACTCTTAAATGAAAAGTATTCTATATGGCATAGCTCTACCTAAAACACAGCCCTGTGCTTTGCTATAAACAACTGGCTAGCTTACTTACCTGGGTAACTTTAAACAGTGCAAGATTGAGGTTAAAGGCTCATGCCTGACTGGGAATTTCAGGAATGCACTAGCTATGCTGCAACCAGACATTGCTTTATGGAAATCACATGAGCTTTAAATTGATTTTCTTAAGATTACTTTTTATAACGGCTGCCTCACCTCTTGAGCCAGACAACTGTTTACGGATCTCCGCCCGACATCTACTGATGGGTCTGATCACCTCGGAATTGGCTCTCACACGTGGGTTATACACCTACATATATAACATGTACAACACAATATTACCAACAGTCTAATACATTAAATAAATACATATATACATACAGAGAAGGTGAAGATACATTCCACGACATGCTTCAAGTTTACTTACTTTCAGAAGGTGCCAGAGATTACACTTATTGGCTACTTTATAAATGTACTGCTACAATACAGCTGTACATTTTACACTGCCAAATCATTTATAGTCTACTAGTCTTTGGCACCACTTTTGTTCTCAAAAGTAAGATAACTGATGTAACGCATCTTGTCCAGTATATACATGCAAAAATTTTCACAAATATATAACTACAGACTAGAAAGCACATCTGAACATGGTCAGCATTACATATAATAATATGAACTGGCCACAGAAGCAGGAACCTAAACCACCTATACAAACAAATAAACCTATATTCTCCCCTCAAACTAATCATTCACTGTACCAGCTAGAAAGCAGTGTCTTTAGGGCATCAGTAACCGATCTATTCATGGATGTGTGTGTGTGAGGGGATTCTATATAATGAACTCCCATTCAGTTTAAGCTGTTTTTGTAACTGTTTGCAACACACACAGCCCTGGATCAAATTATGAAAAGGGATGTATTTGAAGAGTTTAATTCCAAAATGCTCTATGTACTTTTCTAACAATTTTAAACAATTTTAAATATAAAAAAGAAAAACAGCAAGTGTTGCAAATTGTGGCACATAATCTGTATGCATTTAACATGTTTTCACTATAATGTTTTCTATCCAATTGGGCACAAATTTCTCTCAATAAGCAATGTATATTATGAAAGACAAGATATATGATCTGTAAAGGATTTTGGAAAGAGACTTTGATTGACAGAAGTATATTAAATGAAGTTAGAAAGGTACTAACACCTGCTAAACCAGGGAATGCCAATGTCCAGCAGCTTTAAAATGGCTCTTCAAAAATGGTGGGTTGTATATGATGTTGCATAGGGTCTTATACTGCTACAAGTTTGGTCATGACAATAACAGAGCCCTACACAACACCATTTACAATACGTTCTCCATCAATCTGAAAAACTATTTAAGTATGCCGCAGTTCCAGTTAGAAACATGAGTTCATTATAGAACCATCTGCTTAAATTATCCTTCAGCTTGATTGAGAATGTCTTGTATATGGTATTGTAGAGCTTTCTTCTACTGTTACAAGCTTGAAATGGCCACAATAGAAGAATCCTTTTTTCACATAGAACCATTTTCTTAAAAGGTTCTAAACAGAACCGTATACAACACATTCTCCATAAAACATTTAAGCAGGAAATGGTTCTATATAAAAATAATGGTTATAGGCAGAACCATTGCCTTTGGTCCGAAAGAACCCATCTTTTTTTTTTCAACTGTGTACTTAGTATTCAACACTCTGGTATGTACAAATTACAACTTGAATGAGTGTAAAAAGTATTACAGGATATTGTGAACAGCTATAAAATAAGCATACACTACAACAGCCCATTATTTGATTCATTGGTTCTAAAAATCCACTGTAATATTGCTACATTGCAGATATGAAATTAAATCAATCGATTTAGCACTTACATATCTCTTCTCCACTCCAGTGTCAATCACAAAATTGACTGTGTCCACAGACCAAAACATATCTTCTGATTGGCTGCAAGAGAGAAAAACCTTCCTGCTTTTGTTCTGTCCTTCGGTGACTGGTGGGCAGATCCCAGCATGGCCCGGGCACAGAGCCACTGGCACCAGGTCCTCATGAGTACTGCTTATCCTGGCTGCCTCTTTAGCCAGTAAACTGCAGGCACAGCCGACCTCCTAACACACATATAGTCTGGTTTTAGTCCACTCATTGTGTGCTGTTCAACTAAAGGCTTCATTTTGATGCATTAAACTATTACCAAATAAAACCCTGACCCTGTAAAACAGTGGTTCTCACACCGCTACTCGGGCCATATCTGTTGGAGTTGGGACTGAACAAACACGTGGACTGTTTGGGGGCCCAGTTTACGAACTGCTCTACAAAAAATGGACTGGGTGGACATGTACACACACGCACAAGCTAATTTACACCGTCAAGCTAAACTCTTTTGTTTTATCTTCCGACAATGATGATGCGATTGACAAAACAAACTGCACATAGTAGGTGGCTGACAGAGTGTCTAGAACACTAAGAGAGGCTAATTACCTAGCACATAAGTCAAACAAAATGCACCTGAAGGACAGATGAATTCCAGGTTGAAGGTTAAGCCTAATTAGGAATCCCTGCACCACTGCCAGTCAATCGAATGCAGTAACATCAAAGTCTTGTGAATAAAACTATGCTCCCATTATACATGTATAACAAATTTACCAAGTTGTTAGCCATTATCTTAGGATAGCTGCAGCACTGTTTTGGTGGCTTCAACTTTTGTAATTAACCAGGCTGCCCAGGATTTCCAGATGGTAGACATCAATAGACTTATGATGAACTCGCTTTTGACAATCCCAATCACTGCATGTACCACCCACAGATTAATGATGTTAGGCTAAAACATTCATAAATCCGTCCAAATCCTGGAACAAATTTGAAAATATTGTCTGCACCTGTTCCGAGGCAAGGAAGACCGCTAGGTCCCCTGGTTCTCTGGCCCTGTGCACCTCCAGAACAAGCCTCAGAGCGGCATAGAAGCTCTCCGTTCTGCTTCCACTGCTGTACACCACCTCAGAAGAGCTTGGTGCCTCCACATGTAGGTGTGGAACCCCCCCGTAGTGTGTGAGTAGTGTGTCTGAGGCCGGGGGGACAGACAGCACCACAACGCGGAGCTCTTGACGCTGGATGAGAACCTCTCTAAGCAGACCCAGGAGAAGGTCTGTGCTCACAGTGCGTTCATGGGCCTGGTCAATCACCACCACCCCATAGTGCTCTAGCAATGGGTCTGACATCATCTCTCTGAGTAGAACATCGTCCGTACAATACCTGCAACAGTGCAACATTTATTCGGTTAATTTAATTTCATTTATTTATTTCATTCATGCATTCATTTATGTGAATTTAGGAATATCAAGTCATTTTTAAATGTGCCACAGGTTTACCGGTCAGTGGTATGCAGTAAATTTGTACGTCATGCTTGCACATGACAAAGTGCAACAGCTCTGAGTGTTTCTACATGGCTTAGCACTGTCTTGTCACATCACAACACCGGCTCAGTTTTGCTCAGCTCTGCATGATATGACTCTGTGCAGGTCTGCACAGTATGGCTCTGCATGGTCTTGGCAACGGCTTGGAATGGCTTAAGAATCTTAAGGATGCAAAATCAGAGCTGCCCAAGATCAGAATCAGCAGATAAAATGGCAGTTTAGCATATTAGAGAGGAAATCAATGTTGTTGTTTTTTTTATATTGCAACTTTGGCTAATAGAAAGTATTGGAAATGAGCAATATTTGAAATTAGGAAGATGGAAGATTTTTCATTTACAACATTCCAAAATTAACAAATGTATCAACACAATGTGAAGAAATACCTGTTTTGTTAATGCAGTTTGTTACAGAGGTATGCTAAACAGCTATCCATAGCCCCTAGCACCTCAGGAAGGGCTGTGCAGTGTGCATTTTATGAGGATATGTTGTCACACACTGTCAAACCCATATTTCAGACTGTTTCCTTATTTAAACAATAATGCAAATAATAAATAGCCAACAAAATAAAATGTCTTATTTTTTTAAAAAGCCAATTTTGCTGTGAAGTCTGAACTGACTATAACAATTCATGATTGGTGCATCTATAATGGCTCCAAGTGGCACAACACAGCACCTTCCAGAGAGTGTTAAAATTATGTGCATGTGTGCAATTTATACATACCTGAGAACAGTATCGCAGGAACAGCAGTTCTCCAGTGGTATGCTGTAGCCGACCTCATGACCAATGTTGACATCCATCTCATCAGCTACACGCAAGGCCAAGTCTACGGCTTGCTGCCTCTGGATCTGACTACAGACCACCACACCATGCTGATACTGTTCTGACAGACAGAACTCTGCACACCACTGAGGGACCTACACGAATGCAAATATACACACACAGACTATGATTCAATAACATGCTCTACAAACAATACTAAAACACTGAAAGACATCTTGGGGCAAATCTGAACAAAGAATTCTCTCATGCTCATAGTTTTCTTCTCACCGCTATTAAGGCAAACATGAAAAATTACTACTGCCACTCAGACATTAAACCAGAACATCCTGCATCAATGAATCTTTGTAAACAATCATGTGAGCATGAACTAGCATGAACACTGAATCTTTCTGTTCCTCTGGTGCTAATGGAACCTGCTTTGGCAAGCAGAGCGTTGGGTCCTTGGTAGTGGATCAGGGGCGTTTCTCAGCAGGAGGCCTAAGAGCTTCCTTGCTTCGAGCTTAGCAGCTGGAGCTTTAGGCTCTTAACTGCCAGGCTGGCAGCCATGGGAAAACCCTCTATCCACCACTCAGCCACACAGCATCTGCTGAGCTCAGGAAGCTTTGTCACCACTCCCTGGGACACCACTCACATGTGGAGTGGGAGGAGAAGGTCTTTCTAGGGAGACCGTCTGTTCTAATAGCCAGCTACACAGCATCTGACCTCAGTCTGACAGCAGTGGGTGAGCCAGATTTACTCAGCATATTATATATACTTTATTCTCTATGTTTAATACAACACAACACTCTACTTTCTATAAACTAATTATCTGCAACAGTCACACTGTGGCGTGCAAAGTCAAGTCACATTTTATACAACTAAGTGAACCATCTGCTTGCCATTTAGTTATAGGACACAAAGACTCTCCTGTTCCGGCAAGCTGTAGGCACAAGCATAACTGTAGACACAAAATGAGCAGATGTATTCAGCTTTTCCCATGATTAGAAAAATACGCCTTCTCTGACTCGAAGCATTGTGATCATATCAGTGGTCAGCAGGCCTGCCTTTCAGGTGAACACTTCTACTAAAAGATTCACCAACCACATTCAACTGTCTTGCTTGCTTGCTTTGTCTTTTAACAACGAAGTAGCTTCAGCTGGTGGGACCTATACAGTCCTGTAACCACACCCCTGTGGCATTTCAGCCAGACAGTAATGTGCTTAGCCATGCACAACTCAGCAGGTCAGTTCTATGTTGAGCTCAGCCTGACCCCCAGCAAGTCTTCATGTCACTGAGTGTGTGAAAAAGACTGAAGAGCAGTGCAGACTGAAGTCCCCTTCTCTATATTTAGAAGCACTTCAGGGCTTGACACTATCAGCTTGCCTGTTAGTGCCATTGTCTGCTGTTCTGACACACTTTCTCAAACACCCAAGAAGAGTTTAGCTACTGATGGCTTCAGTTTCATAAGTGATCATATGACCCTTTTTAACGGCCCAGCAGAGGCATCTAGAGTAGCAAAGACAACATGAAATTAACACCACTTAAATAATTAAGTAAAGAGTTATTTACTCTGAGCATGAGTTAAAAATAAAGTATCAGGTCAAAATCTTCTCAAATACTTTCCGGCAGAACTGCAGATGAACTTTGAACTGTGCTTGGATAAAACTAAGATGACATTTCTGGATTTTCTTTTTTTCCAAAATGATCAAAAACAGTCATAACAGTCATTTTCTCCACATCTCTTCATCTTTAAAAAATAAAACTATCCACCAAAGATTCTACATAATTACATGGCGGAGATGAAAACCAAGTAATTCAGAAACATTTGGTGTGAAATGCTCAGCTCTATAGAAACTTTATTGAGTCAGACTTGTTGACAAGGGTCATGAAAGGGACCTGTTGAAGTCCTATGAGAGCTCTCTCACACACAGTTATTCCATGAAATGGTCAGATACATGCTGCACAAGGTCTGACTAATTTTTGTGATAAAATCTTTACTGTTGTGTTAATCTGTTCATTGCAGGGGCGTTCATGCATGCAGGGCGACGTGAGGCAAACAGTACCCAAAGAAACCTTTTTTTCCTCAGATTTATGACTTTTACCACCATCAACATTACACATAAAACATAAACATACATATGTTCACTACTGTCACTATGGACAGTAAAAAAAATGTCTATATACCTGTATGTGTTGTAGATATGGTGACCCCTGGTTCCCATCACCACCACCACTGTAAAGAAATCTGTAGGTTACAATGAACCTTCCCTGTAACCTACAGATTTCTTTACACATTAAATATATTTCACATTAAACCACTCTAAATGAACCATTTTACATCTCAAGGACTGACATAGTTAGAAAATTTGAAAAAATGGTGGAATATAATTTTGATATGTAAACTATTGCTGTCATGCATTGTGCCTTGCTCAGAAACCAGCCATAACACTCCTTATAGTTTCAGCCTGAATGGCCAAACTTCAACAGACTGAATATACAGCAAGCATTTTTGTAATTTTGCTTCTGTAGACCACCACAGTGGACTTGAAATGGTGCAGTTAAAGTGTAGACTTGCAGCTTTAATTCAAGGGCTTTAACAAAAATATTGCATTAACTGTATATTTTTTAATAAATATGGGCAATTTGGTACTGGTACTTATTGGGCTCATCTATTAAATTTAATTCCACTTATGACATCTGTGTGTGTTCATATACTATAAAAACTGTAATAATTATGATCATATCACTGTCTCTTTATTTCATAGAGCTAAACAGGCTGTTTTTGTGAATGTGCTTTTATTGCCTTATTTAAGCAGACAGGGATGAAATACCTCTGGGGCTAAACTGCTGTAGGCTGGCGTAAATGTTAATAGCTAATAGCTGCTGTACGATGGAACACACTTTTTTCTCTCTAATGAACATGACGTTAATCTTAATGCAGCACAGATATGTATTGTATCACAAAAACAATCAATGCAAAATGGTATATGGAAATTTAATGTTTTCATACAACTGCAACTCTCTTACTGCATACAAGCGAGAACAATGTGGCTGCTTTTCCCTGATATGGGCCCTTTAAGTACATAGAACTAGGAGTAAATGGATCTAGGTACTCCCCACTCAGATGGCCAGTATCAGCTAACATGGGTCAGATGAGTCTAAAGGATTGCGTAATGAGTGGCCTATGGCTAGACTCACATGATAAGCAGCATTAAATAAATAAAAGTGCATGGACTGTAAATAACAGAAATTCACCATCAGTGCCAGCTGTGAGCAACACCCCGGGCTTGTTGTTAATGTGTTGTGTTGTACACTATTATTCCCCACAACCAAAAAGTTTGTTTAAGCTGTATTTCAAATGTGAATGTGCAATGAGAATGCAGAAGATTTCCTCTGTCAGAGAGACAGTGCTGAAATAAGAGCATAAACCATACATAAGAACACAACGGAATGAGACCATAAAAATACAGGGGATGAACTGAAACCTGCCTGTGTGCTCTTGCCAGTCTTCGTCGTGCCTGAGAGGATGATGAGCTGATTGTTCTCTAAAGCCTTGATGAATTCAGCTCTGCTTCCCCAGATTGGGAGGCTCTTTCTCTCCTTCAGAAGTTTGTAATATCGGGAGGAGTAGGGCAGACCATCGAACTGGTTCAGCTCCAGATCATCTCCAAAACCGAAAACATCATCGGATCCCTCCACAAGCTGTGAACTGTCCTCCACACTGCTGCTTAGCTCCATGGCGCGCACCCACTCGGCTCACAAAAGGGCAAAAGGGTCTTCGGGGTTTTTTTCAGTTAGTCCCAAAATGTTCTCAGTAATAACCTTCCTGTGAGTCCCTAAACAAGCTTACACACGCTCTTTGCCTTTTAATGTCCACGACGCCTCGTTATACCCACTTTCAGGTCTGTAATTCGGGTACTTGTTGCTGCGGTCGCTCTGCTGAGCCTCTCTCATCATGAGTGACCTGTTCTTACCCACGTGCTGCACCGATGAGAAGGTCTCGACGGATTTAGGGTATTTTTCCCACCCGTATGCTGACTAGTCCCGCCTCTCCTGCTGGGATTGGCTAGTGGTGCCAGCCTCCCGCGTTGGGATTGGCTGTTAATTCAAAACAACGAAAGTCTTCACTGCCCAACGACTTGAGGAATTCACACTAGAGCAGTGGTTCTCTAGGAGATCTACTTCCCTGAGTTTAGTTCCAACCTGGATTCAACATGCTGCCTAACACAGTCCCTTACCTAACACAAAGGCGTACTATTAAAGGGCTTCTGAAGTTTTGGAACTAGGGCTGCTCCTTCTTGGGTCCTCAATCCTAAAGACCCTGCCCTGCACATTTTAAAGATCCTGCCTTTATATATCCAGCCTTCCCATGCAACCCAGAAAAGACATGTTGATTAGCTAATTAACTGAAGCAGATGTGTTGGGATTCAAATGTGTATGGCTTGTACTAGGGACAGGGAATGAACAGGGTGGTGTTTCACAAAGCATTTTTTGAAAAGTCCTTCAGCTGTTCATCTGTTGAACAAGCTGCTTGTTGATTGTTAAAAAGTACTCACCAAGCAATAGCAAAAGCAAATTTCCTTTCTTGTATTTAAGGTTTTGTCCACGGTCTACACATAATTATGGGAGCTTATATACTAAAAACAGTGATTCATTTTAACATGGCCATTTTTCCTTTGTCAATATGTCCATAATATTAAAACCTGCTGGTTTTCTTACTGTACCTTTAAATCTGATATATGTAACATGACATATGGTATGTAATAAACAATACTAGTCCTGGCATCATTTCAGAAGCAAACTATCTCCTACTAGATGGTGCTGTTTATCAGGCTTAACTGAAGTGTATCTTAAACCTGAAGACAGTTTTACTGAGGTTTAAAGGTGCACTATGTAATACATTTACTTTACTAAATCATAAAATGCCCATTTTATGTCATTAGAGTAAAAAAACATGTTTAAGTTTAACTACTAGCTCCCTCGACAACAGCCCTACAGCCAGTATGTTCTCCTTTTATATCTTCAAACAAATTGGCTGACTAGTGTCCATCCCCAGCTGTTATCTGTCTTACCTAATAGAAACTATAGACATGTTTTAGAACAGCTATCTAACTTAGAGTTAGAATTGTGTGAGTGAATCAATGGATGTGGCCACATTGCTCCACCTCTCCCACCAAGACCTTCACTCTCTGTTCTGACCAGCTCTCACTGGGTTTACTTGACACCAGTGAGGGCACTTCATAACTGAGATCTGCATCAGGCTGCAACAAGAAAGAATAGTGAGCTACTAATCTGAACTAAATGTTAAGTGGTTTATATGTGGTATCTATTAAATAGAGCAGTAAGCTATCTGGGTCTAGAAATCAGTAATCAGAGCAGTTGGCTTTAGCTTTCGGGGTAACTGGCTTAGCTTTGGCTAGTGTACATATAGCTATGCATGTAGCTAACATCGTCAGAGTTATAAAAAACCCACATGAGCTGGTTTATGATTCGTCTGTAAACATTAGCTGATCAGCTTACAGTGTAGGGCTCGTCGCTGCTTGCCATTGTCAAAGTTTACCATTCCGTTCATCTTGCGCTCATTCATGTAGGTTCAGTGTCCTCAACCTGGTAACCTGCATGAGTGTCGAGTCTGGAAGGGAGGGGTCAGGGCAGACAACTCTCTATGATGGTTTAAATACTAACTACTGTACCTATTTTAACTGCTTGCTCTGAGTATTACATATATTTCCTTTAAGGCAGAATTACTACAGTTCAAGCATGTTTTCAGCTCAGGTATTTTAATATTCCATACCTGGGCCCAGACACCTCCCATCATGTTCTGTGGACCTCATGACATGTTATTGCTTTGTTGCTTAATTAAACGCCCTGAGGAATCAAACTACACTAGAAGAATTGATAATTGTTGCAGTCTTGATTAGACTTTTTGAAGATAAGGTGGGGGAAGGAAGCATTAAGAAGAGAGACGAGATGTGACTGGACAAACTGGTCAGGCGAGCAGGGTCAGTTGTTGGTGTGGAGCTGGACTCTGTGGTGAAGATGGCAGAGAGAAGGACACTGCACAAACTGTTGTCCATTATGGATGATGATGGGCACCCACTGCACACCATCATCATGGACAAAAGGAGCAAGTTCAGTGGCAGGTTACTCAGGAGATCCTTTGTCCCGAGACCCATCAGGCTCTTCAACTCTTCCCAGTGGGGCCGGAAGAGGGAAGAGGACAGATGAGGACTGAATCTCATGTTAAATCAGAGGTTTATTTATTTGCACTATTACACTTTACTGTATATCCTGTACATCTGCACTCCTGGACACTCTAGACACTTTACCTAAATACCAATATATGCACATGTTTATTATGTTTATTCAGTATTGTCATTATCTGCTGATATCTGCGCCCCTTGCACATTTATTTATTATTATTGCACTGCCTTTTTATCTCCGCGAGTTTTACATATTTTCTACGGGTCTACAGTTATATGTGTATTTTCCTCATTTGAGATATTTATCCATAGCGAACTGTACTATTTATAGTTTATAGTTTAATAGTTAATAATATTGCTGAGCCAGTACCTACCCACTTAGGTTTGATACTGTACAACCCTTTTTGTTTTGTTTTACTGTGCTGTATTGTGAAACTGCTACTGGCTGCTGAATTTCCTTCGGGATCAATAAAGTATCTATCTATCTATCTATCTATAAAGATGATCAGTATTTAGGCTATCACTATTATTTACTTAATAGGGAAACTGGAACAACACATGACTCATATCACCAAATTTTAATCCGATGGATCTGAGGGGAATGGGAAGGCCACTGATGAACACTGAATGCATGGCATGTTAATGAATAGTTCAATGACTTTGTTTACATAATGTATTATCAGGCTGGAACAATGGTCATGTTATTCATGCTGCAGTTGCAGTATGCTCCCATCATCTCGAGTGTTTGGTGTAAGGTGGTCAGGATAGCTGTCTTAACTGTCTTTTTCTTGTCTTGATGTTCTCATAAAATCAACTGTTTAGTCAAGTCAAGTCAAGTCAAGTGGCTTTTATTGTAATTTCAGCTCTGTACAAGTACACAATGAAATGAAATTATGTTTTTTCCAGAACAAGGGTGCCACATGGAACAAAACGAGAACAGAAAACAATACAGTACAGACAAAAGCACTGTGGTAGTAAAGTGTGGAATGTATAAATGAGATAAATAGGATGCAGACAGATTTAAAATGCTATGGGTCGTGGGGGTGGGGTGGGTTTAGATCAATCTCTGTTGTTTAAAAGTCTGACTGCTTGTGGGATAAAGCTATTGCAGAACCGTGCAGTGACAGCACGGATGCTGCTGTACCTTCTGCCAGATGGCAGCAGTGAAAAAAGTCCGTGTGAGGGGTGAGTGGGGTCCTTCACAATGCTGATGGCCTTACGGGTGCAGCGTGTGGTGTGAATGTCTGTGACAGAGGGGAGAGAGACCCCTATGATCTTCTCAGCTGTCCTCACTATTCGCTGTAGGGTCTTGCGGTCTGAGGCATTGCAATTCCCAAACCAGGCGATGATGCAGCTGCTCAGGATGCTCTCTACAGTCCCTCTGTAGAACATGGTGAGGATTGGAGGAGGAAGATGAGCTTTCCTAAGTCTCCGCAGGAAGTAGAGGCGCTGCTGGGCTTTCTTGGCTATGGAGCTGGTGTTGAGGGACCACGAGAGGTTCTCTGTGATGTGGACGCTGAGGAACTTTGTGCTCTGGATGATTTCCACAACAGAGTCATTGATGTTCAGGGGGGTGTGGTCGCCTCGCACTCTTCTGAAGTCCACAACCATCTCTTTAGTTTTGTCAACATTCAGAGACAAGTTGTTGGTTCTGCACCAGTCCGTTAGCCGCTACACCTCCTCTCTGTATGCTGTCTCGTTGTTCTTGGTGATGAGGCCCACAACTGACGTATCATCTGCGAATTTCATGATGTGATTTGTGTTGTACTTCGCAGCACAGTCGTGAGTCAGCAGAGTGAGCAGCAGTGGGCTTAAAACACAGCCCTGGGGGGCACCGGTACTCAGTATGGTGGTACTGGAGATGTTGTTACCTATATTGACTGATTGTGGTCTATCGGTCGGGAAATCCAGGACCCAGTTACAGAGGGAGGTGTTCAGGCCCAGCACACTTAGTTTTCCAATCAGCTGCTGAGGGATGATGGTGTTGAATGCTGAACTCAAGTCTATGAACAGCATTTTGACGTAGGTGTCTTTATTGTCCAGGTGGGTAAGAGCTAGGTGGAGTGTGGTGGTGATGGCATCGTCTGTAGAATGGTTGGGACGATACGCAAACTGCAGTGGGTCCAGAGAAGGGGGGAGATGGCCTTTAATGTGCCTCATGACAAGCCTCTCGAAGCACTTCATGATGATAGGAGTGAGTGCAATGGGACGGTAGTTGTTGAGGCAGGACACCATGGACTTCTTTGGCACAGGGATGATGGTGGTGGTTTTGAAGCATGCTGGGACGACTGCAGTTCTCTGAGCACATTCTCTGAGCACTCTGCCAGGAATGCTATCTGGTCCAGGGGCTTTTCGTGGGTTCACTCTGAGCAGAGTTTTCCTCACATCAGCGGTGGACAAGCATAGTACCTGTCCGTCCGGAATAGGTGTGGTCTTCCTTGCTGTTGTGCAGTTCTGTGCTTCAAACCGAGCATAAAAGTTGTTCAGGGCATCGGGAAGGGAGGCATCACTATCACATGTAGGTGATGGTGTTTTGTAGTTTGTGACAGCCTGGATGCCCCGCCACATGCGCCACGTGTGAAAATGACTGTGTATTTTCTGTGCGTAGGTGCGCTTTGCCTCTCTGATGGCCCGGGAGAGCTTGGCTGTTCTGAGGCCTGCTTTGTCCCTTGACTTGAACGCCTTGTTTAATATTAAACACAAGTTTTGCATCATGCAAATAGTGATATGGACATTGGGAATGACCAGTAGATGAGCTCTCGCTAGCCCCAAACAGTAAAGTGGGTCGTGGGTGGCTGGGGGATCAGAACAAACTACTGCACACACAAGGGCAGCTAAAAGCTGCTTCTGTTTCTGTTCTATCGTGCAACAGTTTTCCTTCATGTAACATTCCACCAGCAGCATGGTGGGAAATAATCTCAGCAGGAATCTAGTTGTGGTCTTGCAAATAGTGACCCTGCAGGATTCTCACTCTTTGCAAAATCATAGTCTTCTAGTGCATATTTAGCTTTATGGACAGGTCTAACTTGTCAGGGTGACTGAGAAAGCCTGCTTTGTGGAAAAAACCCTCAAGTCCTGGAGTGCCTCTGGTGTAGCGTCTCTGCTCTAACCCACCTAGATCATCTGATACTTCAAATACAGGCCTTGCTAATTAGCTGAGTTGAAACAGGTGTGCTTTATCAGTAAGACCACTAAACACTGCAGAGCTGCAGCCCAGAATAACAAGAACTGTTGACAGCCATGCCATAGAACAGCCTAGAGAACAAGTTTGATTCAACTGATGAACTGTGGCTCTTTGAACACTCGGGAGACTTAAAGGTGATTCTCTCAAAACTCTGTAAGACAAAAGGATACACAAGAAACAGGAGAGTAAAGGTGAGGTGAGGTGAGTATTAGTATCTCAAAAATCTTCAATATGTGACTATCTTCAATATGTGACTATTTGCATGTAAAAACATGTTTTCACATCCCTGACCTGTGATAACATGTTTTTACATGCAAATACCACATTTGAAATACATGTGACCTTGAGGGGAAACTTGAGGAGACACATGGGAGATCACATTGAAAAGTCTCCTTTGTCCTACCATCTGATCTCACTGTTGTTTATGAGAAGCTACAAAGATATCAAAGAAATGTCTTTTTTTCTTCTCATTAACTAAATTTCTCATTTTTCTTACTTGTAATTATTGAATCTTTAAAAGAAATTTGAATACACTGTAATTGCTGGGAAATAAAACTAAATGACCTGTATCACGTGTCATGATCGTGAGAATAACCACAAACAGTCAGGGGTGCAACAATTAACAATTGGTGATGTCATCACACGTTTGTCTGTGATTGTAGAATTTAGTTGCAACAGAGTGTACAGTTTAAATTTACCAGATCCCGCAGAGTGGCGCTGGCATTCACCGCATGCGCATTAAGACAACGTGCGAAGATATCGACTGTGATGGTTGTTTGTCTCGCCATGCATACCATCCAGGAAGAGCCATCTTTGCCAAAATACGAGGCACATTAGCGTAATACGTATAATAGTTTATTCTAGTCTGAAGCTTAAAATATGACGTCGCAAATGTATCACAAACTTAACGGAAATACTCCCAAACTATTTAGAGTGTTATCAGACTCACAGTTTAAACGCATGTGCTGACTGCCACTGCTGGCGCAAATCTGCGGCTCTGCAGACAGGCCATTCTCGCTTTGACAGAGGACTGTACCGCACATCTTGTTGGAAACGCATGTGCGCATGTGTGAACCTGTTCAGTGTTACAGCCGCTGCATTCAGGCGGCGAAGCGTATTCCCCAAAAAAGTCGAATTTCGCAAAGCAGATAAGGAACAAATCTTCGTGTTCAACACCACATGACACAAAAACTAGAGAAACTAGCACCTATTGTGCTTCATTGTGGAGGGGAAAACACTACCGACAGGGTTAATTCTTACTCACTCGGTCCATGTAAAAATTAGCAACGTTAGCGAGCGTTTTAATCATAAATGTGAGTAAATATGTCCCACTGTTTAGCCCTGTTCTGTTTTTGATCGTTTGCCTCGTTAAATTGACACTTGATGTGCGGAGTGTTTTTAGACGTTTTGAACTTGATAGAGTGGACACTCGGGTAAGTCTGGGTGAATTGTTGGTGTATCTGGTAACGGGCAGTCGTTGTTTACAACTCGACCGGAAGCCATTTAACGCCGCTATTCCCGGAAGTATGGAATGATCTATTAAAGGAAAACTGATTATTTATCATAAATTATTCGACTATCAAAACAGTCGTTTGTTACGGCCTTAGTCGTCCTCTCTGTTTTGAAACATTAGAATCTCATCCAGTGTTCTCCAGTGTATCAGCGCTAACAGAGTCGAGTTAATTAAGTCTGGCTGGTATTAGTGGGTCTGATGGTGTTTCCACTTTAGCTTTCAGAAGATTCAGTACTCACTGAAAACGTAACCATCAGCGCTGCTCGACAGTTTTCATCACTTCTCGTCTTTTTTCATCACTGTTCGTCTTTTTTCATCACTGCTCGTCTTTTTTCATCTTCTTTGGAAACAGTGAGAGACGTGCCCGCGTGCGTCGTTTCTATAGCAACAGTAAACGGACAGTGGACCGAGCTCAGTCTCGGTGTCTGTAGAGTGTAGAGTGAAGAGATCAGAGATCCGAGTCAAACCGGCTCACCAATGGAGCATCCAGGTAATACCATCTGTATGATACTATTAATATGTATACCCTCTATATGATACTATTACTATTTATACCCTCCATATGATACTGTTATTGTCTATGTGACACTATTTCTACCTATACCTTCTATATGATACTGTTATTGTCTATACTGTCTGTATGATAGTGTTATTGCCTATACCGTCTATATGATGCTATTACTATCTATACCCTTTATATGATACTCTTTATACCCTCTGTAGGATAATATTACTTTTTATACCTTCCATAGGATGCTATTACTCTTTATAACCTCTATATGATACTATTAAAAAAGAAGGAACAAACATTGTAGAATACTGTAAACAGTGTCCTGCCTAATATGTGCAGAACTGAATAATAGAGAGTTAGGTTACACTGAGCTGAGTTACAGTGAGCTGAGTTTTTAAAGCAGTATTAATTACTAACTAAGATAAAAGGACACGTGTGTATATGTATATTTATCCTTTGTATTCTGTACGATGTAAGGGCAATATTTGAGCATCTAAGAATGAAGAATAACCCAATTCCACTAAACTAACTAACTTTGTAACTTAAAAATTACAAGATTTTATTCCAAATACTTGTTTTGTGAAATCTTTCTGACTTTCTGGCATATTTAAACATGGAAAGGTCCTTTGTAAGCTAAGTATAGGTTAATGAGTGAATGGTCTCAGATAACCAGACAGATGCCCCCCAACCATCATTCTGGACAATAGATTGGGAATCATTACACCCTCTCACATTTACACTCTCCAAATGATTTATGAAGTAACTTGAAGTAGGTCAGTTTCATGAATTTGATATAGAAAATGTAAAGCTCAGGGACATATTGTTAAAATATAATATTACATCTATTAAACAGAGCACCACAGGTAAGCATATGACATGAGGTGATGAAAAAAGAAAACCTTCGGATGGTGGAATTTTTTTTATCAACTGAAATATAGAAGTGTCTAAATTAATTTAAGCACTTATTAGAAACGTAATATTGACACTTATTGTTCATTTTATCAGGTCCACTTACCATATAGACACACTTCTACAGATTTCTACAGTGACAGACTGTAGTCCATCTCTGCACAATTTATTACACGTTTATCCCATTAATCAGTGGTACGGGACCACCACAAACAGGTATTATTTGAGTGGTGGGGCATTATCAGCACTGTACTGACAATTATGTGGTAGAGTGCTAGTGTGTGGTATGCTGATATTAGTGATTCAGACATCAGTGCTCCACTCACTATCCACTCTATTTGACACTCCTACCTTGTTGGTCCACCTTGTACATGTAAAGGTTGCATGAAATTGAATTTTCTACATTAACATTACGTTATCCTCCCCCAGCATACCTTCCTGTGTGTATGTCTATCTTATATTTTAAGGTTAACAGCCTAGCCACATTGCTGTTGGTTGTAAGTGCAAGTTACACTCACAAAATGTTACCTTGTGAGCTGTTTGTTAATCACGTAATCAAAACAGCACATTAAGAACATCCTAGAGGATTTCCAGCAAGACTGACACGGCACACTACACCAATGTAGCTACACATAATGGAAGGTAGAGTCATTTTTTAAGTGTAGATGTAAAGTCAGCGCAGTTTGTGTTGGTCACAATCTAGTCCATTTATCATTGTGTACAGAATGCCATCAACTGTATAGTTTTGTTTGGTAAACTCTCCGTTCAGCAGTGACACTGAGGTGTGTAAAAACTCCAGCAGCACTGCTCTGTCTGATCCACTCACACAGGCACAATTGTATTTTGACATTTACTTATTGTTAGACTCCTAGTGTGCCAGTTAACTTTTTTAGTATATTCACAACAAAGTAAATTGGAAAGTCATTTTTGCTTCTAATATTGTTTTTGCTTGTGTTCAGTGCCACCTACAGTTAGGTATAGTCAAGCACATTTTGTTTTCCCTGGCAGGTGAGAGTGAACTATGTGAGACACTTGTTGTTGTCCAGGTGAGCCACCACAGCATCGAACTGAGCTGGAACAGAGAGAAGGAGAAGGAAGAGAGACAGCTAGGCTCTCCTGATAACTGGACCTGTTTCAGATTAGAGGGGGAGGATCCCAGAAAACACAGCTTCCATGAGATATATGTGTGAGGACAAATATCCAGAAATTTTCATCTGCATGTTTCTTAGAAACATACACTGCACATCAACAACACTTTGGTTTTCACAAGCAATTAAACACATTTTACAATAACATACACTTATCATCGATACAAAAGTTGCACCCAGAAGGAATCAACCGACAGGAATAAAACTTGGTGGGTAGTTTTGACATCATGGGGCATGCAAATAATTCAGGTTTCACACTTGAATCGTGCATGAGATGTAAGCAAGGATGGGCCTTATCGCTGTACCTGTCTGACTATATGAGGTCATCCTGTTATGTGTGCTTTCCATTCTGACTGTTGTGTTCGTAGCTTCCTTTGCAAGCAAGTATACCTCAGAGAAGAGTTTGAAAGCAATTTGAGCAGTTGGAAGAATTTGAGAGGGGTCGAATCGTAGGGCTCCGGGAAGTGCCCATATCAGTTTAAATCATTTATTGTTCCTGGGAACCTTTATCTTTCCTGGTAACCTTTATCCTTCCATTCCTTGTAGGTGGAACTACTTTTTTGATAATGAGTGTATTAAACACTAACCAGAGGGGTATTTCACAAAGTGAGACTTGCTCCTTGCTTGTTCTGTTATTGAGCAGTTCTGCCTGGGAAGCTGAGTGCTACATAGTGTTGTAAAGTAGTAGCTGAATGGAATATCATATTTGCAAAATCAGACATGAAATCAAATTTTAACAAATTTTTGAAATTAACCTCCTGTGTTAGTGTAACTCAAGGCCTAAATGCACTAAAAGGTGCAGTCCAATAGTGTTTGTGATAATCTCTTTCTGTGTTCAGGGGATTTAATACTGAGTTCACAGTGGAGGGTCTGGAACCCAGCACTACATACAAGTTCAGACTGAAGAGCTTATCTCCATCTGGAGAACATCTGTACAGTCCTGTATTGACCGTGTCCACTGCACGTGAGCACACTTATCTGAACACCAGAACAGCATGAAAAGGATACAATCAATTGTTTTCAGCATTGCATAGATTGTTCATCTTTGTGCATCCTATGCACATCCTTGTCTGTGTGTTTCTCCACAGGAGAGCCAGTTAACGGGAATGATCTTCATCGGGCAGTGAAGATGAATGATAAAGAGCAGCTTATGAAAGTGCTGCAGTCTGGGTGGGAGCATCTGCTTTTTCACATTTCAGCCATAGCTATGTACATGCACGCTATACATGCACACACATGACATCTGTGCATTTAGAGTAATTTTGTTTTTTTTTTCTTTAGATATAGCATATTAATGTTATAAGAATAAGTAAATAAGTAAATAAACATGGAAACCTTAGTGCCCTCTGGAGCAGTGTTTCTCAACCCTAGTCTTGGAGAAATTGACAAAATGATAAAGGATTCAGAAGCTTTCAAGCAGCATTGTACATTTAGAATGATGAGGAGGAAAAAAGCCATAGAATGTCAATATCAGACTAATTTGATGTAGTTATAGCTGGAACATTATAGCAGTACCCATTAAATGTTTTTTTTTATTTAAATTTCATACTTTTATTGACAATCACATGTAGATTTCTTTGTTTTACCCTTTAAACAAAAGACTAAATTTGATATGATCAACTGAGTGATTAAAAATTCACTTTTTAATTATGTCACTTAATCAAGTTCTTCATATTTGTGCACAGGCAAGCTGAAGGAAAATACATACCAAATGAAATGTAAACTTATGTCCATATAGATGTCAATAAATGAATAAAAAAGGAACAATGTGGTAAAACCAAGACTATTACTATTTACTGATACTGAAAGAAGACAAACTGAAAGAAGACAACATCCAGCTTGTAATCCTTAATTATGGAACTGGAGTGTTGCTTTCTGTTCTGCAGGACGGTGACAGTGGATGTGCCAGATCGACTGGGCTTCACTCCACTTATGGTGGCAGCCATGAGGGGCTTCATAAGGTAAAACTAAATACACTTCTTGTCTTTGTCATTAGAATTAAGACCTAAACTTCACTGACACATATCAGTATATACAGCAGGGTAGCCTACTCTATTAACAGTGCTAAATAGCTACAGAATGTACAGAAAAATTTCCATGGCATATCTGCATTGAGAGCAGGCAGGATTCATTAATAACTTTATAGCTCATTACTTTCCTGTTAACATGGTACCACAGCTTAATGGTGCCATTTAAACAATAAATGGTGCTTAAATCAGTGCTATTAACAACAAATGTAAAAGTGTGGTGCAGAACTACATATGCATACAAGATGCTGTGCACAACTAATACAGTTTATTGCAGTCTGGTTAAGATGCTGGTGCAATATGGGGCAGATGTCAACATGAAGAACTCTAGTGGAAAAGATAGGTAAGCTAATCAGTACACATAGAGCTACACAAAAAGCATTAGAGCACTCAAAAGTACTAATGCTAAAATTGATAAAATGCAGTATCTGTCAGATGTTTAGTAAGCAAGTGCATAGCTACTTTTGCCTTTGACTACCATTTATTTAAATACTTGCTATTCAATACTTCTTTAATTCTGATAGGTCATGGACTAAAGCTTTGCTTGAATAAAATGCTTTTTTCGTGTGCTGTTGCTGTGGTTGTTGATGTGCGTATTAGTCTGATGCTGGCATGTTTCTCGGGGCATTTGGAGGTGGTGCAGTACCTGCGTGAGTGTGGAGCTTCATGGATGTCCACAGACCGCGGGGGATGCTGTGCTCTTCATTGGGCAGCAGACGGAGGCCACCTGCCTGTACTAGAGTACCTCCTGCAGGATTGCTCTGAGGTAAGACTCCCAATAGGCAAATATAAATCACAAGCCCTATACTGAGAGAGTTACTATTACTGATATTTCCAGATCCAATTATGAGCCCATTGGTTTCACATTCAGGTAAGTTCATTTTAGCAGTAATTGTGTTGACATAACATATTTTGCAGATGCTTTCCATCAACCAAAAAATATTAAACCAGGCATTTTTTGTGATGGGCACTTGTTTAACCATATAATATATACATAATATATATAATGACAAATTACCTACTTGTACCTAATCACTATCAGACAGTATCAAGAAATATTAGATTTTTTGCAAACTCCAAATGTAGTGTTCTGTTCTCATGTACCATATAAACAGTTCTATGTTAATAAAGTACATATGCCAACTAGGGCGGGCCTAGCATTAGAACTGGGAGGGCAAGGCCCCTTGAAGTCCACCCATGACAGGCCAACACATTTAAATGCAATAAATTGAATAAATACAAAACATGACTTTCCAGTGACTTTTCTCAAGTGTTTTTGGGGTTACCAGGATATTTTCTGCTATAATTTTCTGTATTGCCAAGTTGCTAAGAGTGAAACTGCCACTGTATGTTGCATTTACGTATTGTGTTCTACGTGAACCTTCTTTATGGTTTGACACTTGGCATTAATGACAAGTTGGCTGATGTGCTTCATGTCCCTCAGGTGGATGCGAGAGACAGTGTTTCCTTATGGACGCCCCTCCTCAGAGTTTCTGCTGTTACTGGAAATACGGCGGTGGCTGCTCTGCTCATCAGTGCAGGGGCAGACATTAACATACGGGACAAAGATGGGAAAACACCACTCATGGTATGAGCTGAACTCGCACTGCTGTTTAGGGCCCCTTACTAAAGTGCATGGACAGCAATAGTACGGAAAGCTTTCATAATTTCATACATTCCTATTTTTTCACCAGAGTAATATCAGGACAGGAAATGCATACATACTCATACAATCAAAAGACATTCAACAAACAGAATTACAATGAGACTGTATCACTTGATATTCTGAAGTTGATATTGTTAAGATAAGACGATTTAATGTAATATTCACCAGGTGGCAGTCCTAAATAACCATGAGGAGCTGGTTAAACTACTTTTAGACAACGGAGCAGATCAGCACGTCAAAAATGAGGTAATACATGATAGACCTATCTGGGGCCTATATCGAAGTTTTCTTCATATTGAAGTCTATTTATGACATCGGTGTGAGTTTATATAACAAATAAAAGTCATCATATGGTTATAATGAGCATTTTATCCTCTCAATCCTTTAGAATTAAAAGCTGTCCTTTACACTGAGTAAAAACTTTATGACAAATGGAACAATAGAAATGCTCCATGACGTTGTTTACCTCTCCTGTAATTGTTTGCTGGTATTGCAAGTCATAGTTTGGAGTCTTTGGCTAGCGAAAATATGTAAATAACATTTGTTGTTATTAGCTGTTGTTATTAGCATTGTGCCTCATTCAAAAAGAACTGGAACTGGGGCTGGAACACTTCTTAACTTTATGAATGAGCGGAGCCAAACTGCTTAAGGCTGAGTAAACAGCTACAATGAGTTTAAAAGCAAAGAATTTAAAATGGGCTGTTTTACAGCTTTTCCATAAATGAAATGTATGAACTGGGGTGTGAACGGAACACTTACTGCAATGTTTACATGGCACATCAAATGTATTTTCAAAACTTGGGGTTTAAACATGGATTAAGCAGTACTTTCTTTTACTCATCATGTTAGCATGTATCATGGCTTTGTGTACTGCCATGACTATAACCTGTCATATACAAGTTTGGATTGAAAGGCATTTTTCCAGCTGAAATGAGCCTTTACACTTCATCATTCAATAATTACTATATTATTACTTGGTACAATTATTATAATTTTTTTAATTTAGCAAATGTATTAAGTTACTAATTTAATTGCACATTTTATGTACATCTAAGATGCACAAAACCTTTCATAAATGCAGTATTGGCTGCTTTTAAATAAACTGGACACCGCAGTTCTAACTATATTGACCATTGTTTTTCATAGTACCTGTTCATACTTACCAAATAGCAATGCTTTCTTTCAGTTTGGTGCTGGAGCTCTAGAGATGGCTAAAGCTTTTCAGAGAAAGGTAATGAAGCACATCATCCTCTTAAAGGGCTCATTTTCTCAGTTTTCCTCATATAATGTTTGTGTGGTTTTATGTACCAAATGTTCATTTTTCATTAGCATTGTCCATTCTCCTTTTGCCTTAGAACTAAACAGACTGACATGTAAATGACCTCTGTTCTGCATAGCAGGCTTTAACACTTTTTGTAACTTCAGAGTGAATCGGCGAGGCTAAACTGCTATAGTCTGAAAATGTGGATATATGTAAATGAGTTTTCATAACACCATAAAACTACATGCACTGGGAAATGAATTTTATGTTTTGAAACTTCACAACAACCTGTTTGATTACATTTCAGAATATCATCCCTTTGTTAGTGAAGGAGAGGCCAGTGGGCGGCACTGACAAAGACAGTCCGGCTCCTTCAACTGCAAAAACACACTCAGTCCACCACAGGTCAATTTCATAGACAACTTTACTTAGCACTGGTTCATAATTCGTGAGTTCAAAATTTATGAATCTGTTGAAACGTGAAACATCCGTTTACACGTTTTTTCCCCACATTTTGATTTATCAAAGAGATATCGTACAAAAATGCTTTGTGTTCTCAGCCACTGAGCAAAATAAAGAAAGTTAGTATTACATTTTTATGTGTAGAAATACTGATACAAGTGTGTGTTTACAAAATGGTAAAAAGTGAATACAGGAATAAAGGCTGCCACACAAGTCAAGCAAAGCAGGTTACCTACTGTAGTGTTCCTTGAAGGTTCATATCTGGTCTTGCACAGTCTTTCTGAATGACTTTTTAAAATAATGATGCATTATAGTCATACTGTATGTAAGAAAATAGGAATTAAAATACCATCTAAAGTAATGTATATACATCAAAAAGGACTATGTGTCAGCTCTTGGCATCCTCTGTGATTTCACAAAAAAGCGACTTCAGAATTCTGTAAAACAGGACGCTAAAGAGAGAAGCACATTATACAGCTCTACACTGTGTAGAGTAGACATGTGTTAAATGAAGGCTCAGTCAGCAACACATTACAATGCGTTCCTGGAATACATGTAAGTTTTGTGTCTCCAGTTTGCTACAGATATCATGTTTTGTATTATATAACCAACCAAAAAAAAAATTCCCAAATCTGTTTCATTTCACTGTTATCCTGGTTTTGCTGTGCAAGTGTCCCATTCATACCACTCTAGCGTTTTTCCTCTAGCTTTCATCAACTACAGCCAATGAAGCAGACTCTATTCATTGCACATTTGGAGAGATCATTCATAATACGGTACATTTCCACTCCTTTTTTTACATATCACTATAATCCTAATCATCTCCACACAAGGAAAACAGCATGTAATGGCAGGTAATATACAGGATGGATGTCTATCATGTGACCATGGTATTATGAGTGATCAACGATGGTGAATAAATTATTTTAGGTAGGAAGGAACATCTCGGCTCACAAAAACCCAGATGCCACTGAAACAGAGTGAAGTCGTTTAAAGTCAGAAAGCTGTCTGACTCCAGAAGATGCTGGTCTTTCATTTTAGTGAGTTAGCTCTCCCTGGCTGTGTATGGTGAGCTAACAGACCCTCTCGAATGACTATTTATCCTAGAGCTGCGGATACGACACTTGGTATGACTGATCCATGAGTGATTTTAAAAGGTAAATGGGACTGTACACCCACAGAGCACATCATGGCAAAGTGGAGCTCCCAAATAAAGTTTCCCTTCTAAACCAGTTTTACCACAAACCATTTCTACCATAAAAAGCACCTACATTGCAGTCTTTCACCAAGTGTTACAGAAAAGAATACAATTTCTTTCATATCTCTTTCCATGTTGTTAAATCATCACAATTCCTACCACTTAACAATACTAAACCCAACCTAATTCAGGACAAACCACACAAAAAATGCAAATTAAAAGTCCACTACAATGCGCTGTGCTGAAATAAATACAGTTTGGACGAACATAAATAATGTGCGACGTGTACCTGAGTGTTGACTCATAGCACCGACAAGGGGTGTAGCACCAGGGGATCAAACCTTCAACCCCCATGATCAGAACTCAGAGACACTGTTCATTAAGACCGGCAGAGTTTCATAGTGCAAAATTGAGAGTGTTCTCTCCACTCGGTCCTTGCAGCCTGGCTCTCAGCTGCTGGGCTTCGGCATGCCTGTGAGGAACTGAGGCTTTGGCAGTGTGGGTGGCTGTTTAGGAGGAGGCCTGCATGAGAGCAAACAAACAAATGCAGTGCTGCATGATACATGTGTATGATACAGTGTATGGTATATTACGGTACAGTACAAATACAAATATACACTCACCAAGCACTTTGAAGTTCTACAGTTACAGACTCTAGTCCATCTGTTTCTCTGCATACACTGTTAGCCTTCTTTCACCCCTTTCTTTAATGGTCAGGACCCGATCAGGACCACCATTATTTAGGTATTATTTAGGTGGTAAGTCATTCTCAGCACTGCAGTGACACTGATGTGGTGGTGATGTGTGCATGTTGCGCTGGTACGAGTGGATCAGTCACAGCAGTGCTGCTGGAGTTTTTAAACAATGTGCTTATTCACTGTCCAGTCTACTAGACACTCCTACCTTGTTGGTCCACCATGCAAATGTAAAGTCAAAGAGGATAGCAGTTGCGTCACATCCTTTGCAGGTCCTGATCATTGAAGAACAGTGTAAAGGGGGCTAATAAAGTATGCAAAGAAACAGATGGGCTACAGTCTATAGTATATGTTGTAGACTTACAAAGTGCATCTATATGGTAAGTGTGGGTGATAAAACGGACAATGATTGTGGACAGTGTACCTAATGTGTGAGTGTTTTTAATAACAGTTATCCGTAGTAGTAACTATACTGTAAAAGCATTAGGGTTGTAAGTTTGCAAGAGAAAAAAATAATAATGCAAGTATTCTAAAATAAAACATATACATGTACTGTCATACTGTAATATGTAATACCAGCCTAATACTGTTGCAGGAAATGCTTTATAATGTGAATAAAGGGAGCATTACTGAGGAATTTCTACATATTTGAAGAGTGCTCCTCATTAGCCCTCATCTAATTGAGCTCATTAGCTCATTTAATTGAGCTCTCCAGTAATTTCTAATCCTGATTAATTATTTAGCAATTATTTTAATGAAAGTTTTAGACTGAATACTGATACCAGTTCATGCAGCACTGCAGTAGAATACAAAATGGGTCAGGCCGCTAACCAATCATATTCCAAAAATGTATTCTGTTACTCATATAACTGAAAAACCACTTTGTTTTTTGCAGTACTGACTTACATCATGTCTACAATATACCAGAATAGAATGCGTATTTATCACATGTTCATATATTTATCATATGTGTATTTAAAGCTATGTAATTTAAAGATTTGGAGATTTAAAAACCTCTCTGGTGGAAATGTGTACACCACGTGTGGTAGAACATTGTGTTACCTCAGTTGTGCAGTGTTAAAGAATCATGTGCGTAAGAGTAGTCAAGAAACTTGCAACTTAGTATGGGGCATGTTTACTGAAGGTGGATGTGAATTATCTATAAATGTCGTCATATCACAATCAGTGTAATGATTTTGCCATATATGTTGATTTTGATTTTATATCAGTATTGTATCAATGTTGATTTTGCATTTGAGACCTAAAAATCCGAACCTGTAAGCGTGTGCTGACCTGTTGGGCTGTGTGAGGGGCAGCACTGAGCGTGGGGTGCTGGTTGGGATAGGGGCAGGCAGACGAACAGCTGATGGGCTCCGCATCAACCGGATACTCCGCCCCAATGGATCAGCGGGCAAAGGCTTCTGGGGTGGGCTGGGTTTTTCAAGCTCCTGAAATAAAACAGAATGCAACACATACAATTTGTCGCAAACTACACACATGGACATTCATGGATATACATAGAACCTGATTTAGCTAATAAAGCTCTTGGTACTTGGAACCAATGTGAGATCTCTGTAAAGGATGTTTTAGCTACTTTCCACCTCAACAAAACATATAATTTCACTAGGGTTGCCTAAACTATTGCATATGAGTGTACAATGTACAGCATCATGTTGGTAAAAAGGAATGGAAGCTTACACCCTGCAAGTGAGCATCACACAAACACCCAAATCACCACACACTTACCTCCTGCAGGTAACATGCAAGAAAGCATGCTGTCTTAAGGTATTACATGCTGGTACTTTCCATGAATAACACTTTGTGTCCTTGTTTTTTTATGGATAATTGTAATACTGTGTCATGTGTAAGTCTTTGTGGTAGTATTTCCAAACTCTGCACAGCTTGAGGCAACCATGTGATGCTGTAGGTATGCCACTTAGGACTTAAGCTTTTTTTTCTTGTTAGCTACATTTGCCTTGGAAGCTCCAGTGTAAATTGGACACAAAATGTTGGACACCAAACAAGTGAGAAAAGTGTTGCAGATCATCCAAGAAGAACAGTTAAGGAGCATTAATAGTGGGAGACTCTCAAATCCTGCTTTGTGAAATGCCACCCAGGTATTCTACAGCAGGGAATACACAACTGTTCATATAGTTGTAAAGGATGCAGTTTGTGCCCCAGTCATATACAGACATTAATCTGGAACAATATCATGTTTTGAATGAACTGTGTTTGTCACGTCATGAACAAAAAACATTTGTGTATCTGTCAGTTCAGTTCAACAGTTCAACTGTTTAGGCCCTATAACTTCATTCTGAAGTTATAAAGAGTGTTTCAGCAGACTGAGGCAAAATGTAAGGCAGATATTCAGAATGAGGACTTTTGCATATATTAATATTGAAGGCAAAGTAACAAAAGAGTCTGTTTAAAGGAAGAGAGGTTGGAAAACAATCATGTGAAATGAAGGACAGCTGTTTTGTGTGTACATTAACCCACAGATATGTCACAATTAGACATGTATTAGGGTAATACATTCTGAGATAATGGCTTTGCAGGGAGTTGACATGATTCCTAGGGGATTTACAGTAGTGTCCTAGACCTGCCGCCAGAGGGTGCTGCAATCCTATTCAAAGCAAGGCTTTCTGCTGTCTTGTCATGTGGTCCTAATCGACTTGCAGAAGATGAAGTAATGATAACCGGCTGCTACCTACAACACATCTGTTCCTCATCCAATTTCTCCCTCGCTCTCATTTCTTTTCTCAATCTTTCTCTTTCTGAAGTGATCTACCCACAATTTCACAGTTTGATTCCCCTGCTTTTTCTTAGAGTGTTTTTCAACATAATTAGATTCTTCATTCAGGCTGTTTCTCATCATTTATCAGGCGGTGTCTGATTGCAGGAGACAAGGTCTGATATTGTTTTCTCTGAGAGTGATTAGGCATGCTTGAGAATTTCACCAATGGAACATTATAATGATCTGAAACTATATCAGATTACAGTATGCCCAGATGCACACATATAGAAGGGGATAGAAAGCGGTTTCTGCAGCTCTGCCATTGAAGCTGTAGAAATCCTGAGTTGTTGTTTTGCTTCTGTGCATTCAATTAACTTTGCATAATTGTTTATACGTACAGTAATTGTATAATTGCATAGCTAGTCATGTAATGAATTACATTTACATAATTTTATCTGTATTGGCAGTACAGTTTACAATTGCCTATATTTATCCAAACAATTTGTCCTGATTGTTGTAATGACAAAACTATCAGTATAGAGCAAAAGCATAAAGAATAGTGCCTTTTTTTTTTCAACAAAATGACAGTATGAAGGTTTACAGTCCTCACTTGGTTCTGTGTATACATCTTCAGTATCTTCCTTAGTGACCATAATTGTAGCAGTAACTTGTGATATTATATTTTTTAAGTCGCATTGGCTTCACATAGCTTGTCTTGCCTCCAGACGTTTTATTTTATTGTTCTAGTTTTAACATTAGGTTATGAAAAGGAACAAATATGCAGCCTTTCCCTGGGGAAAAAAACTATTTAAAATACACAGTTGTACCTTAAAACCACTGTTGTAGCTTTGAGGCTATGTTTACATGGTTTTATTCTGCTAGTGTAGAAATGAGAAATAACTCAATAAGATGTAAGAGGAGGTGTATACAATATGGGGGATCTATTAGGGTTTAGCTTTTCAGCACCTCAGGAATCTCCTATGGGCCATCCTGACTGGCCTTATCTCTGCCTGCATGCTTGTCTCTCTGTCCCCCTGCCGTCTGTGTGTCTTCCTTGCAGCAGCTGTCCATACCCACCCACCCCCCCAGGCCTGCTGAACAGTCACAGATTCTTTACAGTGTTTAAGGAGGAACAGCTGGGATGAAGTAAAGCCGGTCTGCTCTCCAGCACACTGCAGCAGGGGGGGCAACATGGTGCATTTCCACATGGGGAAACGATAATGGAGAATTTCCAGCCACAGAGTGGTGAGGGTCTAAATCTATTAAGAAGAACTGTGTTACACTGATAAGACCAAAGAGTGCAATTTATCAAACTGTCAGAGTAAGAGTGCTGATGTAGGGCCAGGTAGGTACATCCTAATGAATGAGATTGTTTAGACAGGGGTAACTAACCCTATTTCATCACTTTTTGGGGTCAAGTTTGCCTTCTGTCCTTGCCAGCATTTCTAAGAACACAAGCATACAGGACAAAGCTGTTGGAAGAAACAGAGTACTGAAATAAACTTTCAGTCAATACCACATCTTGACATGAATTTGATAAACAGTGATTGTTGCATCTGTAAATTAAACATATTTTATATATTTTATATATTATAGCAGAATGCAAATGTAATGGTAACTCCTTACATAACCACCAAGATAATTAACAGTGTAACTGTGCAATTACTAAAATGACAGTAACACTCAGTTTCAGAGGGTTAAATCTCTCTGGGCTCTGGGCTTATTATGCAGTCTAATATAATAAAACTAACATGACAATTCTGTATTTTTAAGAGTGAGTAACTGAAATGTGGGCACAGAAACAGAAGTTTAGAGGGTTAAGGCATTTGTATTCCGCCACCCCTGCCTCTCCAACAGAGATACAAGCTTTCACAATCTTTTACCCACTCTCTCTGTGTCTTTCTCCTCAAGTTGTCTTGTACAGAACACAGGGGGTTCTCCATTTACTAACCCAGCTTTACAAGCCAAGCACCTAAAATGCCTGGGGTTCATCAGAGAGTGCAGCAAATGTACTGTAAAAGCTGAGGTTGAAGGCTCTAGTCTCTTAGTTGTTAGGCCAGTGGTCTTCACAGTTTTTACCGCGCCCAATAATGCAAACAGCATACAAGTTACCAAAGACCAGTCCATTTGGCAAATCTGTCCGCTAATTTGTTTTCCTGCAACCTACTGTGTGTCCATTTAATGCTGTCAACACATGGTGATGCTTGGCAATATGGTCCAATGTTAATGACCTTTTCTTTTACACCGACTGCATGAGGCATGCAGTACAGAAACAGACATTCACCTATGAAGTGCCACTTTATGTTTGTTGCTTTTAGGCACTTGCTGCAAGTAGCAAGCCACTGAACATATGCACAAAATACAGTTTTCATCCATGACCTGTATAAACAGAATCGCTTCACAGAACTAAGAGTAGTCAAGAAACTTGCAACTTAGTATAGGGCATGTTTACTGAAGGTGGATGTGAATTATCTACAAATGTCGTCATATCACAATCAGTGTAATGATTTTGCCATATATGTTGATTTTGATTTTATATCAGTATTGTATCAATGCGTCACAATGTATAGTGGTACTATAGAATGCTGGCAGGCAGAGCAGATCAACACTAGGTTCATATTCATTTTTACACGTTACTCATACAAACAGAATAAAATTCATTTACTACCTCTTCACAACTGGCTTTACAGACTGTTCTCCAGCTCAGTTATACAAACTGGAAAAAGGCTCAGCTAGTGACTTCCCATTAGCATTTGCCTGAAGACCTGCTGCCGTTCTCTGTGTGAATTTCAATCTACGGTGGCTTTCTGTGATCTCAATATGGTTATATTTTAATGTAGTAATAGTAAAGTACAGCGTGTCGCTCTGTGACACTCTAAGGAATTCCCTAGTTGGTGTCGCTGAGCGTCAGCGCCGGTGTGCATAAAAACTGTTTCAAATTTTTGGATGCTGCTTGATGCAGAGCAGTGCGTCCAGTGTGCAGTGGCCTAATGGGAAAAACCTAATAAACAACACGGATGCCTACTTAGGGCCAGCTAATTAACTAGTTGTGTCTCAAGAAAGACTGCATGCATTTGGAGCTGAAAACTGGAAAAGTAAAAGTTGCAGACCCCTCAATGGAGAATGCTGAGGCATTCAGTGAGCATCCAGTTATCAGCAATGCACAAATTAGCCAATTATACATTTATATGATTTAGACTGCTTGTTACAGTAAATCAATTAGCAAGATGGGCGCCCAAAAGGCTCAATCCAGCCCAGAGAGTCTTGTGCCAGATTTTGTTTCATAGTTCATACTGAACTAATACTGACATTTTGTATGTATGCTAGTATAACTAGAAAAGGCTATCTAGTTATTGTCAAACGCCACTGGAGCCACCAACTCAAATTTATGGAAACACTTGCCAGTCATAACTACACAATGAGGTACAAAGACTGGGCAAAGTATTAATCACCTGTGTATATATGCTTACCTACTTTTAACTATTGATCGTACTGTGCTAAAGAATTGTGTTTATGAATTGTTATGTACTCAAGCCTTATGTGAACCAGAGGTATGGATAATAAAAAAAAAATTACTGAAAAAATAAACGAGTACAGAGACTGCATAGTAGGAGGCTCATGGTTTGTGTGTGTGTGCACAGATAAACACTGCGGCAGACCCAAAAGCACTCCCGTACCATGAGAGTGCTGAAGTAACCGCAATCCGTCAGAGAGGCCGCTTTATTTCCTCTGGGGCTGCCCCTGGCGCTGCCTCTCTAATGCGTTCTCTCTAATGCTTTCTGTGGCTGTGCTCTCCAGGCCTGGAGCGGCAGCTCGCTGTTTGCTTATTGCGTTATTTAATAGCACTGTGCATGGGATCGTTTTTACAGGCTGCATGTGAGGGGGAGCCAATAGGCCCAGCAGAGTCTACATTGTGTTCATCTGCTTTGTTCTGGCCCTTTGAGATCATGTTGATTAGCCCAATACATGAAGAAACAGGCTGACCTCTCCGCTGAGGGTCAGCCAGCCTGCTATAGATTCAACAGCAAAACAACAAAACAAAATCAGAGCTTCAGCTCAAAGGTTCCTAAAATTCATTTAAGCAGTTGCTGCAAATATTAACTTTGGAAATTAACTTGAGATCAGAGTCACAAACAGAGTTATAGAGTACTCAAACATTCTCTTAAGTCTTAATCTTAAATTTGCAGGGTCTAAACTAAAGGTCTTCATACGGAGAACTTCAGTCCAGTTTTTTTTCAGGATTTTCCAGGTGCTGGTAGGTATGACACTAGTTGGCAAATCTATTATATCAAGTGGTCAATTAAAGACCAGTGATTACAAAATGTAGAGCTTGAAACTGAATTTGAGGTCCTGATTTGAAGACTCCTGGTCTTAAAGGTTCCACTAAATGCATTCATGCAGTATTTTAAATTTTCTAAAATCTACCCAGAGGGTATGTGACTTTGGTTGAGGTTGTTTTACATGCCCACTTACACCACCTGTAATGAGCTCTGCTCTGATTTGCTGGTTTACTGCAAGACACAGCAATGATCACACAAAAACAACATGTTGAAACAGACAGTAACATGTGAATAAGCTAGGTGGTCACTTTTCATACCCCTTTCAAGAAAACAAACTGCCAGCGGGCCGGGTTATTCATCTTTAAATGAGGCTGAAGTTGCCTTCCTATTCAGCAGCTTCTAAAGCATCTGTTTTGTTACACCTTAACAGGCTAAGCTAACTATTCTAACATTAGTTACTTGAGGCTTGCTAGGTTACCCATACTAGCTACTTGCTTTTTATCTTGACGACAACACAAAGTCAATGAAAATTGTTACTCACCATTAAACCTTCAGTTTAAGATGATCTGCTTCAACTGGCTAACAGTGCTAAAATCCCACAGCAGGTCGGGATGCTAATAAGACTAGAATATTATATAGATGTAATTATATATTATCTATATTTTAATTTAGAAAAGCAGAATTATGATTATCATTGGAATTATGTTCATTTACTAAATACAGGATAACCTTTCATGAATTACATGATATGATTTCTTTCCTCACATGACCGTATATACTTCTTCTGGAATGTGATATGCTGGCTATAGTGTTGTTGTTTTCCTCACATGATCAGGTGCTGATTGTGTTTTCACACCATTTCCATTCCTGTGAAGAGGATTTCAGCTGATGTCCTGCTGAACTGTTCCTAGCGTGTCTGTATCACACATTACAAGGTTCGCTCTCCTGACCGGCTGACCCCAGTGCTCAGAGTGTGTTTTCACTGGACTCGCAGTAACAACACACACAGTCTTCTTTATAAAACTCAGAGGTCTGGCCCGTTCACACCACCACGCTGTACATGTTGCACAAGACAACAGAAAACAATATAACACTCTTCCCCAGACTACACTCTATTACCGCTCTGAAAGTGCACTGGGACAAGAGTGAAAAAGGCTGCAATCTCTCCCAGACAGGGTGTGTTTGAGACACATACACAAACAAGAACGCAAAAAAGACATTTAATCCTTAGAAGTCTAACACGTTTGTTGTTTTGTTGGAATATTTAGTTAAAAATGAAATCTCTTTTAATTCTACAATATAGTTTAAGGCACACATATAACTGATTAAGATGCTGCATCTCTATAATGAAGGTTACAGGCTATGTTATGGTATATCTAGTTTGTAGAAACCTCTTAAAAAGAGGAAATGATATGCTTCTAAAATGATTATCAGAGCTGAAGATGATTTTGTAATAACTGTGAAAGCTGAGAATGCAGCAAAATGAACTTTGAGAATGCCTCATATTTAAAATGTGGTGATCAAATCAGATAACTCATGAAGGAAGCGTATAACTTATATAAAATAGAATAACTCATCAAGAAGTTATGGTGAATAGATAATGACAGTATTTTATCTGTCTTATTTAAACCTGAAATGTTAAATAAAACTTCTTGAAATATCCTTTGATGTCTAGTTAATAGTTTTTCAGTCTACACTGTCTATTTTCATGGATTTCTTTTTTCTTCTTCTTTTTCTATTTCTTATTATTATTATTACAATTGACAAATTTGGCTTTTGTACAACAGTACAACTTTTGTAGTTAAATAATAAACTGAATTAAATCCAGTTCATAATAACATATTTTTCTTCTTCTTTTTTCTTGCATACAGAAATGTAGCATAAACAAAGTTTAGAATAAGGGTAATTTCTCCACTTCTTTCAATATTAACAATTAGCATAAAATACAGCAGCTGCTTTGCAAACAATACATAAAACTAAAAATCAACAGAAATACAGATACATGTGTTTCTTTGGAAAGTGACTATTATGGGTGCCCTGGAGAAAAATGTTATTCAGTATTATTAAGTATATCTGATGTGAAGTGTCACGTTTGATAATGTACGGGCAGCTGATTTTATAAGGCCGATTTTATAAGGCAAATTGTTTTGCATATGCATCACAGGTGTGCATGTGTAGGTATACACAGTGATGAGGAGCACACAACAGAGTCTGTAAAAAGTTTGGGAAGCACTGACCTAGAAAATCACAATAAAATAATTTGACTCTGTTACTGACCATGGCCATCCTGCAGGTGTTCTGGCAGCTCAGGTTGCGGAGTGGTGCTCCTCGAGGAGGGGAGTGGGTGTGAGAGTGTATGTGTGTATGGGGGTGTGCTGGGGGGTTTCTGTGGCTGGGTGAGTGTGTATATGTGTATGAGTGTGGTAGAGGAGGTGGGGGGGCACGGTGTGAAGGCGGGGCGGGGGGCGAGTGGGTCAGTGTAAAGGGTAGAGGGTGGGTCAGGTGGAGAGGGGCACACTGAGGCAACCTCCGCATAGAGAGAGAACCAACCAAAGAATCCACACCCGGCAGAGGAGACTGAGGCTGTGGAGAGATAGACAGAAAAGAGAGAGAGGCATTCAGTTATGAACTTCTTAACATTTACAATCAAGTCCATTAATATTCTAAGGAAAATTATGTTAATAGTCATTTAATTGTGAACACTTTCAGCTTTAGCAGGAAGGTATTTCTTCTTTCAAATCAGGTGAACATTGTAGAATTACAAGCACACATTCAAACTTTTTCATACATAGCCCATAAACATGATCACAAATAAATGCACACTTTAATATTTAGTTGCCGTCAACATCACCAGAAGCTATGCTTCCTCCCCGATGATGCTCAGTCAGGACTGTACTGCAGCTGTCTTCAGTTCCTGCTTGTTCTTATAGCATTTTAACTTTAGCTTTGGTTTCCATAAGTGAAAAGCATGCAAGATTGGATTGAGACCAGGTGACCGACCTGCCCATTGCAGAACATTTCCTGAACATTTTCCATTTGCCTCAAACAAAAGTCCTTGCCATCTGCACTGTAACACACCATGTTATAACAGGTGAGTCACTAACCAAATGCTTGCAGAGATAAACTGGTTTTATTTACAGAGAGTGTATAGGCAGGCACAAAGGCTGTGGATAAACCGAGTAACAAAACTAAAGCAAACGTAATAAACGTAATAGAATAGGTACAAAGCCAAAAACAGGAAGACAAGCCGGAGTCAAACTCAGAGTAAACAAACTGACCAGTAACCAAGTCAGAGGAGAAGACCAAAAACACAATAACCAAAAGACAAAGAAAGACTATAGCCACAGGACTGATGGAATACAAAAGACCACTTAGTATGCAACGATGGGTTGGTAAACCTTCGAAACTGACAGCAAAAAAGAGTACATATACAGACAGGTTAAAGATGAACAAGGGGTACGAATCAGTACTCTGGAGGGGGCAGTTGCGGGTAGGAGGTTAGGGAAACAGCCTTGAGACCAGAGGGTTGCTGGCTTGATTCCCTGAACTGACAGGAGACGACTGAAATGCCCTTGAGCAAGACAACTAAACTTCCAACTGCTCCCTGGGTGCCATGGATAGGGTTGCTTACCGCTCCGGACAAGTGTGTATGTGTGTATGTGTGCATGCGTGTGTTTGCGTTTGTGTGTGT
>CM067491.1:19810236-19842658 GCA_034552555.1 Semaprochilodus insignis
TATATATATATATATATATATATATATATATATATATAGCATTATTTTTTATTTATCAGTGAAAATGAAAGCTGTTATTGTGGCTATGTGGTATTTTAACTGCCACAATCCCAGTTTTATTCAGCCCTTTGGCTGACGATGGTTTGGTTTGGGTCAGTCTTTTACACAATTTTGTTGAGCTCAATTTTGGACTCCAACTGTGATGATGTGGTTCAGGTCATGTCGGACTCATACAGGACCAAAAGTTTCAGGCCCGCACACACACAAACATACATCTGCGAAACCACATCTGAGTAATGGTGTGATGTCAGAGTACTTTCCGTTGTTCCTTCTCACTGCTAAGGATGATGAGGCCATTCTTTCCTCTATTAACATCTCACTGTGTCACATATGTATACACAGCCTATGACAGCATTCACACATCCTCATTAAACTAAAGACACACACTGCCCTGTAAAATACACACACGCACACACATATATAACACAAACTGACTGAAGGTCATACACTACATGACACAAACTCCCACCCTCACAAACAATTAATGTAACAATCTGAGAAGCTCACTGGACAAGGGATCTGATCATTCAGACACTGGTAAACGAAATGCTAAAGGCCTGAGCTGGACTTTTACAGTAACTCACACCATAACCTCATACTGAAGTCATGCTGATAAATAAACACAAGCCAGCTGGAAGTTCTCTGGATCGTTAAAACGATCGTCTCCCCTGTGTCCTCTTCTGTAGCTCATAAAGAGCACTGGGCTAAAGAGGACAGGCATCTTTCCACCCACTCATCAAGCTAATCTCAGGAATACATTTTAAGTTTTGCAAATCATGAGTAAGAGTGCAATTCGTGATGTCTAAATCAGGACTGGCCAAGGGGTGCAAGGGTCCTTCTGGAGAGCCTCACAGTTCAATTGTAAACCTAATCTGCCACTTCTTGTATCTAAAAATCAACGAGTTGCAATCATACTAACAGCAGAGCTCTAACAGTACAACAGAATAGTAAAACACATTTTGCAGCTCTTTTCAGATACACTTCTCTAATAATTACTATTCTTAGTTAGTCTTGGAGGAATGTTTTCTTAGTAATGTTTGAGATTTCATGCTTACTTTCTTAGTTAAGCCATTTAAACTCACCCATCAAAACTATGAGCCAAATTTTGGGCTTGTTAGAGTTGTTAATGTGTTTTACTGAAATAATGAATTTGACAGTTCTTTTTACAAACTGTTGTTAAAAACAGACTGAAACTCTTTTAGCTCAAAAATACTTTAAACAGCAGAAAGACTTTCGTGCTGATGAGCGCCAACATCACAGCAAGGGGATAAAATGTGTTGGCCTTGCCATAGTATTATTCCCACAGTAGTGCTTTTGTCAGTTGTTCTTTCAATTAGCAGTTTTTGCAAAGATAGATGTAAACATACATGGTTAGTGCAAGACGATGAAATAAATGTACCCACTTGTTGTAAAAACATTCGGAAAAGTTTGGTGTCTCCAAATTTCGCCAGCACAGCGTCACAGTGTACAGCTGCAAGCTCACAGTGCACTCACCATGTTCTCTCCACACTTGGTCCCAGTCAGAACCAGGCCTGGGTCAGGCATATCGTCTCCCAGGTACACGTGGGTCCCCCGGCATAGGATCCGCCCACCCTCCTGCAGGGGGATATTGGTTTCTATGGAGACGGCGTTAGTCCCGATTACCGGCCGATTAGCCCCGCCCTGACACTGTATCTTCCCACATTTAGCATCTCTGCCAAACAATAAAGGACATACCTTTTAGTTTTTTTAAGGGGGAATTTATCTCAATATTCTGCCTAACAAGCAACATCATTCAGAGTGGTTTGATGCAAACTGGTGTACTGCTGTAGAGTACATTACTGACTTCTTTACCATACCGGTGATAGGAACCAGGGGTCACATGTTTGCAACACAAATCTAGATGATTTATTTACCATCTATACACACTACTATCTATAACATACATACAATCAACTGCTGTGTGGATGTATGTTATCATTCACAGCATGTTAAATCTCTACAGTTTATTCTACTGTAGAGTCTCATGTCCAGAAAATGAGTGCTGTGTCGGTGCTGCACTGTCCTGTCTGTTTACTTGTTGTCTAGTGTCTGTTTAATTTATCGTATTTATTGTATTGTTTTGTAGTTTAATCTTTCTGTTTACACACTTATGTCTGCACGTTTGCACTTTGTACTCTTTTGTTCTGTGTTGTACCTTGTTCCTGGAGTATGTAATTTCACTCCATTGTGTACTTGTACATGGATGGAATGACAATAAAAACCCTCTTGACTCTCTTGACTTGATCTAAAACCACTCAGTGACCTGTTCTGAGGTTTTATTATATGTAATGTTCAAAAGGATTGATAGTGGAACATCTGAGGAGACTTTCAGGGCTATATTTATTCTAATTGTACATGTGATGTTAATAATAGCACAATAGACCACTTCTGACTTCTGATTCTAATTTCTCTAATATTAAGAATGTACAACAAACCACTCTGAATTATTTTACTTATATTCTAACAATTCAATTATGTGGCAAGTTTGATAAATTGGCAGAATTCCCCTTTAAACCAAGTAGGACTACAGCCCTGTTTTCAGTGGGACAAAATGAAACAGCATAAGCAATACAGAACAACTGGAAATAAATAACTGATTAAATTAATTGAATTACTTCGATCCTGGTTTCTTCATGACAGTCTAACTATTGCAACTATAGTGGATGTTAAAAAATGCACCCATAACCATGAGCGCCAATATGTGCGCTCATTGTTAGTTAATACATGCCTCACATATTAAAACTATGCTAATCAGTATTTACACGCAGTATTTAAGCAAATGATTTAGGAAATATAGAATAAAAAGAAAGCAGAAGGTCTAAATGGTAGAGTGTTCTGATGAGTGATCACATATCGTTTCTTCCTCTGAAGCCAAGAACTAAGCAAAAGAATGAGGCACACTGGCCACTGCAGACCAATTACTGCCCTCAGAGAAGCTTTCCTGACAGAGAGAGAGAGGGAGAACGCATGGCTATGGTTTTGCTTTGTGTACAAGTAACCAACTGTTTCTTCTTTACTTACTCTCTCACTCTCCCCTACTCTCTCTCTTTCTCTCTGTCCACTTCAATAATTAGTGCAATTACATCCTCAGAGACCATCACTGAAGCGTATGAAGCACCTGCCAATTAAAGCAAAAATGATCAGTGATTGCCACCTTTTTATGTAAATGGTAGTGGCACTTCCAGTGGTCCCTTTTTAGACCACAGTTTGTTTTTGACCCTGACGTACATGCAGGTCTCAGTTAAAAGAGTGCTGTTGTAAAGAAAATGCAAAGAAAAGTACATTTTTATCTTTTATATTTTTTATATTTTTTTTACAAACCAGAGAGGAAGAAAAAATAAAAAAACAGTCTCACCGTTCTTCACATTTAGCGAATGAGCCCTTGGAGTCTTTTCCACAATTCCCATATGGGTCTCCCGCTGAGTTCACTCTTTCAAAACAGATGCCTGGAGCTGGCTTTGCACCTATAGGACACAAAAACACACACACCCATAACCATGCATGCCCCCATACACCCATATGCTTAGGATTACTGTCTGTAGCCCCACCTCTGTTACGGAATCTTATGTAAATGTGAAATCCATGTGATCTTCAGTGTTAAACAATGGTTAAAAACACAAAACAGTTCCTTTTCAACTCTCCCCAAAACATTTCTCCTAAATGCTTTTCACACGACCTCGTTCATGGCATTCACTCTGAAATTCACACAACTCTCCAAGCTCCTTTCTGGCACTTCAGTAATACATAACCACTTTCGGCCAAACGTTCATCTTAGTGCAGCGTTCATCACACTTCAACGCTTCATCTCAGTTTAATCCCAACAAACCATCCGTCGACAAAATTGCACGCTGTTTTTAGAGTAGTGCTATTTCCCAGTACTTCAAGTGTGTGAAATGTTGTGAAACTAGAGGTACTGGGCTAAGCAGCGATACACAGTTTGTCACTTTAGACCATTTCCATCTGTCATTAGGCCAGCATGTCCATTTGTAGAAAAACAGACAGGACAGTCTGTCCTCCTGCATGTTGTTTTGAATTGCTTTGTTTGTATATATTTAAGAATTTGTCCAACATACCCAACATCTCATTGGAATCTTTGTTTGGATAAAATATGTAAAACTGGAAGTGTTTCGTGTTTCTGTTTGTTATGAAGGAATCTTATTGTAGTGTATATAGTTGCTTGGCGAAGTTTGGACATCTCTGGCCATATTACATATTCTGTTGATTTTTGAAATGAGAAGTAGTGAACACAACTACTGAATACTGTTCTCAAAACATTTCTATGCAAATGTTAGATTATCTAACATATGAAAATATACAAAACATAAATGTGCAAAGGTTTAAATGCCCTTTCAGTTATAAAGTCTTCTATAATTAAAGAAATTAATTCAATCATTAGGCCTAAATGGACTGGTGGGGCAGGTCAAGAACTGATATGAGGAATTGTCAGCTAATGACAGCTATTTCCAGAGCGTGATAACATCTAATAACTAAGGTCTCCTTTAAGCATCTGGCTGATGTGCAAACGAAGCTACAACTCAGAAGATAGCTATAAATGATATTAAAGCACTTCCCGCACTGAAATTTCATAAAGAAATCGTGGCAAAGCAAAACCCCCATATGACAGGAGTATTTGACAATTCCTTTGGCCTGCATGCAGTGCAATAACTCACCCTGGCCCCAGAGTGTAATACACTGCTGCTCATGTGTTTGGCAAATGCCATTGTAGCAGTGTCCGTCCACACTGTGGCAGACATGGCCATCGTGCAGGTAAACGTTAGCCGGACAGTGAGGGTCAGAACCTGTGCAGAACTCTGGCAGATCGCAGGAGTTACTGGACTCTCGGCATGGCGTACCTGCAGGCTTCAACTAAACACACACATATATCCACATACATGGACAGGCACTTAGTGCTTATTGTTCCACACCGTCAGACTCAGACTTTAGTTACTTTAAAGAGGAATTTTTCAAAATCTACCTGACTAATAAAGCAGCTAACATTCAGGGTTTGATGTGATATGCAATGTTGTACAGAATCTTTCTGACTTGAAATTGTTTATAGTGGTGGTGATAGGAACCAGACAAGAGTTCAATGGCTGTAAATGGCTCTAAAAGATATTACAAAAAATGGTTAGGAATACACTGTTTAAATATTGAGACAATGTCTTATGATAGTTTTGTGATAAACTATTGAAATCTGTTCATGCAGTTCTAAGGTAAAATAGTCCTCAAAATGTTGCTTTTTTCAATTTTCCAAGATTTTACCAATATAGACAAAACATGTAGAAGGTCTGATAGATTCAGTGGCTTTATTTGTGTTTAAGACATAAAAAATAGTAATAAATGAATGTAGTATGTCTGGCTTACCTGACAGTCCTCACAACACTGGCCATGTGCACACACTGCATTTCCCTTTAGAGTGCAAGTGCTGGCATTACAGCAGGGGTTCATACATTCCTGAAGAGACAGAGAGAGAGGCAAAAGAAAGGGGAACACTTTATTTTAAGGAACACATATTGAGTTTATTAAGGTTTGTTCAGTAAATTACATACTTACATCACTATGAAACTTGATTTTAAAAATTACATATATATCCTTTATGCTGTTTTCAAATTCATACCTGTAAAATAAGCTTTCTGTTTTTATTTGCATTTTTGTAAAAGCGAATAAATGGAAACTAAATTTAAATGCCTGGTTTAAAAGAATGAGCCTTTGTGACTTTGGAGACCATATCACCTTGTGATCTTATGAAATTGTTGACCAGTAATAGTGGGATTGTGTGACTTGTGTAAAATAGAAACCATAACTGACTCAGCTATGGAGCTCTTACTCCAGCATAGCTTATTTCAATACAGAGCACAAAGATAACATCAGAAAATCTGAAAAAGATAAAATCAGAACTGCTGATGGTGTACTTTCTGTGATCAATGCACTGTGACTTGGATGTGAACTATTAAAACAATAGTTTTCCCAGCACTGCGTTTTCTCCAGAGCATTAATGGAACTAGAAGAAACAAATTCATCTTAATGACGCAGATTGAATGATCAGTGGTGGTGTTAGATACACCACACCCACCACAAGCACACAGATCCCCTGCCATGCACACTCCCAAATACAGCACTCTTATGAGCTGTCAGTGCATTAGGAGTTGCCAGCAAAAAACAAAAAAAAACCCAAAAGATCAATAAACAGACACTGAGGCCGATCAAATGGCTTCAGGACTTTGTCACTAGCGGATGTCGCTCCTCACACGTCTGCCACACATATGTGCCTGCGTGATACTCAGATTTCTGGGTTTTTTCCCCCTGTGGTCTGGAGGGAAAACATCCATCTGAAGTGCTTGTTTATGTCACTTGTCACAGATTTGGATGGTAAGTCCGTAATGATCCCTGACTCATGCTGGAGTGCAAATGCTTGGAAAGCGAGGCAGTGAGAATTCAGTATGTTAGTTTTTGTATAGCACACGTCCAAAAGCACACATAAAGAAAAGCAATGGCCACATTAGACGCTCAAATTTTAATTTTTGAGTGCAGTCATCAAAAACTGCCTTTAGACACTTTATTAAACACCTTCCACTTGTTGTGGAGGATTAATTTGATTCTTCTTGGGGGACACATTAAATAGTAAGCTATGCTTTAAGCAAATCCTCCTTATTTAAAGAAACCGGCAGTGAAGCCCAGTGCGACCTAAACAGCCGGTGCAATGCGGCAGGTCACCTCTCACTACGCCTCTCGTACGTGCATGTAGCAGGTTGCTACACAGCCCGTGTTCAAAGCTCCTAACGCCTGGGTGACCTCACAGAGTCCAGTCACAGTCCAGGCAGAGTCTCTGGGGCATGCGAGAGTACACAGCCTCTCTGCAGCAGGGGTTTTGAAAAGTCACAGTCCCAACACACATACCGCCATATGTGCCATCAGTTCTCCCTTGGGGACATGTTCTTTTCCCCAGAGTGCTGGAGCTGCATCCTCCTCCCCTGTGCAAATGCACCTGCCTTGGCTATGATGGCTTGAAGGCCGGCCAGTGCAGAGAACTGCATGTGCAGACCCTGCCTTTCTGGCAGTAGGGCACCCAGGAGGTGCCTCCTGCCAACTCTTCCATGTTGCCTTTTTAACCACTGGACACGTGGTTTGCACTCAGACGATTGCACGATTGCCAGCTCAAAACATTGCTGGCGGGCTGTCACCAACAACGCCACCAGGCTGCCATACTGCTTTGCTTGCAGCCATCCAAGTGTCCTTGCATAGCCTCTTTCACCATCCTCTACCTGTGCTCTTCCTCCGCAGCTGGGATCACTCTTCTTTGCTTGTTGTCTTTGGGTTCATGGTAGTGCCATTGGCCTTTAGATTGCAAGGGTGTAATCCCGTTTCTGACACTAAATGTGATATCTTGGCAAGGAAGAAGATGCAGAAATGTTCTTTAGTGGAGCTCACTGTCATCTAGCGCTATCTAATAGGCTGGGACAGTGGGGCAGATAATCACTTAGCATACAATGACTTACATTGTGACTACAAGAACCACGCCAAGGGCTCTACAGATTGCAGCATCTATTTACAAAAATATTTTAACTATTACTGCGAGTCTGGTACTCTCCCAGAAGACTCTGCACATGGCCACTCTCTTAACCACGTCTCCCATGTGTCCACGGCCAAGCCAGTAGAGGGACACTACTATATGTTGGAGTGGTTATCCTTTTTCTGACTCACCAGCTGCTCTATTTGCTAAATATACAAATTATGTGCAAAACTATCCAGTTGCCATTCTAATTAGTAAATTCAGCTGCTTTACCTACTGCAGACAAAGGCACTCAAGTGGATGGATTAAGGGAGGATAGAGTCCCCCAGCTTTGGGCTATGGACCAATAGCACCGCATTCTCTAAAGTGATGGAGCTCCATCCAGTCTCTTTGAGATGAGTTACTGTGATGTTTGTGATTCAGAACTAATCATCCTATATCAGTACATGACTTCACTAATGCTTTTCTGGCTGAATGCCACAAACAAATCCTCTTAGCAATGTTCAAATATCTAGTGGCATATTATCTAATAATTATTTCTGGACATGGTTTTAGCTTCTTCTTTAAGGGTTTTTATATTTCTCTATTTTTCTCCCTTTCAGATCATTAATGAGTATAATATCAAAAGCTTATTTTATGAATATGTCCCATAATAAAACTTGTGTGAATGAGCTTTGGACAACATTCATTGCATGACCCAGTTTTCATCACCGCACATCAAAGAACAGTAGAAAGAGTTCTTTATTACACATACCTCCAGATCTCCACAGTCACACTCCTCTCCCTCCTCCACATATCCGTTCCCACACTTCTGCCCCCCATAGAGCACTTTGACCTCAGGCATGTTGAAGAGGCACATGCCCACTCCTTTCTCCAAACTGACCAGCAGGTCCTTTTTACTACACGAACTGAACACAGTGGGGAACGGGTACCTGCAGAGAGACAGAGAGAAAGAAAGAGAGAAAGAGTGTCTTCATTGAAGTTCCAGCATTATAGAAAGAGAAAGAGAGAAAAGCGAAGGAAGAAAGCAATAGAGGTGACGGGAAAGCAGACAAAGAGACTAAAGAGTCTTTATGGGATCAAAAGACAAGAGAGGAAGATGAAAAATAGATGTTAATACATTATGCAGAAATGGGGTGAGAAAACAACTTACATTAAGGTTCTAAGTTCTAGCATTACAAGACTAGACAAGAATTTTGCCAAAATGGTGAACACCATAAAAACAAGACAGACACATTAGTGAGAAAGTCCTTTACCTTCACAAAATGAGCAAACTGTGATATTGTGAAGGATTTCCACTGTGCAAAAGCAAAGGAGTAAAGACCACTTAATTCACCTCGTTTCAGGTTTCCAAACAGCTTGGATCTCTGTAATTATTGTACTTAAATAAGATCTTGTTTGCTCCTCAAACAATGAGCAAACTGTGACTGCAAAGGTTGGTTCCACTGTTAAAAAGCAAAAGTAACATTTTTGCTTCTCATTTTGTTGGGGTCTACTCTGAGCTGACATTACGGCTTCACTAAATGAAGCACAAAACAAATGGGTTGAATGTCTGTGAATGCAAATAAGATCTGATCCTTTACTCCATTCTAGAAAAGCAGTGTGAAACGTAGCATGAAGATCTTCATCGCTTCATTCAAAAGCTGAAATTCTGGGTTTGTCCACACAGGCTGCGATTTAGGTTGTAGTCCAGTTTGTAGCTCAATTTGAGCTGCTTTAGGAGATTCTGATCCTTTTAGTCTTGTGTGTAAGTTCTGTTTACTGGAGCACAGCTGCAGAGATGGCTGTCCCACCTAGCCCCACCAGTTTCTACGCCATACTGGGATGATTTTTTTATTCTGGACCTTAATGTTTCATAGGTAGCAATTCAGGGTGCAATAATTTGTCATGATATCACAATGCAGTGTGTGACAATGTGCAACTCACTGCACCTCTCTTCCTCACAAAACAATTAGTAGGTTGTGCAGTGATTATTGTTATAGTGTGTTTCATCATTTAAATATTCAAAAACTATTCCTTTAACAGAAAACATGCAACACAATCAGCTTGTAAATCTGCTAGGAGAAGAGTTATGAAGTGTGAAATGTATGAGTGATGAGTTTAGGCAGATGAATGAACTCTCCGTCAGTTAATCTCTGCTGATCCCATCTCCTCCGGTCCCCATATGACTCTACACAAATCGATTAACCAATCAAACTGCAGCGTACATACCAATAGTGTGATTTCAGCAAGCTGCTGAGTCTTGAGAACAGACAGCGATAAAGAGATATTTACGATAGGAAGACATCCCACGCACGCTCACACTCACTCACACATCTCACTCACCCACTAACCCCGAGTCTCTTATATCAGAGAGTCAGAGACAGAGAGATACAGCAGCTGCCTTTGTTTCAATAAAAAAGGAAAAGTGAATAGACTAAGTGTTTTATTGTGAAATGAATGCATAGACTCAGATTCTCTTTACAGTGGTGGTGATAGTAAGGACCATCAGGGGATGTACATGATGCAAATATAGTCAATTTATTCATCCGGAGCCAATACCTGTATATCATCACTGTCCAAACAAAAGCAAGTATCTCCATAATGGCAGGACAAATGCCAAATGACAAAAACCTAATTTAATTTGAATGTAAGTTAATATAACCAGACCTTTTTTCCAAGTGATGTTCGGCCATTTCTGTTGGTCCATTCACTATGAAACTTTTGCACAACAGCAGCTGATGTGTCCAAATGATCCATGAAAGTAAAAATCAACAAAAATGGAGATACATGTTTCTTTTGGACAGAGACGATATGTTCTCTGATTTTATACATGGTGGAGTGATGATGGTAAGCAGCCAATCTGAAAAAAACTGCCGCACAGCATCCTGCATGTACTTCTCAACCATGAATTTATTTAAGCAAAAGCATTTTAGTCCTAAACCGTTTTCCAAATTGTCTTAAAACCATCTCAAAAATGTGGACTGCGTGGGTGGCAGGCTGTGGACCTGAAGACCTCTATTTTAGAGGTCTCCACTGTGAACAATTTTGATGTGGCAAGTTCTTCTAGAACAGAGCATTTGAACCACTTTGAATAACACTGTTTACATCTTACAACTACTTAATTATCCAGAACTTGTGAAAAATCTGTGTAATCTTTTAAGTACTCCCGGGAAGTGATTTGTTTTAACTAGGGGGATGTGGTAATGTGATTATTACTAGGGCTACTCAGTGATTTTAACCCTGTCCACCATGTCAGTCATTATATGGGGGTACTGTGCTCCCCTCAGTATACAATGTTAACTTTTTCCAGCTTTTGCCTTATTAACTACACACCACATTTACTTAAAACAGGTCTAAAGAATATGGAGGGAAATTCATAACAGATTAAAAAGCGATCAGTACAATGAACACATGACATTACTGTTTCATAGTGACATGCGGAATACATGTCAAAATGAAAACAAATCCTCCTTTACACTGTTCACATCATGTTTACTGAAAAACATACATTAGCATTAAAAAAACAGTGATGTGCTGAATCAGTGTCAGATTTGAATGCAATCTGCATATTAGTGTGTACATGCAATTGCATGGCATTGTTTTGGCTCCATTTCAGTGAGGTTTCTCCTGAGTACAAAAAACAAGTCAAGCAACTTTAAAACAGTTATACAGTGGTTTGTTTTTCATTTTGGCACTTATTCCTTATGTCACCTTCCTTATGGGAATTTCATGTGTACCTTTTTCACTGTTATGAGTGCATTTTAATAAGGCAAATCATTTTAAAGTACTGCATGGCATAAAGCAACAAAGCCATGTATTCATTTCATTTGAAAGTGAAACTTACACATCTACTAAACTGCTTGTCCTTGTGGGCTGCTGAAGCCTATCCCAGCATTCAGTGGGCAATAGACCCTGGACAGGCCACCAATCCATCGCAGGACAGACATACACACTCACATCTAGGGGGCAATTTATCATTTCCAATTCACCTGATGGCGCGTCTTGGGCCTGTAGGAAGAAACCAGACCACCCAGAGGGAACCCACACAGACACGGGGAGAGCATGCATACTCCACACAGAAAGCACCCTGGATGCCTCAGCTGGGAATCAAACTCATGCCCTTCTTGCTGTGAGGCGACAGTGCTACCCACTGTGCCACCATGCTGCCTATGTTAACTAACTGCATTACCCCACCTCTTAGTGAAACACTAAGCTGAATACTACAAAATAAATAGGGCAGCTGAAGAAAACAGTTTTTCTGCTTTTGAATAGATGTGTTAAATCGTTAGATTTAATCTAATGTGGATTTGATTAGATAAATGAGGTCTTACATGCCAAGTGTAAATACTTCCTCCAGGATAGCTTTGAAACTGCTTAACACATCTACACATATCAAATCACAATCATTTGTTTGCTTGCATTTATTCTATTATTGTTCTAATGATGGCAGACATTTGTACAGTGCTGTACATGGTGAGTTTTTAGTGTATTGAAACATGGAATGGTTCTACATACCAGATGTACATGCCCACATCACATCCCACACACACTCACTCGCTCACTCACTCACTCGCTCACTCACACTCTCTCTCTCTCTCTCTCACACACACACACACACACACTCTGGATTTTAGAATCATTATCACGTACACACACTGGCCATGTTTCTGTCTCTTGTGTAGTGACTGTTCAGTAGCAACCTCAGGCAGTCTTTCTGATTCAGCTCCAGCTGTGCCAGCCCCATCAACACACACATACACACACCTAAAGCCTGCAGCCACACACAGCATGTGCTGAAGAGACTCAGAGTGCCACAAGGCTGCCAAGAATATAAACATGAAAGTACATATGAGCAGGAAAGTTCATACACAAACACAGTGACTACAAACAGCACTCTGCTACACTATAGCCACGTGTCTGATTAACCAAAACAATTTTTGTTTTTTGTCTCGCTGGAGTCTTGTAATGAGAATGCATGTATGGGGACGACTTGTTCAACATTTTGTGCTGAACTGTGAGGAAATCGGCCACAAACAAGGGCACACCCCTTTAAACCTTCCTAGATTTCCCTAGCGCTAACTAAATCATTAGGTGACAAAACTTTTTCTCTTGCTAGAGGTGCAGTTTATTTTTATCATGTAATCTGCATGACATATGTTTTCATACTTAAAGGTGGTCTATTACGCTTTTCCATTTTTTTCCTTTCATTTAGTGTGTTACATAGCTCTTTGTGCATGTAAACACTTTGCAAAGTTCTAAAGCACACAGTACAAGCCAGAAGAAGAAACTACCTCCATCAGAAACCACTTTTCTCAGCTCCTTGAGACACCTTTTAGGATTTCTGGCCTTTTTCCTTTGTTACAAATTAACACAATCTTGTAACACAGTCCTTATTGCCCATCTACCGGCATGTTTGACGCATCCTCACACAACGATACTGCTTTGATTAGAACAGAGTAGGTGAGCTGACCAATCACAGTACACTGGGCTCAGCAGGGGCACTTAAAGAAAGCAGAGCATTTCAGACAGAGGGATGCTAAGTGCAGTCACTCCATGACAGTCTGGCACAAGACCGTTCCAGTCTTTGGTGACAATGATGTGGTGTTAAGGGCAGTCGTCGTAATGGTCTGCGTGCATGTAGTCCTGCGTCATGAAGCCATCTGGCAACGGTGCTGGCACTAACAGGATGACTCATGGAGGCCATCACTGCTCGCTGAATGTCTGCAATCACGGCTGTTGGGTCAGTCAAGTACAGCAATAAGGTTAGTCCTTGCTTACGTCACATGCGCAATCGAGCGTGTTGAGTCATTTGCATGTCAAACCTACCCACCAAGTTTAATTCCTTTCAAGCTTAAGACCACTAATAGTTACACCATATCACCGAGCCCCATGAGCTGTCAGTGAGATTTTCAAAGCCTTGTGTGATTGGCATTTGACATTCTTGAAATCAGTTTGTTCCCTCTGAACACAGCATGCATCCATTCCGGAGTCTATACCAAGATTGATCTCCAGCATAAAGTAGTTACAGAGACAGAGAGGGAGAGAGAGAAAGGGAGACTGCACTTTGCAGAGACAATATTATGTCTGTCATTATTGATTATATTAATCAAGTAATCAAGCAATCTCCTAATGACTTTAAAGAGTAATCAGAGTCTTTAGAAAAGTAAAAATCAACTTCTGAACGTGCTCAGCCTTTCAAAGACTCCAAAACACTTAGAAACTATTAAAAGACTTCATAAAAATTTACATGTCAAAGAATGTCGACACATCACCGCCAATGCAATAGCTAGGACCGGCTCTAGGACACTACACACAATGAAGTATGTGACTGCAAGCATACAAAAGCCGGCAGTGGCTTTCCTAAGGTGAGAAAATATTATTTCAGTGAATCGCATTTATGGCAACAAAGCAACACAAATCAGTATTATTACTGTGGCATAGCAATTACTGCAGCATAGCAATTTCAAACACACCTTCATTCACAGCTCACTTTCTCTCCAAAGCTTTTCCTATTCAAAGCCTTTACACTGAAGTTGATACATGTGTTCACTCAACATTTTGACTAGGATCCTGCTTATTGTAACTGTAAGGAACCTTTGTAATATCCGCTATAATGCACTTTGTTCAGGTCAGTATGACACTTTAAACATGTTTTATAGTTTATCTTGACTTATAAGAAAACATTTACAGTACAGGCAAATTACACTGTAGAAAAGACATTGCTGTAGGACAACTGCAATTTCATTGTGATAATACATTACAACGTATTATCTTCATTATTACTTCATTGTGTGTAGAGTCCTAGAGCCGGTCCTATCTATTGCATTGGCGGTGATGTGTCGACATTCTTTGACATGTAAATTTTTATGAAGTCTTTTAATAGTTTCTAAGTGTTTTGGAGTCTTTGAAAGGCTGAGTACGTTCAGAAGTTGATTTTTACTTTTCTAAAGACTCTGATGTATCTAACTTACATTGGTTACCAGTTAAATTCCGCATAGAGTATAAAATTCTCCTTTTGACATATAAAGCTCTAAACGGCCTCACTCCTCTGTACCTCTCTGAACTTATATTACAAACCGCCACGCGACCTTAGGTCTCAAAGTGCGGGCACTCTAGTAGTGCCTAGAATTAACAAAGTTACATCAGGGGGCAGAGCCTTTTCATACAAGGCCCCCCAGCTTTGGAATAACCTACCAGTCAGTGTTTGGGACACAGCCTCAATCTTTAAGTCTAGGTTTAAAACCTACCTGTTTAGTCAAGCTTTTGGTAATTAGTTTTTCTGCTAGATAAAAGGTGCAGGTCCAGGGGTCCATTGACAGAGAGTGTTTGGTAAGCTGGGAATGTTGGTGCTGTCGTCCTGCTGCTCTTCACGTTCACTCAGGTTTGTTGACGGTGGAGCAGGGGGGCGCTGACTTCTCAGGGAGCCCTCATGTCTTTGTTACCTTCTGGCTCTCCCTTTTAGTTATGCTGTAATAGCCAGGCCTGTCGGAGTCACTGCTGCACTCTGTTAACACCATATAGTGTGTTCTGATCTTCTGTCGAAGCTAATAGTCTGTCTGTTCTCTTTGCCTGAGCTGAACTGCTGCCCATCCTGTGTGGTCTGATGCTCTGCTCTGACTGGGTGCCACTACTTGCCTCTAACCACCACAGAGCTACTGGCTGTCCTGCACTGTGGAAGCTTGGCCTGCATCCTGCTGACCCATCCGATGACCCAACTACTTAATTACAGACTAATCAGACTTTTATTTCTCTATCTTCACTCCTTTCCTTTGCTTGTCCTGCTATCTGGTGTTGACCCGAGGAGGATGGGTTCCCCTTTTGAGTCTTGGTTCCTCTTGAGCTTTCTTCCTTTGAACTGAGAGAGTTTTTCCTTGCCTCTGTCGCCCTTGGCTTGCTCACTGGGCGCTCGGACACCCGATTCTTTGTAAAGCGGCTTTGTGACAACATCTGTTGTAAAAAGAGCTATATAAATAAATGTTGACTTGACTTGACTTGACAACGTACAGTATCACCAGCTTTACTGTAGGCACCAAAGGCACCAAAAGTGCTTTCTAAAGCAGGAAAGCAGCCCATCCTAGCACCCACTGAGCAGAAAGCAGGAAACACCCTGGACAGGTCACAAGTCTATCACAGAGGAGAGACACAAACTTACACACTCACACCTAGGGACAATTAACCACCTCCAGCCGGCCTGACTGCGTGTCTTTGGATTGTGGGAGGAAACCTGGAGCACCCAGAGGAAACCCACAGACATGGGGAGAACTTGCAAACTCAATCTGTGGGGCTGTGGGGTTGTGGGGTTGTTTAGTGAGGTAGTGGTGGAGTTGGTGCTTACCGTCAGGGAGAGTTGTGTGACCACTGATGACCTGCCTGCTACCCTGGCAATTCAATAGCAATGGGCCGTGTTCAGTAAAAGAGCATTCACGGAAAGTGCTTGTCACACTTCTGGGTTTCCCCTCTGCCTTCAATCTACCGAACTCCAGCTCCCAGAATTCACCACTTGATGACATCAGTGTCACGTGTCCGTCTTCACCCAATCACACTCCGTTTCCTCGTTTGATGTCACCAGAATACTGATTGCTCACACTTGTTATCCATTTAGTCTGTTTGTACTTGAGCTCCTGGTTCTCACACTCACACTGTGAAGTACTGCCACTCTGAGCCTTTCTCTCTTGCTATTTCTGACTGTTATTCCAATCTAGACCCTGTTTGATTCTTGTTCACTCTTTTGTCTTTGCCCTCTGTTTTTGTTCGATTATCTGACTGTCTTTTGGTTTTGACTCTGGCTTGTCTCTTTGGTTTCATGACTCTGTCTGCTCCCTTTAGTACGACTGCCTGGTTACTCCTGTTTGGCTGTACTGCTAACTTGTTAATAAAGCCTTGCTTTGCCTTCAGCTCAGCATGCATCAACCTAAGTTTGTTAAAACTTACAGTGCTAAGTTTCAGACATTCTTATTGATATTATTATGTTTAATACTATTAAAAATACACTCACTGTTTATATCTACAGTCGTTGTCCATTATATCAGTTACACTTTTCATATACACTTCACTGCAGTGTTAGAATAATCTACCACCTAAAGAATACCTGTTCAAGATCTGCATCAAGAAAGGTAAACTGTAACGATGGACTTCAATCTATATGGTCAGTGGACCTGATTACATGAACCATGAGTGAAGATGCAAGGTACCTAATTCAGTGGTCAGTTAGAGCATTATTATATTATTACAGCAAAGCTGGAAGATGAAACAGAGCTTTTAGCTGATATCGTGGGGGAGACTGAGTAAATGCTCAATGCTCCCTCACAGCTTTTCCCCTTTGGAGCAGTAGCCTCTTATGGGACTCCATATTATACCTGTTGGACATACAGTGACCATGCATAGTCATTTGCGTTCATAAACAATTTTTTCTTCTTCAACAAATCTTTCATCACCATGGATGGCATCTCAGGCAATCACCGCACACACAGACAGCCATAAGATACAGGAAAATAATTTTGTCTTTGGAAATCACCTTATACAATACATCTCTATTCTCCAGCTGACTGCACATTTGCAGTGTTCTTCATGAATACATACTAGAACATGGGCAGATACTTTAGCCTTGACCTGAAATGGGTTCCCTGTGTTGAAACAGCTCACAGTCACTTCATCCCGTTTGTATGCTCATACTGCTGTGCTTTTTTGGATACCTCTGTCTTGAAGTGCAGAGCTGTTGCCTTGGAGACCCTAACACGAATAGTGCTAGTGTGTGTCATGCAGTGATAGACACACACAAACACACACACATATACACACGCACACACACAAAAACACACACACACACACTATACCTGCAGAATCAGCATATCTGTTAACTTCACTTCTCTGTGCCACAAAAGGTCTCCAAAACATCAACCTTACAGCACCTTTCTGAAGCCAGAAGCACAGTTGCAGGACAAAGTGAGTGAGTCCTTTGGAATGACCTGGATTTCTGCATTGATCACTAGAAAAAGTGGGAGAATCTCTGTGTTAATGACTTCTCCAAGAGCTACTTGGCAAAAGGTGTTTCAGTTAAGGAAATGAAACTGGAACAGCATGAAGGAAGTTGCTGTGGTCCAAGTTCCCCAAGACCACTTGGATGTTCCACAATGCTTCTGGGGAAAATGTTCTATGGACAGATGAGACAAAAGTGGAACCTTTTAGCACAAAAGCACAATGCAATGCTTGGGAGAAAAAGGACACTGCACACCAAAACCTCATTCCTGCTGTGAAGCATGGCAAAGGAGGATCATTGTTTGGGGCTGCTTTGCTTCTTCAGGACCTGAACGGCAAATTAACTTAATGAACTCAGTATAACAATGAACTCAAATATGCATCAAAACAATTTAGAGGAGAATGTAAGGGCAGCAGTCCATGGCCTTAAACTGAAGAGAGGCAACAAGACAATGACCCAAAGCACACAAGTAAAACAGGTAAGAAAATGGGTGAAAAAGAAGATTATATTTTGGAACAAAAGAGAGCTGGGAATTTACTAGTATTAGATAGCAAATAGAACGGTTATATTTACAGTGTACACAAGACAATCCCTGGTGCAATCCCCTCACAATCACGGTCAATCTACAATAAAACATTTCACACATCAAACCACTCCGAATTACTTTGTTTACACATTTAGAAGGCAGCAGTGTCGACCATGCTGGTGCTCATGTCTACTGTTTTATTTTTTCCTTAACTGAATTGATGCTGACACAGAGTATTATGGGATGTGTAAGATAGTGAAGGATACGTCTGTACCACCTTCATAAAACAGCCAAACAGAGGAAACTCAGCAGCAGCATTTATACAAACGTTATATTCGGACATGACTGGCTGCCTTGCTACCTCAGAATAGCGTATATGTAGGCAGCATTTATGATGTTTCAGACACAGTCATTGTGTTTAAAGTTAAAAAACTGTACAACCATTTAAGATACAAAACTATTATAAATCGCTTATTAAGCTAGAGAATCTGAAGTTTCAGATAATTTGCCATATATTTGTACTGTGTGTCTTAAGACATTTTTTTTAATCATTGCTTGTTAGCTAATCAAATGATTAAATATAAGATTCAGCAGATCCAATCAAAGCCTTAAAGACACTCCCACAACACAATTCAAAACACTCTTTCATTTTAGGAGTACAAAGATTCCTCTCAGATACGTTTTACATCCAGGCTCTGATTCCTGCCACTTTTCCACTCACACTCAACTGTAAGACTTTTGCTACACAGCATAGCGCAGTAGGGGAAGCTTAAGGCATGTAAGGTGTTACATCATCTAGCACTGCTGACAGCACCCACTGCTTTAAATTTGCATGAATATGGATGGCCTCTTTTCTGAACCCCCAAGAGGAGAGAAATGAGTGAGACAATGCAAAACTTCTTCTCTGTTTCTTTTTCTTTATCTTTTTCTCTGTTTGGTGTCCACTCCCAGCATGGTGCAGACTAGCTTTGCAATATCATAATCAAACATACAACTGTGGTTTTGATGGCCTCATGCCACGCCAAACTCACCAGGAAGTATCCAGTCACCGTACTGTATCTGCATGTGACTGTCTTCAGCACCCACGCCAGAAACCTCTGAAGTTCTCAAAACTCTCTAAACTAACAGAGTAGGGTCAACAAACTGGCTAGCACATGTCTTCCACTGAAGCATATGACGCCAGCTACTTTATCTTATAGAATTAGCATCTGCAAGCAGCTGAAGGCGCTTGGAAAAGAGGACTAATTGTTCATTTCTTGCTATGCAGTCGATAGCAAACATCAAGCACTCATTCCCAGCCAATGAGAGGCACTCTGCCATACTTGGCCAGTGGTGTAGAGCACCACTCTAGGTCCATGTACATTCAAAAATGTACCTGGAACAGTTCGGAACCCAAACACGCAAATCTTCATGCAGGGCCGACAGTAGTGGAGATGCCAGCTTCTATACTTTAAGGGTAAGTCTTTAACTTCACAGCCTTTTCTGCAGACCCTAGTGGCCATTCCAAGAGTTCAATGGGCATAAGACAGGAAACACCCTGGACAGACAGATAGTACTATGCTGTACCATTCTGCACTACGCTAATGCTAGTGTAGTTAACCAGGTGCAACACACCGCAGTAGATTCTTTATGGTGTCTGAGCATAAGTTACTGAAACTGAGCCTGAAGTTTCAGTAACCAATGCTCAAATACCATAAAGAATCTGAGAAACTGAGAATTATTTTAAGGCTCTTCCTCCGAGGTCCAACATGCTGTCATTATTTTGCCTCATAATAAGTGACCTGACCTGAAACACCAGCTGCAGTCTTACCTCATAGACTTTTACATTAACATCTTTAAAACTCAGTTCCAAAATGTAATTAACCCCATGTACTCACTATCCCATCAATATAGTGAACCTTTCCTGTAGACAGAGTAAAAACGCTGACCTAGGAACGACTTCCGCTGTTTACTGGATCCCAGTGAAAGACACTTAGAATAACATCTGAAAGTGCTCAGACAAATGAGGACACTTGCATCCAGTGTGACCTGATGGAAAAATAATGCCAACATCATGTGTACATGTATGATTTAACTGTCTGTCACAAGGAATGATGCTCCATGTTTAATATGCATTGTCTATTCAAACACACATCATCGTCTCTTTAGGACTCATTCATATTTACAACCTAAACAAGCCTCTCTCTTCTGCCTGAAACAGCCGTGGTGCATTTCCTGTCCTGAAATATCTGCACAGCATGGCTTTAAAGCTGACTGAACAGCTGCCTGTCATAGTTTAGTTGTAAATTAGTGCTCTGTACATTTAACATCCCCTCCACCTCATAGCACATGACAGACAACAAATTAGCAACGCATTAAATGTGTCCAAATGTTGACATATGATAGCTATCAGTGCTGAAGGGGTGACTTAGCCTTAATCTGGGGTGTATGTTAATTGGAGCCAGGATAATGAGGCCCAGGCTAAAGGCTAGAGTGTGGCTGGCCTTGTGGTAAGGCTCAGCTGACCAAATGGAGCTCATTACAGTGTAATGACGTAGGGACTGGGGATATAGTCTTCAGTGCTAGCTAACATCTAACAGTCAGAACGAAACAAAAAGGAAAATTAAGTATAGTACAGTTTCATTCAATCATTATTTCCATTTTTAATTGTTTGTTTAATTACTTGACAGATGACTCACTTTTAATCAGGTTCATTTAGGCCTACAGGCAGGAATCTGGTGATATAATATATACAATTATACATAGGGTTACAATTCAATATATTACAACATATTGCGATACTGTAAGCAAGGTGATGTATAGCATTTCTTTTGTATCTTTCCAATTTAAGAAAACTGTCAGAGCTTCTCAGAATGAATGTCAATATTCTTCAGAAGCTATATCAGGATCCTCCAAACAATTTTAATTATGTTGTCAACTCTTCAAGCTGTACAGTTATGTAATTTCTACACTATGGATCTCTGTGTAAAGTAGCAAGGAACAAGAAAAGAGACTAACTAACAATTCATTATGAAGTTTATAAGAAATGCGTTGTTGTCTGAAATACTAAAGTGGTACATACTAATTTCTATAACTTTTTGTTGCTGAAAAGAAAAACATCCCTCTAGAATATCTGACCAGCTTGGAAACTGTTCACAGATTTAGATCTTTTAAAAAAGAATTTTAAATCTGACATACAAAACCAAAACCTCCTGCCCACAAAATCCTTTAAATCCTTTAGTAAAATAAATGAGTTTCTTATTTTAATTATCTTAGTAAGTCTTATTTATGTTAACTTATTTATCTTAGCAACAGGTTCAGACAACATCCCATCCTCTGTACTGAGTGTCTCAGATTGGTGTTTCTTCTTGTACTACATCCGGACTGCTGCACTCTGCACTTTAATACACATATACAACTCTACACAATGTAAGATTTACAGGTGTGTGTGTGTGTGTGTGTGTGTGTGTGTGTGTGTGTGTGTGTGTGTGTGTGTGTTAGGATGTGTGTGTTTGTACTGTGTGAAATGTTGTCACTCTCTGTTCACTGTGAGCTAATGTAAGCAAAGACAAATTCCTTGTATGTGTGAACATACTTGGCAAATAAAGCTTGATTCTGATTCTGATTCTGATAAGGGCAAGCTCTGTCAAATAGTGCCCCAGATAGAACTCCTTATAGGTTCGTATGGACTGGAAATAAAAACTGCTCATTAGAAGCTGCAATTTTCCAAAATGGTCTCAATACCTCAAGAAACACAATCTAAATTCATCAACTTTAGCGTAAGACTTAATTCCTTTTTTTACAGTAAAGTTCAAGAAAAAATGAACTTTGAAATGGTTATATGACTTCCTGAATGGTAGTAATATCTGTTATATCAAATATTATCTGGTTTCTGTATGGGTGAAAAAAGGAACAAATAAATGTGTCATGCGTGGGCTGTTATGAATCACCCTGCAAAGCCTGCAACATCCTCAGAAGGTGCATCCTTCACAATCTTTTGACTGAGTTCACTCTTCAAATACTTTAAATACTCTTTCAACATGTTCACAAACAGCAGATTCATCTGCTTGTGGGGGGGGGGGGGTCTAAAGCACAACTGACATTGCACATTCTGCACATATTTCTACTAGATAGGTCTCCAAATGCCCAAATCCTACATAGTATTGACCTAAAGGTAAGCAGCATTTGTTTCTGGAATGACTTTGAAAAGGTTAAATTGAGAGACAATATTTTGTTGGTCTTGTTGATCATGTCTCTATGACACATGGCTTTGTGGTGTGCTTCAGGGCTCTGTATTTGGTCCCCTATTATTTCCTTTAAATATGCAGACAGTACACAAGCCAATATATGTCACTAGTGGCCTGGATTGTAAAGTAAACTTTACCATTATAAATCATATAAGAAATTCTAAAAATTCTACTAAGAAAACAACAAGAGAAAAAGATTTTTCTGCTGGTTCCAATGCAAAAGAAGTGAAATGATTAAGTAAACCTGAATGCATGATTACTAGTGTGGCTTTCATCATACAAATACTGAAAAACTACATTTGAAATATGAGCTAAACTCCATGTTTTACTCCAGATTACTAAAACAATGACTTCTGCTTGAAATGTAATATCATTTAGCATAACGAAAACAACGTGCTGTACAGAATATAACACCTGTGTTTTCAAAAAGTCAAAATAAGACATTATGTTTTATTTTCTTTCAGTATAAATTCTATAATTCTTGTTTTGCATGGTTGTTTGTAATCACCTTAAATATAATTAACAATTTTATTTATCTTAATAAATTAATGATTTTATTTGTACCACGTTATTTGGAGGCTAATTCAAAATACTTGCATTTTTTATGCTCTTATTTCCTTGATTGATATATAAATATATAAAATAATAACGCTAATTAATATTATTATCATCATTATATGCTCCAGCCCTGAACAGTACTCCCTGATTTTACTAATGAGCTCCTCTCCTCGACAAAGAACGGAACATAATTATTTAAATCACTCTGTCTTTGTTCACGAGAGGAGCTCATTAGTGAAATCACAGGTGAGGGTGGCCTAACTGACAGATCGAGGTGGCTGTTAGATGGCAATCAAACCCTTAGAGGAACTTACCCAGTAGACGGAGTCATAATGCAGCCGCCTCTGTCGGCTGTCACCCTGCAACCACACCCCCGCTCTGGCGTGTCATGGTTCATCCCAAAGTTGTGTCCCAGTTCATGGGCCAGAGTAACTGCGGCTCCGAGGGGGTTATCGGAGTGGTCCTGAGAGAGAGAGAGAGAGAGAAGGAGAGTGGCACAGAAAACGAGAGAGAGAGAGAAAAAAGCGAGAGACAAAGTGAGAGTTGCTGTTAATTGCATCCGCACATGCTCACAGATAAATCAACATCTTCACAGCACGACACCATAAACACCCGTGGCACACTTTCATAAGAGCGATCAATTTCATTTCCAAACAAGTAAACCCAATTACTCTGTTGCCTTTGCACTGGTATACGGGTCAGGGTCAATTACACTCCAGCTGCTTCCCTAAGATTAGACTCTTACCAGCATCTCCACACGCACATTTGTTTTCTTTTCACCAAAAACAGCAAAGTGTTGTTTCACATGAGGGGACTAATCGATAAAGTACTAGCACTGCCGGCCTATGTAATTACTTTTCCACAAACCCATTTACAGAACCACACGTCAGGACTGTGCCGTTTATCTAATTGCTAAACGCTGCCAAAGCAAATGTACAATATAACAGAGTCTTCTCCTCAGCTAGTGGCTAAGCAGTTAGCAGCACTCAGAGAAGGAGATGCAGAGTTGTGTGCACAAGTTAAATTCAAATACATGCAAATTCATATACATGATGCAGGGCCGGATGGGTGTCTCTGAGCTGACACCAGTCAGAGTAATGCTAGTGTTAGCCACAAGGCAGCTGGTCCACAGCAGATGTGTTGTTCAGTGAAATGAGGACAATATCATTTCACTAAAACAGCTGACCTTTACGCACACAGATGGAGGGAGAGAGAGAAAAGAGGAAGGAAATATATAGATGCACACATATGCAAACATACAAACGTGCCCCTACACACAATACACATGGAAATTTGTCGCCAAATGTTTACACTTTACAGGAGAACTCTGAGTGGAAGATTAATCTTTTAGTTTAGTAATTTTGGAACATTTTTATAGGTCCATCACTCTTTAAAACACAATGTCAATAAATGTTGCAGTTTTTAAATTCTGGAAAAACAAAAATGGAAGTTTTGTTGTGATATTGAGTATATACTATGTACTCAGGTAAAGCCCTTACATTTTGATTGTATAAAAGTATTATATCTTTTTATTATTAAGTTTCACCTTTTTTATTTTAGTGTGGCACTGTTGTATCCTCTAAACCCCAAGACAGGCCATGTATAAAAAGCCAATCTTCAACACAAATTACATTTAAACATTACAGTATATCAAAAACAAATATTTTAATTCATAACAAAAAGGTTTTTTTACTTCCCTTTTTAAGCTGGATCCCCTTGAAGAGAATGAGACTTGGTGTGTTCTCTTTGTCAGATATGTATACAAAGCAACCTAAATATCGATGTATCTTTATTACATCTCTTTAAGAAAGCATCACACTCCATAATACTCTTATGTTGAACAATAGCTAAACATAATGTCACTGCTAATAGATAATAGCTAGTAACTGGCTGAAGCATATTTTTAATTATTGTAAAAAAAAACAGGGCTATGTGAGATAATAAAAGGGACCATCTGCTTACAGAGATGTATGATTCCCCGAACTCTGAAGACTGGGGTTCAATTCCCCACTCGGTCAAGACAGAGTCAGCTAATAAAACCTCAGGCATTAGCGCAGTAGCAGAACACCGTTAATCACTTCTGATAACATATTTGGGATTATAGAGTAATTCCAGGAAGCTGCTATGGTGTTGCTAATAGGTCTTCCATGGTATGCCAGCTTGTTTTTAGGGCACTACTAGCTATAAGGTGCTGCAAGGCTGTTGCTAGGTGGTTGTTAAGGTGTTGCTATGTTGTTGTTAGAGGTTGCACAACTTCTGATATTTTAAAGTCCACAGTTATGTGATGAAAGTTAAGTCACTGTTGACTCTGAATAAAGCCACAGCAGAAGGAATGCTTTACAATAAGTGACTTAAACATCTGAGATGAAGCCGAACTCCACATGTCAGTAAAGCCTACTGTGCCCTGGATCACATTGCTATCCTTAAGGCAACTGAGACAGGGAGATCTCGCAAATTTGTACTTAACTCAGATGCACCCTAGGTAGCCTTGCTGAGGTCTAGGTGGAGGTCTAGGGAACTAGAGGAAAGAAGAACCATAAGTCAGCAAAAATAGGAGCAACCAAGTTCAAACTTCATTGGTTATTGAGGGTTACGCCAACTCTCCAGCCACACATGGCTTTAATTGTAGTCTTCAGGAAACTGGAGACAACGATATATCGGATGTTTAAAGCACTGTGGATCAGCGGACAAACATCAGAACAAAGCCAAACTCGATCCCCGGACCCCGTTGGAAGTCCTCAGGAAACCAGAGATGCGGATTGCAAAATCAAGAGCCGTCTGAGGCATCCGTGTTGTTAATCAGTGACTAGCCAACAATCCCTAGTTGCTATGCTATCTCAGGTAGTTGCTATGGTGTTGCCAGCATACTTGTATAAAGACAACATCAAAGTAGTCAGAAAATTGGCTGAAGTGTGTACACAGACTGTGTTGGAATAAGAGGTATAAGTGGAATGACTCAGGATGTTGACCATTCCCCACAAAAGACTGTACAAACACCTCAAAGTCAAATTGGTTAAAAAAGCACAAATGACCTATTCGGGAAATGTTTGGCTCTGTCCTATTTCCTCCCACTCATTGTGTTCACCTGTGTCTTGTTATTTCTATTTGTATAAACAGTACTGACAGTGTTGCAAAATCTTTTATGGATTATTGTCTACACAATTCCAAGCTGTGTTCCTGAGTTCCTGTTTTTTCCTAGGTGGTTTCTTCTTTCTAAACCCTTGATTTCTTTGTGCTTTCAATTTCCTGCTCTTTGTTTCCTGTTCCATGTGATTTCCAGTTCTGGCCTGTTCCACCTTGTTTTCTTGGGGATTTCTTTGATTATGGATTACCCGTTGCTGACCCTGACGGCCTATATCCTGCCCCTGCCCCCTCTGCTGTAGATTATGCTGATAATTGGTTCTGCACTACTAAATATGTCTTGTGTCTTGTGCTTGCATCCATCTGTCTCAAGCTCCTGGCTGAAACATCATTTGACTACAAAATCTTTTCCCACATCACAGTCAGGTCACTATCATGCTTTCTAGTAATCCCAGATACGGTCCTTTTTGAGTAATGGTTTCTTTTATCCCAGCTCTCACGTCATATATTCCAGTGTCATATACAGAGATTGCTATGGTTGTCTGCTGCACTGTTACTCTACTCTCTAGAGCTCCTCCAAAGCAGTCATGGGTTTTTCCTTGTCCTGCATGTTTTGTAGAGAATGTTGTAATAGAAATAATAAAAAGTAAAAAAATATTTTCTAGGCAAGGCAGTTTAATGTAGCTTCAATTTTCTAAATCAACAGCTCCTACTGGGGCATTCAAACACATGTTGTTCAGTAGGTTTTCCCTAATGCCTGCACTTCATTTCCATTGCCTCTATTTTAGTCTTCTTTATTCTTCATTTTTACAGCAGTTCTTGAGACTCACAATCTAAATATTGATCCATTGACTAATGACTCTTAACTGGAACTGTATCATTATTACAACAACTGTTTCACATGGCAGGTCTTTCATGGCATAGAAATTGAATATTGTTTAAAAAGCCTGTGATTACAGAGAACACAGTTTCAGTTCAAGTTCAAGGTTCAAGCAGAGAGAGAAAGAAAGAGGGAGAGACATAGGGAGACAGATGTGAGAGAGATCTTTAAGAGAGTAATGTTAAACGATTTGGAGCAGAGAGAGACGCGGATGAAACAGAGAGTTTATGAGTAGGAGAGAGCAGACGTACGGCCAGCTCTCGCGCTTTATCTGTGTTCTCTTAAAGCAGTTTTCAGTACTAAGCTCTGTCTGCTGCATCTGCAACTTACTTAGCTGTACCTACAAAAGAACAGCAACCCTGCTGACTCGAACAGCTTCTATTAAAAGTGTGTTTGGAGGCAACAGGTTCTTTTATTATCACAGTGAAATGATTGTTCCTGGGAATCACAGAAAGAGATTAGGGTGAAATGCACTGGAGTTTCCCTTTAATATACTAATAAGTCTACTTGTTTAAATGTGTTTGTATGTTGTATTGTATTGAATTGATTAATGCACTAGCTAATCCAGCAGCCCCCAGCAGGATATGCAGCATGAATGAATGAATGAATGAATGAATGAACATTGCCTGTATGGCTGTGTTTATGTGCATACCATAGCCTTGGCATGGTATTTCTACAGTATCCAGCCTTCAGGTCTGTCACTAAACTACTCATTTAGGTACCACTTTAATTTTAAGTTCAGTGGAGCATGACAATTGGCTAGAGGAGCACTAAATGAACCCCTGAAGCCAGGCATGAAGCAAGGTTACTTGTTGCACGACAGTAGGGGATCAAGGTTACCATATTCAGGGCTTTTATCTTTACTTCTAGCTTTGAGCTATGGTTAAATGATTTCAGGAGTTTTTTTGTATCAAACTCTATAAATAAGTGATGTACAGAGAACATGCTGTCTGTGAAATCACAGAACAACACATGCTCTGGTGAAATACTGTTTGTATCAGCAGGGATGCCATTCAGTCAAACAGCTAAACAAACACATGCCATGAAAGCCTGCAGAGAGTTAGCAAATGACTAAAACATAGACGAATGATAGAAAGCATCCGCCGAATGCATAAAACACACAGTGGATTTAAGCGTTTGATATTATTCTGCTCTGTGAAGAAGGATATTTTCCCTAATTTCTTATGCTGGTCAATGGAAGCTGCAGAGGCATCATTCACTGGGTCTGTGTGTATTCAGTCCAACATGGCTCCCTCTCCAGGGCCCCAGAGAGCACTCTCGTTTCATGCAGGCAGCAGGAGGGAGAAGTGCGTGTGGGGGGGTGTGGGTTGAGACTAATGGTGGTGTTGGGCCATGGTGATCTGTAAAGGAGGAAACCGGCGGAGCCATCGCTCAGCGTCCGGACACGCCACTCGCATCTTTAATCACCCTGCCAAAGCCTTAGCATCTGCACCATGCACAAAGCCACCACAACCAGCTGCGACATTCCGGAACATGGGGTAACCAGAGAAAGAGAGATTCCGGAATAAGCAATCCAGTTCTGGAACTGCTGACTTCTAATGACTTAATAAAGGGCTGGAATAAGAAGTGGGGCAGGGTTCCATTCCACAGCTGTAGCCTCATCACTAATCACTCCCAGAACCAAGCTTACAGTGCTTTCCGCCTCTCGGGTGGATATGATGTTTCCCCTGCCGACCCTTCGTTTGTTCTGCCTCATTAGAAAGTAACAGCCGCGTCTCGTGTAATCAATACATCTGGATTATTTATTAGGACTATCTCTGGAAGGCTGTGACGCAATGTCTTCGGCGGGCATACCAGGGTGGGGAACAGTAGAACAGTATGGGGGTCTTTAAGTACGAATCTAATTTAATGTACAGATATGCATAGATAAGTCAATTACTGTAAATACTCTAACAAATCAGTACAAAAAAGGTCTTTTAGATTTAACCTAAATAATTAGTGTTCTTTCTTTTAAATGACTGGTATGTCTCTTACCATGACAATGCCCCCCGACTGCTCCGCTGTACACATGCTCATAATGGGAGCCATGCCAATCGTGGTGCCCTGGAAATACACACCACTGTGGAGAGAGAGTGAGAGAGATCCTGATATATAAACTGATAAAACATGCATATCCACCTTAGTTTCTGTTTCCTTGTAACATTTAGTGAAGATCATTAAAGACTCTTCAGTCATTCCCTCTTAAAAAAGATGGTTCTTCAAGCGTTCAGATATTACTCTTCAATGTAAAGACAGATATTCTATTCAGAACAAAGAACACTCAAAGAACCATTTACATGCCTAAATGCTTCTTTGTATGGTGAAAATGTTCTTCAGATTGATGGGGAATGTGTGGTACATGCTGTAGTGTAGGGTTCTTCTGTTGTTACAAGGTTACCAGGAACAATAAATGACGATAAATCTAGACTGATATGGGTAATATTTATTAAGCTACAAATACAAAACTAGTTTCTCTCAGTATCGTGTTGGGCTGCCATGTTTGCTAATGCAACATGCCAGACGTCACAGCATGGAGATGTAGAGGTCCCTAATGGTGTCCTGCAATAATCCATTACATGCAACTTGAATATTCTCACACAGTTCCTGCAGATTTTGCAGTAGGGGTGGAGGTGGAGTGACACCAGGCCTTCTGGACATGTGACGCATGACCACAAACCGTTCATCTTGGCACTGACCACAGTGAATCCACATATGGATTCGTTGGTCGTTGGACTGGTATGGCGTGCAATACGTCAATAATACCATCCCGCTTCCTGGAACCCTACGATGCGACCCCTCTCAAACCTCTCCAACTACTCGAATTGCTGTCAAACTCTTCTCCAAGGTATACATCACTTGCAAAGGATGCTAACAATGCAACAGAGGTCAGAATTGAAAGCACACACAAAAGGACAACCTTTAGTTTTAGTAGACAAAGTTAGTAAGGTACATCACATGCAGGGCCAACCATGAAACTTGACATTTACATGTCTCACGATGTCAAACCTACACACCAAGTTCCATTCCTGTCGGATGATTCCTTCTGGGTGCAGCTATTTGAGCAATTTTTTTTGATGATGAGTGCATATGGAACCATAAACAATACATTTCCCATCAATCTGAACAACTGTTTCACCATGCAAAGAAACATTCATTCATGCAAATGCTTCTTTGAGTGTTCTGTAAAATCCCACTCTCTTTACTAAAGAACCCTCTTTTTAAGAGTGTAGGCTTGATAATGGGTTCTATTTTTTTTCACAGCATTTTGAATATTCCTTAAACACTGTGTCCTTCCTAAAAGATGTTATTGGTAGCAGATTATGATTAAGCTCCTGTCTCCTACCTGATGAGCTGAGCGTTGTCATGGGGTCTCTGTGGTAAAAGCTTGAGCTTCCTCCAGTCGAGAAACTCGTGCAGGGTGGTGAAAGGGTCCTGGGTGACAGGACATTTATCTGAGTCACTCCACACCTCCAAGCCCACCAGAGCCACACGGATATTCAACGGCCTGTAGAACTGAAGCACACACAGCTCAAGCTACTAGCAGATGCGATACACCATGTTCTGCACTTCTTAAAGCAAAACATTTTTAAGAGGTGATACTAACAGTTTTATGTGCTGAAGCCAAGTTTTTTTTTACTACACACCTACTGTGCATTAACATGAATCTACAATTCATAGCATTCTGCTCACGTCATGCAATCACGCTACCACTATTTTGGTAGGCAACTTCAAGTTCATTCAGATGCGCAGTCGTGGTTTGCCTTTAGATAACAAAGCCAAAGCAGATCCAGCAAAGGCAGTAAAACATATTATTTTTCCCAGAGCACTCTTAATATTAACCAATACATTTGGGTACTGAAATTTATATGATTTTGTTATGGGTTGATTTATTGCTGTATGATGATAACAAAGGAAAGCTGAAATCTATACGGCTGCATTATTATTTTTGGGTCCCAAACCACAGACAAGCACACTAAATATAGAAAAAATAGCGCATGAACAATTAGACGTGCACTCATTAGTGTACTAGGCAAAGTGCAGATGTGTAAGGGACATTTATTTAGCCAGTGAGTCACAGTCAACAGTCCTGCAGCTTCAGTGTCTGACTATAGCTATGCTGTGCCGCTCATTGGAATGTTTTGAACTCTGGAGACATACAGAGAGTCTGGAGACTCAACCAATCAAGCTAATCCTCTCCCCATGGTGTTTTTTGGAAACTGCATCTAAAGTGTCCACATATCTTTTCATGGGTTTTAGGGAGATCCTGGTGTATTTTTACACCTGCTGGGTTGTAGCTGCAGCAATGATAACACATCAGAGATTCTGGTTTGCCAACTTCACAGACAACAGGGTCTTTTTAATGACACCAATGAACTATGAATTTTAAGAGCTTGCTGGCTACTAGTCTCTATTTGAAGCATATTAAAGGATAACTCAATTGACATTCTTGCTATGTTAAGGTTAACTACTTGTTACTACGAGTTGTTAGTTTTACATTATCAACAAATCATCGGCATTGCCGAATTCCCTGAAGGATCTGATAGTGTACTAAGCACTCTTCTGTTGGTTTTCTCTTGTTGATATTAATGAGTAAGTGCATATAAGTCAGTGAAACAGTTTTTTGTGTTGTTTAATTAGAACTCACTTGTGTATGATTAATAGGAATTACACAAACACTGTAAAGAAGTTGTTTTAAGAGTTAAAAGACTTAAAAGAGTTTCAAATACTAAGTTAACAGAACAAGAATCTGTGTTTTATGCTCAGAAACTTGTTATTTCAAGTGCAAATAACTCAAAATATTGCCATGTATTGCCATCACCATGTTTTTTTTAGAGTGTAGTAATTAATTGAGCATCTTTAAGGCTACTCAGCATCGTTGCATGAAACTACTTGACATAATTTAAGTGAATCCAACACTTAATTTTTGGATAGGACAAAAAATAATCAGTTCACTTAATTAGAATTTACTCAAATCACTTTAGTGTGATTCATTGTGCATAGCACAACCATGGAACCACTTGCCATAATATTTCCAACATTTCAATTATGTTTCCTTGTGGCCTTTCAAGACTGGAATTACGTATTACTGAAATAAACTAACTCAGCATGCTAGTCAGGTTTACCTTGTCCACGTAGTTTGCAATCTCAGCCAGCCTCTGTTTCACTTTCTCCACATCTTTGCCCTGTTTCTGGTACTGAAAGCAAAGAGGGACAATAAGCTATATGTCATACATTGCTCAGACGTTCCTGTACATTGACGTTTGTAAATGTCACTTGAGGCAAATGATTTTCCATCTAAGTTCCAGTTGAGCACAGATGTTAAGGCTGTTTCCATGTTTTGGCAGAATTAACATGCTGGGCTTACTGTTTCGGGTCCCTCAGCCGAGGGAACATAAAAGAGGTTCCACAGAATCAAAGCATGGAAAAGGTCCTTGCATGTTCTGCATGATGACTACCTTAGAGAATTATAAGCTGAGGCTTGAGACCCATAGCAGAAGCTGGCCTCAGGTGCTGATGTTGTTCCAAAAACTTTCTTATTCTTATTCTTCTTATTATATACTATTTCATTCTGTTAGGTCTAAAGAGGTTAAAGGTATAAATG
>CM067491.1:19843007-19859713 GCA_034552555.1 Semaprochilodus insignis
TCAGCAGAAATTTCACACCAAGAACTTAACAAAATTTCATACCCTACAATGTTCCCTGAACGTCAACAAGTTTTATGAACTACCCTTAAACTAGAAGCTCAGTGTTGTGGAGAGCTATACCTAAATGTCTGGTAAAATGCATGAATAAGCACCAAAAGACTTATTTAAACAGGCCATATCTTTCATTTTGCTGTGTTTTCTCAGATATCCACATATGATATTTGTCTGGTTTTATGTACAGAAAACTTATAATTCATTTTTACATGACCATTTCCAACCTCTCCTTATTCTTTAGAACGAAACTGGCATTTTTATCACTGTGCCTATAAGAGCACTATAAATGCTCTGCATTCCTCACTCAAAAAGCAGTTTACCAGTTACCCATCTTATACGTCAACGTAAGAGACAGGTTGATGCAGTATGTGAATGTGGTTTTCGTGATGCTGCAAAAACAATGGAATGAATTCAAAACAGATAGTTGAGTTTCTTCAGAGGGAAAAAAGAGCACATTTCCATGACACAGACTCTTCAAACAGAAGAGATTACCTCCAGATAGGTTCAGCTGGAACACATTTGGAAAGAAACAGTTTTGAATACCGCATTTAAATGACATAAAGATTCTTGGGGGCAGTTTTAAAGAGACAAATTGGACAAGGGTCAAGTGGCTGCAGCTGGAGGTCTTCTGTTCCTGTCTGACTCCAGAGAAATGATCCTGAAGCGCTACTTAAACAATCCTTCACCCCACTGACCAGCATCTGCAGTGTGAACCACTGAATGAACTCCACCACTTCACCAAACTGACCTCCCAAGCCCCCTCCCTTCTGAACCCTAACTAGAGCTCAGAGTGCAAAGCCCTGACCTCAGGGTTAAAGTGTTAAGACGTTGTAGCAACACCACTTCTTCATTCTCACGTCTTTGCTAAAGGCATGGCAGGGAGAGAGCAGGGCAATTTTGCCTTGTTCGACAAAGGGAGGTGAAGAGCTTTGCTCTGACTGATAGAGAGAGACGGTTGAGGAGTATTTTTGGTTACCTACCTCACGGTTGTCTGCCACAATGATCAGCTCTACATATTTAGCGTTGCTCTGGGCATGCCTCTTGTGCTGCAGAATGAAAGAGAACAAAAAGAGGCAAGAGGGAGGGAAAGAGAAGAAATGGAAAGACATGGAAACACAAAGAGAGAAAGAAGAATAAAGAAAAGGGAAAAGCGAGAAAGAGAGAGAACAGATAGGAAAAAGAAAGGATAAATATGAGAAAACTGCTGCACATATTCAGTGCTCTGCACAGAAGCACAGACTGAATTAAACATGTGAAGCTTGCACTCAAAACTTAAAGGTACTTGCTAAAGAGCTCCAACCCAAAAGCAGTATCTATCTTCTCTAAAATGTGGAGGTTATAATCCCAACCTCCTCAGTCAATTTCCACTGAAAGAGCTGCTTGGGATTGTTCTTCATGTCCTTGGTGGGTCGAAACCCAATGGTCATCTCCTTCGCCTTAAAATCCTTTTTCTGAGAACACTTCAGTTCAAGAATTCAATTCACACGGATACATCAAAGTGGCTTAGAACACTGTGACTTACTTTAGCCTCTCGAAGCAAAAATAAACGTCTCTGCACAAGTGAACAGTGAGGCAGCAATTGCAGACCACTTTCACCAGAGCACAATATGTGGTATCATTCCATGCAAGATGACCAAAGGCAGAGATATATGAATTCCTAAACATACAGACTATAAGGTAACATGGCAGAGAAGATTTTTTTTGTACTTTTTGTACATGGAAGATCAAAATAACGCATGATTATTACTTAGGCTTGGCTAAGTTCAGTGAGGTGATTTTTTTTTTTGTGGTTCATTGCAAAAAGTCACAGTGTACATGTTTCTGCATCATTAGGGAATTAGTGGTGATGTACAGGACTACATGTAGACTTGTCCTGTTTACTGTTTATACAAAGAAGAATGCAGCACTTCATTTCATAGCTTTATTGTTATTAGAGATGCAACCCCTAGCTAACTGTGTTACAGTTATGAAGCCTTAGCTATTCTACAACAGTGACACCTGCTCAGCAATGGAAGAGCACTACAAAGTGGGGCGTTATGCACAAATAAGGTTCCCGTTTCAGCTTAAATGTTTAAATAATGTTTATCTGTGCAGTTTTACTAAACTAGTTTTTATGCATTTACGTGGATTTTGGAAGGAAAATAAATTATGAGATTAGTTTGGTGACAATCTAAAATAAGATTTTCAGCTCTTGCTGGGAACTAGGGAAACAGACATCAGATGCTAAACATGTGACTGATCGACCGCATGTGTGGTATGACATAAATCATGTTAATTAGGTTTTTTGTCCTCACACTATTCCTTTAATGCACATCATTTAACACAAGGCTTAATTATATTGGCCTTTTTCAAACACATAATGTTACTAAAGCATTTTTCTGACACAATGTGCATTTTATACATGAGTAAAATGAATGTGCTGTTTGGTATTAAATCCCAATTGCCTTTCCTAAACGAGCCTTTCATTATACAAAACCTTCAGTTTGCTGGAGACAACAAAGCGATGCATACAGTATATGCAACACAAGGCAAAATAACTTGAAATGTCTAGCTAATGCACTAGCAGATATAGCTGAAACTGTCAGTTAATCTAGCTGAATTACCCATAGGGTGACTAGAATAATACTGCATATGCCTAAATCATATTTGTTTTAAAACATAAGTTCATAAGTAATGTCAAGTAGGTGCGCTTACATGTTGGTATCTATAAACACAGACAGATAAAAGACAGCTGCTAAACTATAGCTTTAGCTTTAGCAGAGTGCAATATTAACCCAAGGCTGTTCCAGTCAGTTTGAGTTCAAACAGAATGAGGTGAACCACTGTGCTGTTTAAAGAACAACATGTTCTCCATCCTTGGCCAGATTCTGCACTGTGAACTGAACTCTCAAGCTTTTTACTCAGTATCCTTGACTATTTTGATTCTGGCTAACAGAGGGACGTTACGGTACATTAATCACAACTACTAAAGCCATCTTTTATCTTATCGTCCCACTGTGCACCCCACAGCCATCCAAGCCTCAACATGGGGCCAAGCTTTGTCACAGAAGCTCTGTCCGTGAAGACGCTTGTACTGCATGGATGAAAGAAGTTTAAGTTGCTGTGAAAGAAGCAGATCTCCAGGGTTACTCATGTTTAGCCTAAGAGGACACCAGTGTTTTCTCTGAGTTAACCAGCAATTTGTAAAGCCATTCAAAACACAAATCAGATGTGCTGGAACACAAAACACTGCAGCTTAGGAGCTACAGAGCCAGTATGAGAATCTGTATAGTGTTTGGGCTAAGCACACATACAGTACTGTCTATAAGAAGGATAATCTACCTGAGGAGATGAACAGGTTAAAAGGCCTTTTTGTTTATGATGTTTGTGTTGGTTTGTGTAAAATAGTTGTTACAAAATGTATTTACATTTGCATAGTTGAACAAGGAGAATTTGGTAGAACCATGAACCCTAAAAGCTGGTGTCATATGCATCACCATATAAATTGTGAGCTTAATAAATAAACAACGAGCTTAAACTGGCGAATAGGAAGCCAACATAATTTATAATTGCTAGTTTACTCTGCACATTTCACTTTAGACGTTTTCTCAAACCTTGTAGCTTTGCTTAGTGTTTAACACTTTAGAGAGTGAAGATAGGAGCAGTTCCACCTATACTAGCATCACAACCTCAACCACAACCTGTAAGTAACAGCCATACTGAGTGACTTTATTACAGTTTGATAATTGAAATAGAGCTTCTTAAACTGAAAGTTTTATAGAGAGTAACAACTTGAATTTACTCTGTGTGTTATGATCGAAAGCATGTAGCTGGTATAGGTAACATTAGCTACTAGCAAGCCTGAAGTAGCTAACATTAGGATAGTTGACTAAATAGCAAAGCTAATGTATTTACACCAGTGAGGATACAAAAAACCTTATATATAATCTCTGTTTACACAAAGGTTCAAGGTTATAAGGATCATTTTATTTTCCTGCCTGGGTTTGTTTTGACATGTTGCCTCTGTGGTGATCTGTGGTATCTCGCTGTTAACCAGCAAATCAGAGCAGAGCTCATTAAATTATTCATGAGCTCAGCTAAAAAACGGGAAAGCAGCTTGTTTCAGTCTAGGGTCAAATCAAAGGGTTCTAAATGGCCAGCACAACAGTGTCTGGGCATTTTTCACACCGACCCACGTCATATACCTTCTACATTCTACAACCTAAAAAATTTCTTCACTTTGTTACAAGCAATTGAATAAGTTTTACTCAACTCAAAAATTACTATTTTTTTACTATACAACTGATTAATTCATCTGCTTGAAACAAACTAAAGTTATGTTTTTAGGTAGGGCCATTGAAACACTATATACAGTGTATGTAAATAACTATTTACTAAACGCTGAGTAAACGCATTCTATGGCATCCTCAAGACTCTTATGTATATTTACTAATTTACTCTTTTTCTGTTTTGACCCAGACTAAAACACTAGGGTCAGCATCAATAGGAGGTGATTAACTGTTGTACGTAAAAAAAAAAAAAAACAGAGTATTCACTACTTTTACATAAAAACAAGGAAAATCTTTTGGGATTATTGTTCCAAGTCCTCAAACAACCCCTGAATAACCAAACTGAATAGAAGAATGGGAATCTACACACTGCCCCAGAGTTGTGATGGCTCATGAATGAAATTGTCCACTCTAGGCAAATATCACTCTCTCACAGTGAAATCTCTTTTTGAATAGCTACCATTCCCTTTTGTTTCAGTGACTAATCTAATTAATGGGTACAAAAGCATCCACGACACCTTTTGCTGTGAGAGTGACTGTGATTGCTGCTCTTAGCATGCCTAAATTCCACCACAGCTATGTCTGTACGGCAGAGGCTGACAGAGGGCTCTGTGACCAAAACGTGAAAATGTCTTTTTGTTTCAGAGCCGTGACGTTTGCTAGAGGTGAAAGAGAGGTCTGCACAGAAATCAGTGCCGTTAGGTGTGCTTGTGTGTTAGAGAGAGAGAAAAAAGAGGATAACCTTTCTACTCCGCGTGTAAAGCCATATTTCTAAAAGCGCCGCAAATCCCACAAATGGCTGGCTCTGTGAAAGCCCTGCTGCGCATTGTGCTCCTGACAGTCATTATAAGCTGATCATGCCGATCTCCAGCCCCTTTCTAACAGTCTGCATTCAACCAGCACAATGCCTGTCACATTAACCCATCTTACTGCATATCTCTAGTATCAGGAACTTGCCTGTTAATGCTCACAGGACAACATTAGGAGAAAAATTGGACTCCCTCATCTCAGTCTGTACGCAGTTCACAAGATCTTTTTGTCCTTACACAAGGTCAACATGCAACAGGGGTCCTCAATCCACAGCATATTAACAGAGACGAAAATACCCCCATGTAATTTTAACCTCCCTGAAGTAAACATCCTTGCCTTTATCTTTCTCTCTTTATCCATGCATCGTAGCACCGGTTTAAAGCTGATATAGCCAGTTTGCTCATAAAATGGGTCTTGCTGCCTTCATGAATCACTTAGATACATACACCATATTACAACTACAAGAATGTATATAGATAAATCAGGAGCACTTATACATCTGCAGACACTCGGCACTGATATGGAGCCAAGCGCTCAAATACTATAATAAAAGATACAGTATGGGTTTCTATTATTAATAATAGAGCTATCACCCTTATGTTAAACCACAGTGAATGAATACATCTGGCATAATAAAAACAGAGGGCAGCGTGAAGATAACTTTTTTACTTGCACTCCATCTCTCTCCAGATACAGAGCTAATACAGTTAATACAGCTTGTACTGAACAGTTGAGAAACTGATAAGAGGCTACACTGACGGTCTACTGAGCTTTATATAGGAAGGTAAGCTGGTGGCCTTCAAAACACAGATCTAAAAATGTGCCTCAGGAACCCAGGCAAAGCCGGTGTGCTACAAACCTCTATTGCTCGAGCAACAAATGCAGGTTAATGTGCATTTGCCTAGTCTGTTTGAACTGCTCTGTGCAAGAAGAGAAACACACATGAAAATATGTTCTTGTACAGTATCATTAGTAAAGATCAGGCTCCCATCTGACTCATCTAATATCTAGAGCCATAACAGTTCATCAGCTTTGCTAATGCTTCATGAACCATTACAGTGTTTCCATTTACCAACTGCATAGCGAGAATCGAAGGCAACCACTGCCCAGTAGAAACTGCCTTTAGAATGTGTATTTACATGGAAAATATTATTTTTGGAAGTAGTGCTCATTTTTTAACAAAAAGAAATGAGAGGAATTGCACACATCACTTTATGTACCATAATTTAAAGGATCAGCTCATAAATGATCTGGCTGCAAAGCCTTCAGCAGAGCATTACTGCTTGTTTGAATTATGAAGCAATAACTGTGACATTTCCCAAAGTACCCTAGCACTTTATTCTGCTTGAGGAATTACACATGGCGGACACACTAAGCACTCATTTTACATTTAATTTATAATAAAGTGTACTGTAAACAGTTAAAAATATTCATAGTGAGAGATTTTCTTGCTAAATCATAAAAAAGTAATACTATCTCTTAGGTGAACTTGTGTAAAGGGTAAGGGGCAGAATGGGCCCATATTGTACAACTTTATTGCATATTCCACACACTTCTTAAAGTTTAGTGTACCAAAATAGTTGTTATTCATTACAGTACATAAAGGGTCATCACGCAACTGTTTTCCTAACTTCATAAGAACAAGGCATTTTCGTTACTGTGCCTTTAAGTCTGTCCTCTGTTCTGATAGGCTAAACAGATGGACGCGTGTATGATGGCACAAAAACATCTAGTTCAAATCAGTTTATTGCGGTTTATTTACTGGGGAGCAAATGGTGTGTTTTAAAACCTTTAAAGTAAGTTTTTCATTTTTAAAGATCCTTTAACAGCCTGTGCAGCTATGGGATCTTTAACAGCCTGTGCAGCTATGGGATCTTTAACAGCCTGTGCAGCTATGGGACCTTTAACAGCCTGTGCAGCTTACCCTTGTGAGCATGCTGTGTGAGTTGAAGAAGGACCCCAGAGTATTCGGGACCCCTGCAGGGTGGGATATGTTGTGTCCGTGTCCACATGTGCCTCGGGTAAGGTTGAGATGCTCTCCCCTGTAGATATGATGCATGGTGCTGTTGGGCTTCTGTGCTGGCTCCAGCACCAGCACTTTATCTCTGAGTGTGATCAGCCCCCTACGGATAAAGAAAGAGAGAGAGAGAGAGAACAAAGAAAGAAACAAAGAAATAAAAAAAGGTGCAAGAGTGAAAGGCAGAGAGTTAGAGATTGGAAAGCAAAAAAATAAATAAAGAAAGAAAGAAAGAAAGAAAGAAAGAAAGAAGAAAAAAATAAACAAACACAATGAAAGGGGAAATGATAGACAAAGAGAAATAAATGGGGAAAGGACAGAGATAAAGATGAAGGGAGTGGGAGAAAGAAAGAAAGAAAGAAAGAAAGAAAGAAAGAAAGAATAGAGGGGGGAGACAGAGATGGAGAAAAGAGAGACCCAAAGAGAGAGAAAAAGAAAAAGAGAAGGAAGTGGAAAAAAAGAGAAGGAAGTGAAAAGAAAGGGAAAGAAAAGGAGAGAAAGGAAGAGACAAAATGGCAAAGTGGAAAAAGGAAAGTGCAATAGAGAAAAAGAGAGATAAAGAGAAAGGGAGGAGAGAGAGAAATAGGGGTCAATATTGAGAAAGAAAGACAAAAAACAAGGTTAACAAAGTGGCTAGACTGTAAATAGTGCAGTCTAATCCTCTCAGAGGGGAAGTGGTCTTTCCGCTTTCCCACAAGCTAAGACAGCATGAAAAAGTCCTGGAAACTGGGTTATTTCAACATCCATGCCACTGTTGGTCAACACAGCATCAATTATGTGGATATTTCACTGAAACAGCACCACTTACGCAGCCCTAATACTGATGTTTAGTGGTTGTGGGCTGCGTTTCAGCGAGCTTTTCTCACACTTTAAAGTTGCACGTTGATTTAAGGTGACATCTTCCTTCATGAAGCGACGGCCAAACTCCAGGCTTTCTCAACAAGCCCGCACTGCACTGCAGACCACATAAAACCCCCTCACACCAACACTGCCAACCAAAATCAGCACTAATTTGTTTTGGCCTGAGCGCCAAGAAACACAGCTCTCTCTGTGAGTGTGTGTGTGTACTGCAGAGCCTGGAGACAGACTGCAAGGTCTGAGACAGGTTGGATGTCTGGAAGACAGGTTGCAGCTGCAGGCCTAAATAAAGAGCTCTAAGCAATGAGCAGTATCACTCCTGAGAGACAGCAGACACTTATGGGCCAACGCTTAGGACATTCCTCTTACTATCCAGCAGAATTATCATAGTAATTACTCTACCACGACAAGCTACAGTGCATATGTGTTAGCGGAGTCCGATGCACGAACAAATCAACCCGTTTCAGTAAATCACCAAGTCCAACTCAAACTTTTTTTATAGTTTCCAATGTATGCTCTCTTTTGGTAAACTAAACAGCAATTTGAGTCTGTATTCTGCAACTGTAGCCTTCCCCTGTTGCTTTGGTTAGTTGGCCACTTTTTGATTTATCCATAGGCCTCCAGTGTAGTCTGCCAAATTTTAAATATCAAAATAGCTGTGTTTTTTCATGTAAATGATACTTCAAACTCTGTGTACTTCGGTATTAAACAAGTCCACAGCACTGCAGTAGCTGGAAATGAACTGGATTTCAGTAAGGCATCCATCAGTGGACATTTTAGGACCTGTATTTGATTGAGAGGGCTACAGTTGCAGCAGACAATATACAGCGCACAAGCTCCTGGGCTTTAGTGTGGAGCTACAGACAGCCGGAACAAACTAGGAAAGACGTTAATGCCTTAAAAAAAAAGAGTGGAATTAAATGTTAAAGGGGACCCATGTTTTTTTTCGAGGTTATCCCTTTCCTTTAGTGCGTTATGGAGCTTTTTGTCCATGTATTAATTTGATTTGTAGCATGTAAAATCTATTTTTGATAAATGCAAACAATTAAATATTATATATATATATTTTTTACAATCATTGCAGATGCATCGATAGTAAGCAATGCACTGAGAAAATGGGCTTTGCATCCTGTGTTCATGACTCCTTTAGATGAACTGCATTAGACAGACTTGCATTAGTGAATCAGTCAATGATTGAATCAGAGGTTTAATTCAGTGAAAAGGGTAATCTAAAGGCACTGAACCCAACTTTTACCATTAGCACATGTGTGCATCTCATAAGACTGCTTGTGTGTTATTATAGCTATACTTATGTATATTATCATAACTCTGGCATGACTTGTCCTTGATAGCTGTACTTTCTTTTATTGCCTTGTCTGTGACATGTATATGTCAGTGGTCTTCTAGCTTGGGTAATTAATGCTAGTGCTGTCACGATGCCACAACATATTTAAAAAGTTTTTCTTACAGTCCTGTTCACTAATGCTAGAGTGGACTGACGTCAGAAGTGTAGGAAAGAGTGTTGACAACCTCAGTGTTGACCTCAGTCACTATGTTGACTCACCTTAATCCTGTGCAGGTGCTTAGAATGATGTCAGAGCGCTGGTGGCCTTTCACTTCTCCGTGGTAGTAACAGTTCACCTGAAAAGGTCAAAAACAACAGATAACCACATTACACACAGTGACAACACGATGGAGGAGAATGTTGTCTGAATAGGTGTCTGCAGTCAGAATTAAGTGTCCTCTCTGATAATCTACACTGTAAAATTCTACTGACAGGCCTAACATACTGTAACTGCCAACTGTCACTCACACAGATACAGTATATATACACTGCCTGGCCAAAAAAAAGTCACCACCTGGATTTAAGCAAGCAAATAGGTAAGAGCCTCCCATTGGATAATTACTGCATGGGTGATTATGTTTCAGCTGGCAACAAGTTATTTAAGCCTAACTGATGCAATGAGTAGTTTCTCATTTGTTAAACAACCATGTCGAAAGACACATCATGTGGTCATGGAAAAGATGTTAATCTGTTTCAGAAGGGTCAAATTATTGGCATGCATCAAGCAGGGAAAACATCTAAGGAGATTGCTGAAACTACTAAAATCGGGTTAAGAAATGTCCAGCACGTTATTAAAAAGTGGAAGGACAGTGGGGAAACATCATCTTCAAGGAAAGATGGTGGTTGGAAAAAAATTTTGAATGATCGTGATCGGCGATCACCTAAACGTTTGGTGAAATCAAATCATAGAAAAACAACAGTAGAAGTAGGGATATGTTTAATAGTGAAAGTAAGAGTGTTTCCATACCAAGCCTGTGGGGGCAGTGCTATGATCTGGGGTTGCTGCAGTTGGTCAGGTCTAGGTTCAGCAACATTATGTGCCCAAAGAATGAGGTCAGCTGACTACCTGAATATACTGAATGACCTGGTTATTCCATCAATGGAGCCCTGATGGCACAGGCATATTCCAAGATGACAATGCCAGGATTCATCGGGCTCAAATTGTGAAAGAGTGGTTCAGATGAGAAATCATTTTCACACATGGATTGGCCACCACAGAGTCCAGACCTGAACCCCATTGAGAATCTTTGGGATGTGCTGGAGAAGACTTTGCGCAGTGGTCCAAATCTCCCATCATCAATACAAGATCTTGGGGAAAAATTAATCCAACTCAGAAAGAAAGAAATGACAGAAAGAAATGTTGTGACATTGCAGAAGCTTGTGGAAATGATGCCACAGCAAATGTGTGCCATGATCAAAGCTAAAGGCGGTCCAACGAAATATTGGAGTGTGTGACCTATTTTTTGGCCAGGCAGTATATATATATATACACACAACAGATTTGGGTATGACTCCATCCTTGCAGACCACGTACACCCATACATCTTCCAGCAAGACAATGCTGTGGGATGCACTGCAGTCAGCATGATACCTGTGACAACCAGATATCTGTGACAACCTGCCAGGACCTAAACTCCCAGCCCGTTTAGCTGCTGTCCATGCTGGATATTAGTATATTAGTACATTATGATATCAGTTTCATAATAATGTGACTCGACTGTGTATTACATAGACACATAAACACATACATACAGAGAGAGAGAGGGAGGGAGAAGGGGAGAGAGAGAGAGTAAAATTAAATAGTAGGGAGAGAGAAGGGCAGAGAGAAAGAAAGTTAACAAAAAGATAGACAGAGGGAGAGAGCAAGAGAGAAGGTGAGCAGAATAGAGAGAGAGGGACAGAGACAGGGAGAAAAAGAACAGGATAGAGAAAGAGAGAGAGGGAGCAAGAGACAGAAAGTGAATACGATGGAGCAGAAGGAAGAGAAGACAGAGAGAGGTAGAGAGAGAGTGAGAGAGCAAGAGATAAAGAGAAAAGGATGGAGAGAGACATAGAGAGGGAGTCAGAAAGAGGAAGAAAGAGAGAGGGAGATAGCGAGTGAGAAAGTGAATTGGATGGAGAGAGAAAAGGGCAGACAGAGAGACTGAAAAGGTGAATAGGATGAAGACCGAGATAGGTAAAGACAGAGAGAGAATGAATAAGATTAGATAAATAGACAGATAGATAAATAGACAGGGAGAGGGAGAGACAAAGAGAGGGAGACAGCGAGAGAGAAAGTGGATAGGATGAAGAAAGAGAGAGAGGGACAGAAAGAGAGAGAGACAGTGAGAGAGAAAGTGAATAGGATGACGAGAGAGAGAAAGGGAGAGACAGAGAGAATGACTAGGATGGAGAGAGAGAGAGGGAGAGACAGACAGTGAGACAGAGCAAGAAAGAAAGTGAATAGGATGGGGAAGAGAGAGAGAGAGAGAGAGAGGGAGGGCAGAAATGCAGGACAAAGCTGGTTTGTTTCAGTCGGAAGGGAGTTCTTGTCTGTTTTGGACTGAAAGCGCGGCTGTAGGGTTTCTATTCTGGCAGCATAAATTCTCCAGATCCCATTTATCCAACTGTACAGCAAAACAGTGCATACACACAGTCTCCCTCTGCCTATGCACAGGCTTTCTAAAGGAAATACTCTGCTATTTCCAGAGCTGGGTCAGTGTTTTTTTAGAGCCAAGTTTAACATTTTAGCCTCATTCCTTGCTATTGGATTGCACCCAACAACCGTAAAGAAAAAAAGAGTCTCACTGAGGCAGCAAATGCAATCTGGCCATTTTAGCCTTGTCCTATCATCCATGCTCAGGTCCAGGCCCACTCTCACGCCCCCTAGCTCGCTTCTCCCCGTCTGGCCTGTAATTTGTCCGAGGCTCGATTTGGTTGGTGTGAGCTGACATGGAGGATAGCTCTGAGTCATCATGTTCACCGGACCACAGTTTCCTGTTTGCCCAGAGGTAAAAAGGACATTCCACATCACATTAAAAATGAAAAGCACACTGGCGCAGGAGAAGCAACAGGGAAAGCACCCGATTTAGCAAGTGCTGCTGATGTCATGAATGCATGGATATTGTATGAGGCCATCATTGTTCAGTATCAGGGATAAGTATAGACTGTTTCTGGGTGATACAAAAGTAACCACTATGCAGTGCTCCAGGTGCCTTTAATTAGATGTCCAGAGGCCACTGGAAATGGTTCTGCTGGAGCATGTGGCTGCCATGAAGGTAAACATGCTCAATATAAAATTACTAGGGTTATGCTTCCAGCCAAGCAGAACCACAGAAAGGCTTACCAGCATCCACACTGTAAAAATAATTCAGTGTTTTAGTTTGTAACCTGATTGCCTTAAAGTTTTGAATTTATTAAACTTCACATAGTCAGTTAAGCCAACACGAACTGGAGTTTCTGTTTAAATGAAATACAACAAAATTAGACATCATCAAAAGAATAGTTGCACAAATAGCTGCACCCAGAAGAAATCAACTGACAAGAAAGAAACTTGGCAGGTAGGTCTGTCATCATGTGACATGCGAATGATTCAAGTTTCACGCTCGGCTGTGCATGTGATGTAAGCAAGGATGGGCCTTATCGCTGTACCTGACTGACCCAACAGCCATGATTGCGGACATTCAGCGAGCAGTGATGCCCTCCATTAGTCTCCTGTTAGTGCCAGCACCATAGGCAGACCACTGCACATCGCAGAACTACATGCACGCAGGCCTTTTACGACAACTGCCTTTAACACCACGTCAACGTTGCCAAAGACTGCAATGGTGTGAGTGACTCAGAATGGCAGCGGGTCATCTTCAGCGTACCGCTTTTGGAACCTCAGGAGCCATACTGAGAGACACTACCTCTGCATGTATAGCTTAATAAATAATGCCAATATCAGTCTAAACTTATCATAATTTATTGTTCCTGGTAACCTTTATCTTCCTTCCACATTGCAATCTGACACTTCCTTCAGGGTGCAGCTATTCGTTTGACAAAAATCTTTTTTAATAGTCTTGTTCGTTTTATCTGGTCTGAATATGAGGGAGAAACAAACATAATGCAAAACAGAGAAAAAAAAGTTAATGCATCATTACATTCTAACTATTATAAGCAGCCCCAAAAGCCCAGCTGTTGACGGACTGCATCTTGCCATCATATAAACCTCGACTGTAGACTTTGGCTCTCATTCAACCTCAGCTCTCATTCAAATACAGATTATAAATGGCTTTTTTTCTAAGGGCTGACGGTCATACCGTCAGCACCTTCCTCAGATGATGCTAGATAGCTAAATCCATGATGAACTGACCTAAAGAAATTACCCAAAATGACTTAGAAATGACTTTGACTTACATTTAAAATAAAGCATGTATTTTCCTCCTGCTGTAAAAGGATAATTTTCCCTGTTCATATCAAGATACAAGCTTTTGTTCTAACAGCAGCAACTAGCAAATTGATGCTTCCTCTATAACAAGAACCCACAAGCGGTAAGAAAAAGAGCAAGAGACTGCAACCTTTAACTGCATGCAGCCAATGCTCTCACTGAACAACTCACTGGAATCTGCATTCACCCTGGAAATCATGTGATGTTCCAGTTATGTTCAGATGAACCCTGCATTCACAAGGCAAACATAAGCTCACACAGATATTGAAAGTAACACATGCATTCAGATGAAGCTTATTCTGTCCACTCATATAGCAATAATAAATGCACTGCTTTTCAAGCGGAAAATTAACCAATTTGAGCAAATTTGATTAATCAGGAATAACAGCACAAAGTAATGCAATTAATACGACTGATTATTTAAATCATTCAACCATTGAAAAATAATACATTGTCGTTTATTCTACACAAAATGTGTTTATTTAGCTATCAGGCTCATATCTGACTCATTCCATATCCAGTGCTATAACAGGTCTTATGAACGCTTATCAGGTTTGTTAATGCTTGATGAACAATGTTTTCCATTTTCCAGTTGTACTTCTACATTAGATTTGGAAGATGTGTACCACTTTAGTATAAGGAGTCATACATATTGTTCTGACTGCTACAAATTATTTTGTCAGATCATGTGGCCTCATTTGCATGGTCTCAGCTGTGTATGAATGCAAGAAGCAAACTCCCTAACCAGTGATATCATGGCTTCATTTATTCTTCATTGTTGCAAAATCTGTTTATCTGGACCGCAGAAATCAACCTTTCATCTAACCTATCTGATGCCTGGTGCCATAACAGTTCATTTGAGCGCTTACCGGCTTTGCAGATGCCTCATGAAGCATTACAATGTTTTCCATTAACTACCTGTGTGGAAGGGACTGAAGGCGACTACTGAACAGCAGAAAATGCCTGCAGTCCTTTCACATGGAGCGTATTAATCTCGCACACAAGGACGAGTGATTACTGCAGCAGGCATGGGAATGGTGCTTGCTTATTAGCACAGGGAATGCAGAGAGGAGCTCTGTATGACAAATCTCTATTCAAGGCCATGGTTAATATGCCAGATCCACTGAGTCACTCATAATCATAACCATGCATTCAGGATCTGAGTCTTGCTCTGCTTGGGCTTCATATGGCGCTACAGTTGGTGGGTTGAGTTCAGGTCGGCATGCGTCTGTGAAGCTTTCTAACACCATGCTGTGTTACAGGCTAGCTGAGAGAGAGAGGGTTAGGGTTGATGAACGAATGCTGCTAGACACTTAAACACACACACACACACAAACACAGCTCACACACCCCAGTAAGTAAATCCCTATGTGAATACAACATAATAGATCTTGCGTCTCCTCCCAAGAATTGCTGGAACCCTTCAGTGCAGCTCATCCCTGTTAAATGCAGGAGATAAGGCCTGTTGCCTAGAGCAGAAACAATATTTGCCCATAAAACACTGATTAGTGGAAATAAGAGGCATTCAAATCTGGAACTAGTAATCTCGGGTAGTTAACTGAACACTGTTTAACATTTGTGCACCCACCAAGAGGTCTATACTGCTGTTCTTTCACCCCTACAGCTTAATGACAACTCAATCATTTTGCATTGTTTGCTGTGTACATACCAAATAATAAGCCTTATGTGGATATACAAAGCAGCTGTAGGGGTCAGTGTAACTGGTTGGCCACTTTATCATTATACCTGATTAATAAAGGTAAATGGAGGTTGGGAAATCTGTAGTAGCCAGTTAGAAAGGGCTGTAATTATTAGACATTTGAATTGTTAGATAATCTGGGGACAGAAGAGGTGTCCTGCATTCTGTAAACAATACTGTGTTTTATATTATATATTACATATATATATATATATATGTGTGTGTGTGTGTGTGTGTGTATACATGTTATAATTATTACATACAGTTATAGAATCTGTGATATGAGCTGAGGCATGGTTCAAACTGGGGCTATGTAAAAGAATGACCCTGCTGTGTTTCACTGGCTCATTCTCTATCGTTTATATTGTCTTATTCTTTCTGTTATTTTTGACTAACAAGCAGCCTTCTATTAAACCTAAAATCTGAGTGTCTTATAAGCAAATCACACTCAATTTGCGCCTTTAGTGACTTCTCTGGTGGACATGCATTGTAGCACACAACATGCATGTATAACAAGCATAACATGGAGTCAGGCCTTCTTTTTGAGGCATATGACATTGTACAAAATCCAACCCAATCCAACCCAATGCCTCTGACCTTCCAATACCTCTGATTTCAGACTTTACACTGTGACCTGCAGTAGCTCACACACAAGCAGCATTGTATTGTTTCTAAAGTAAAGCTTTAACGATAAAAGGTAAGCTAACGCTTTTCCAATAAACCCAACGAAGCGATGAAGCTTTTTCAGCACTACAGCTTCTTTCTGAATAACTCAGAGCACTTACCTCAAATTAATCACTACTATAAGTACTTTTTCAACAAACCACTTATTTACCCTTACTTAAGTCAATTCCATTATTAATAATTTGATTTCATTATTCATTATTCATTATTTCATTATCACCTCAGAGATAAAATAGAGATATAACCGAGAGATAAAAACCATTAAAAGCTAAACTCTTACAGTTAACTTTTGGTATATGGTCATTGTATACAGGAGCTGACACGTAACTACAATTTGTTTAAAATCTTAAAATCCTTAATCTTAAAAATAAATAAATTGTTTCTGGAAATTTGTTTGCTCTCTAGACACGTTTACAACACAGTGTTAGGTTTCAGTTAGTTCTATTTCATGCTAAGAAACATAAATAAGGAAGTTATATCAGGTTTGTAAAAACATTTGTTAGCACATGAAAAGCAGCATTCAGGAAGCATCGGCTCGTTCATTTTGTTAATGCTAATATATT
>CM067491.1:19860092-20009885 GCA_034552555.1 Semaprochilodus insignis
AGCTAAAGCTGTGAAGCTGAGAAACACGGGTGGAACGATGTCTCAGAGAAAGTCTGGAGGAGCTTTTGGAGAAGAGAATCTGAACAAATTAAAGCTAATTCTGCTCGTCATTTAGTCAGACATCGAACACTGCTTCAAACCAGTGAGTTGACTTTCGTTTTAGACATAATGGCTGTTTGCGGTGAAGGAAAAATGGACTGTTTGTTTTATTATAATTCCATTATTTTAGAACCTAAATTACAGATATTTTTAATTTATTCGTTTACAGCTAAGATTATTTTTATTTAAAGATAAGTACAGTCACTTAATATGCCTGCCGATAAACGAGAAATAATTATTTCAGCGCAGGTGATATAATTAAACGGTTCAGGTCTACCGTTCTCCTTTTCATCTAAAAATAATTAAAATATTGACTAATTTGGTTTTATTTAGGAGTTTATTATTTATGAGAGATGAAAGACGAAGGGTCATCCTACTGAAGAAGCTGTTAAAAGTGAAATTAAAAAGACAGGCTATAAGCGCTAATTTTTAGCATAAATACGTGCTTGCTGCCCGACGCTATATTCTGTAATTAAATCAGGCTCCAGATCGTTCATCATATGCCACTTCTCTTTTAGTTCAAAAATATGTTCCTGTGACTCTGCTGACTTTCTAAATGAGGAGGACATCAGATCTGAAACGTATACAAATTGATTTACTGATTACTAGATAATGTATATGGAGAAAAAACATGAACGAATAGTCGAATCGTCGGCCAGGACGACAAAATTCTGAGTAGGGTACAGCCCTAGTCTTCATTAATGTATGGGCTTGTTAACTCTATTAATGCTAACTCATTGCCTTTATTAATGCAGGGGCTAATTAACTATTTTAATGCTAACTTATTAATAATATTATGCTATTATACTATTTACCGTCTTATTTACTGTAATATTTAGAATAATCTCATGACACTTCGGAAAATATAGTGACATTTAATTTTATTGCCCAGGAAAAAAAGTAATAAGAGCTAATAAATATGTTTAAGCTCTAAATATTATACTTTCAAAAGAATACTCTCACATTTTGAGAAAACAATAATATATCAGGGTTTAACACAGTCCAACTCAAACCAGTCTGTAATAGTACTTAAACAGAATGTATATAAAAAAGCCCTACCTGACCCTAAAAGAACAAACTAGAGAACCTCAACATGGGTCTAGCTATAATGGTTTCTTTTACATCAGGAGACAGAGAAGAATGGACACGCTAAGCTGAGGTTAATGCCCTGCTACTTACTCTTTGGTGTGTGTGTGTGTGTGTTGCAATATGAATGGTATTTGCAGAATAGGCAGTCTGACCAAATCATAAGCAAATAACCTAAAACAAGACCAAGGTTACTACCAACAGCACATGTCTGGGTGCATTTCAGTGGCATAGTTGTATCATATTGAATTTGCAATTAAGCAAATATAATGAGGTAAACATGCCAGTTTCAAGAATATCTACATGTATTTCTATCTGCATGTGCCATGTAAAACCACAGTGCTGGCCCAATTATTTTATGGGGCCACAAGTTTCTGGACAACAGGCAGCTCGGTTGGATAGCCAGCTGTGTCACTAGTTCATGCACAAAAAAGCGAAGTAAAGATTTTGGGTTGATTCTAGATGTGAAATTTCGTGATATTTTTTCATCTGGAGTCTGGAGTTCATCAGTTGTCTCTCAACTGGAGGACCAAGTAAGTGTCACTGCCAGTAAAGCAAGCCTTCATGAAGTTGAAAAATGTGAATAAATCACAGACATAGTCAAAAACATTGCGTGTGTCAAAATCAACTGTTGGTACATTATTAATAAGCATGAATGCTCTGGTTCTTAGCAATTGCAGAAAACTTGGCAGACCATGGAAGACCACAGAAGTAGAATATTTTCATGAAAAACTGCCAAAGAGATCAATGGCATGTCAAAAACTGCTATAAGGAGAAAAATATATCAGCATGATCTCAGAGAGTTCACACCACACAATGAAAACCAATGGTACACCTCAAAAACAGAAACAGCAGGTTACAAGTCCCTAAAACTATATTAAAAGCCAGTGGAGTTTTATGCACAAAGTTTTATGAACAAATGAAGATTAAAGCTGGATTAGTCCCACCAGAAAAGATCTGGTAATGTAATCCGTGCATATTTTGACTGGCCTATTTGTATGGGATAAAGGATCTCTGCAATTTCCCTAAATTACCCCAAATATCCTGAAGCATCATCGCGCGAACGTTTATGTCAGTATTATGCAACGGACACCACACTTTTGAACATTAACAACACACAGTGTGGCTAAATGGCATAGAGACTAGCATTAGGCTAATAGGGTGGGTTCGTTCAAATTACACCCAACAAAACAGAAAGCGCATTGCCTTATGAAAGGTGCTTTCAATAGAATTATCCTTCTCCTTGTAATTCAGCCATCAGCAAAAACATGACGGATTTCAGTAGTTTGTCCATGAACCCAAGGATTAGCAACTGGGTCAAATTTTAGCTCTTAGCCTTGTCAGCTCACAAAAAAGAGAGGTGCCGTTTTCTATCACTGTCTATGTTAATAAATTATTTAGATGCAGATTTGAGCAGGACTATTAATGGGTTAGGGGCTTTAAGGTAATTCACTCTGGAATTGCTACTTAGCAGGCAAATTCTGGATTCTGAATACTGGAATCCAGTAAAAAGTAATCCATTGAAAGCATGTAGCGCATCAGTAATCATTGGTATTATAGAATATAGAATAGAATTTACCCAGCTCAAGTAGGGTTTAAGCTGTGTTAAAGAGGTGGAATGAGGTAAGTTGGTTGAAAGTTGCAGAGAAACATCATATTCAAGAAACAACAGAGGTGAAATTGTTTTGACAGGCGAACTGAGTCACCTGACCCAAACTCCACTGAGTTTACATTTACTTCCTGAAGGTAAGTAAATTGCTGCATTATAGGAAAGCATCAACAGAGAAGGTACCAATATCTGGTAATGTCTATAGCCTTGAGAATGAATGCACAGCTGCTGAATGCAAAGGATTTGTAAATAGCTACTAAATATGGAAGTGTTATTTAAGATGTGTCAATCTGTCAACTTACTTAAAAGTGTCCTGCATTGTGGGGACATGGTTCACCCAGTATGGATGCAGGAATCACTGAATTAAAGTTGGCATTCTTTACTTTAACCTCATAGTGACTGTTTCACACCAAATTCAACCCACAGCTAAAACAACAAATTGGCCATTGTCCGACTGCATGTATGAGTGTGTGTGTAGGTGAGTGCACGAGGGTGTGTTCATTCAGGGAGAACACATCCTGCCTGTGCGTCCTCACGTTTCACATGTTTTTATTTATTTTGTAATCTCAAATCACGTTGTCTAATCAAAGGGTCTCAGTGATGTTCCTCTGGAGCACACTGTTGAGAATGAGGAGCTGTCAGAGTTTGGATAGCGTGATCTGCAATCATTGCCTCCCTTGAAAATAACAGCACAGTCCTCCACACTGAAAAAAGTGTGCAGTCAGCACACCCTGTCTCTGAGGAGCAGGAGATGGAACAGTCAAACAAGCACAAGCAGCTTCTCAAATCTCCCCGCTGTCTTGTGAAACAGCACAGCTGATGTTTCACTGACCCTGAGCAGACCTCAGAGGACACATAGAGACACACAAACACGTCTGTCTAAATAGTGGTAGGTACAGCAATACAAGTCAAGACCTGACTTGTAGCTAAGAAGATCAAGCATACAACTGAGGACAAATCACGGCCGATCCATTAATTAAGACGATAGATTAATTAAGACTGAAAAAAGGTGAGAACAATAGCAATCAACAGCTCACACCATTGATGGACAAATCAAACAGTTTAGAAAGAAAGAAAGAAAGAAAGAAAGAAAGAAAGAAAGAAAGAATGAAAGATTTAGAGGTACATAGAGGCAGAGAGCAAGAGTGAGTGAAAATGAAAGAGAAAATAGAAAGAGGCAAAGAAAAAGAGTAATGAAACTGAGACAGAGAAAGAAAGAAATTGAGGGAGAAAAAGAAGCAAATAGAGAGAATACAGAGACAAGAAAAGAAAGAAAGAAGGAAAGAGCAAAGAAAGAAAGAGAGAGCATATAAATGAGAGAGAAACAGAAAGATAGAGTATGTGAGAGAGAGACAGAGAGAGAGTGAGAGAGGGAGAGAAAGGGGGAGAGAGAAACAGAGGGAGAGAGAAAGAGAAAGTGTGAGAGAGAAATAGAGAGTGGTAGAGAAAGAAACAGAGTGACAAAGAGACATAGAGAGAGAGAGAATGAGAGAAAAGAGAGAGAGAGAAAGAAAGAGAGAGAGAGATGGTGTTTATATGCGCTGAGGGAGTTGTAAACTACTGCAGGTAATTCACGCACACTTGCTCTCCGACATAGCTTCCACAACATCAGCACAAGATTTCAGAGCTGGAGGAAAGAGTGTAACCAGAACAGGGGAGTATAAGAATGATCTTACTGCGGAGGAGGGCGAGGTGGTGACTGCTTTTCCACCCTCCAGGTAGTGTGTCTCTGTGTAGTGACTGGCGAACAGACCCCTGGAACAAACGCACATAAAAACACATTACACTGAGAAAGAGAAGAGAAAAGCAGCAGATTCTGTAGAAAGTAAAGGGTTCGTACTCCATATAACTGACAAGTAATCTACAATGAATCACTATATATAACTGACCAGATCATCAGCACAGGCTGGCACTTTACAATAATGAGAAAACCAGTTAGTTAAGGTGTGCTTCACAAGACTAGCTTATATCTTCATGTCTGCTCACTGCTTCAGCTCGTTTATGTCTGTACAGAGAATAATAAGTGCTTCTTTTTTTCAAATGTCCTCACAGAACTTTGTGACTGCTTTATGCTGTTTGTATGGGTCCATTTGTAATTAGAATGTGTCTACAGAACAGAAGTTCATATCTATTTGGATTAGCACCCCTTTGACAGTATAGCAAGTTCCCCTCTGTGTCTGTACTTCAGGGACATGCTATGTACCAGTAGATATGTTGTGTACTGGATTAAGGCAGCTGGCATTAGTGCTCCACAGTGTGTAGGTGAGTTACTCATGCAGCTTAGTGAGCACCGTAACTCTTCCTCAGAGTAGATCCCTGACTTAGGGTAGTTTAATTAATAGAGTACCAGGAGTTCAGTGGGTTTAGTAGGGTACTAAGGGACACAAGACTTCAGTGGGATACTATTGCATCTTCCTCCTCCACAGTAAGTGTGTTTACATGCACTTAGATAGATTAATTACGATTAATTAAGACGATAGATTAATTAAGCATGACGAGAGTAATAGAAATCAACAGCTCACATAATTGATGGACAAATCAAACACTTAAGATAGTGTTTGATAAGAGACTGAAAGAGAAATGCAAGCAATAAAAGAGACTGACAAAAGAAATTGAGAGAGAAAAAAACTGAAAATATAAATAAAAGAAAGAAAGAAAGAAAGAAAGAAAGAAAGAAAGAAAGAGAGATAGAGAGAAAGCAAAGAAATTGAGCATGAGAGCAATAAAAAGTAAGACAAAGAGAAACAGGGAAAAGCAAAACTCAGAGAGTGAGAGAAAAATACAAAGAAAGACAGAGAAATAGAAAGAAAGAGTGACACTAAGAAGTCTGTGAACTGCAGAAAGTCAGTTATTATTTTGTTCAGTAATCTGTTCACCACGCTTGCACACGCTTGAGCAATCATAGGATAGGAAACCCTGGGTCTACATGAGTCAATAATCAGATGTAACTTACTATTAATCTTATCATCATACCATAGCTTTTATTAAACAATAACTAATTTCAGCTGAAAATATAAACATACATTGTCTAGGAAATGAAGAATATTTAAATCCTTCGTTTCAAACATGCTGTTGACATCTCGTAGTTGCCATGTTAAGTGTTGTTTGCTTCTTCCAGTACCACAGCCTATTTTTACACATGCACAAACTGAGAAATCTGAAGGAAACCAGAGAAAGTGTATTCATGCTCTGAGAAATCTGATTTCTAAGCTCTCTCTCTTAACTGAACTTCCTAATCGAATTTCTGGGTCTTTTTCCGATGTAAGATATCAAAGTATGCTGTTTACATGACCACTTGAATAATCAGATAACTGCAGAAATTCTATTATGATCTGATTAATAAGCTCATGTGAACACACTTATTGACCCACAGCTCCGCACAGACCTGTTATTTCTCCACCACCAAACTTAAAAAGTCATTAATACACATTGAGGAAGGTCCACTCCATGGCATAGCGCATGGTGATCTTGAGCTTGCGTGCTTAATCACATCTGAGCTGTTGGAGGATGGAGACTGTAGAGCTGTATGCTTGATTTCGTATATCTGTCAGCAATGGGTGTGGCTGGAATACCTGAACCCTCCAATCAGAAGAGCTGGCCACATGTTTTTATGACCAGAGTTAATAACCTCTGTTCTGATTGGCTGCATTTTATGGGAAAGACCAAATAAATTAACTGCCTGCTGCATGTGCCTTCCATTACAGGTACTGGAACATCTAGGGATTTAGTGGGGTATCAGGGGTTTGTGGTATGACCTCAGGCTTCCAGTGGCTTATTTATAATCCATTAAAGTCTAATCAGCTGGCAGTGATTAGAGATTCAGGACTGGCCACAAAGACTGGAACAGTAAAAGAATGCTCTCTCTCTCTGTCTGCTGAGAAACAATGTCTTCATTAACCCCAGTGACACAGAGCTGGGTGAACGTGAATCATCTGCCCTGGCCATGTGTTCTTCTGTAGCCCTGTCTTGTTAGCAATATCCAGACCAAGAGAAGGTGATAAACTCATGAATCTGAAAATATTCATGAGTAATGCTGAGAATCCAAGCATATGTTTTATAAAAGAACTCTGAATCAGGGCAGCTCAGCCATGTAAGAGCACAATGAATACTGAACACTGAAGTCAGTCTTATATGGCTCATACGCTAAACCCCACATAATACAAGCTGACCAAAACAAAAACTTGGGGCTGATATTTTTCAGTGTAACTTTGTATGACATGTTAGCACAGCTTGTTATCCCTCAACCTCTTCTATCCCTCAACATTTTCATTGTTTTTATACAGTTTTCATTTTTATTTTCACTTGACTTCTGCTCATCAGAGCTGACTCAGTGCATTACTCATTAGAAGCCCTGTTATGTCAACCAACATTAACTGCTAGCCTAGCCAACTAGCATAATAAATTCTAATAAAGAACTTCACAAGGATAGCATTAGTGTACATCTTAGCTCAGTCGCTGAATAAGACCTTCACTTAGTCCTAAATGAATGCAGGTTTTATGCTTTCCACTAAAGAAAAGAAGCCAAATTGAGGCAGGGTACCTGAACAGTCGTGGCTTTTAGCTTGCCATTCTAATCATCTGATGAGTCATTTATGTGATTTGAGTAATCCATTCTTTCCACTGTGATGATGAATTGAAGACAGTTATCACAGTTATGGCTACAATAGGAGTTTTCTCTTTCTAACAGCAATGTTAGCTGTCTGCCTTCCTTCTGCATTTAACAGCTAAATACAGTATAAACATTTTAAGACAACATGCTCTCAAAATCTACCCCCCAAAGCAGCTTTATATTTCTCCCCACCTTTAAGATACATCACCGGTTGGGGGCTTTCCAAGTCTTTTAACTGGAAAATCTTCCTCTAGAGACTACTTTACATACTAGTTTACATATCGTCGCTATCCAGAGAAAAACAAGTATCTCCAAAGTGGCAACTTCACAGGAGAGGGCAAAAAACCTAATTTAATTTTAATGTAAGTCAATGGAACCGGGCTTTTTTGCAAGCAATTTGGGGTCATTTCTGTTGGTCCATTCATCATGAAACTTTCACACAGTGTAAACGGCTGCTGTGTTCATGTGATGCATAAAAGTAAAAATCACGAGATACGTGTTTCTTTGAACAGCAGATTCAACAGATTTAATAATGGTTACATTTAATGGTTACATTTCATTTTTAATTTAGACCAGAGTGTCACCATATGTAGTCTTGGCCAAGGTTTAATTAAAGAGTTAATTCACTTTTAACATTACTTCTGCCATTTATTTATTTCAGGTGCTGTGTTGGACCAGGTGGCCATATCTACCATATCTAACTTTTCAGAGTTGTAGTGATCTAGTTACTGGCTAAAATATTACCTGTGATGGGCATACGTGGACCTCTTGAAGATGTCATTTAAACGAAGGGTGTGGCAGTCGCACCGTAATCGGCAATTAACGCCAACGATCACTCTTCTGAATTACAGGTTTGGAAGGTGTGGGTTCAGGTTCCTGTTTTGTTGCATATGCCATTCAGTTTATAATACCGAAGGCTAACTAAAAATAAAGCTTGTCGGGCTGATAAACACACCATGGGTGTAGTACTGTATAATAAGCTGAGTTTGTATCTCAGTAGGCTTTTATAATGATTCTGGATGTGTGATGTGCATGACAAGCACGTCGAACATGCTGAAAATTATACTAGACAGCAGAGATTACACTGAAAGTGATAAAAGAGTTTCAAACTCTTCGGCATGAAACGCATTAAACGTGATAACAGTTTTGTCAGCGGAGCAGCTATTTTTGCGTCCTCCTCTGTCCCAATTCCAGATATGAGAAATGATCTCTTCAGTTTAACTCTATTTTGCACTCAACCTCCCTGTGCTCTTCTAGACAGCACAGATGATCTTCAAAGACGGCTCTCCAGCCCAGGCGAGTACGGTGTGATGTAAGAGAGGCAATTACAACAGGGCGATCGATGCCACCCTGCAGATTGATCAATCAGCACGGATGAGGCTTCCAATATCCCCACACACCGATTCAAATGGAAAACAATACTTAGTGTACAACACTAAAGACTAAGGCTGTATGGAGACAAATTGCTCCGTTGCCCCCTGTGCCGATGATCACAGAAATCCAATTGATTTTCAAAGACGGTACAAGAGCTGGTCTTTAAATTAAAAAGGGCAGGATGACATGATGTTTTTCTTCCAAAGACAAAAACAGAGAGCTGTTTAATTAATGTTCATGGAAGTAGACACCAGATGTAATTGGTCTCGCCTCATTCAACGGTAGCAGGATGATGTATTGTGCTAAGAGAGGGCAATCTGCACTGAAGGGACTTCAAACCCAGAGAATTGCTTTTGATGTAGTCTCGCAGAAGTCTCCTAGACGCACAGTGCAGACAGAGCAGGCTTCGGCCAGTTAGCCTTCTCCTGCTATTTCTTTGGAAGCATTATGACAAGCTGTGGTTATTGAAGTAACTCAGAGGAAAAACAGCCAAAGGCAATGGGTTCCATATACTCTTCATTGGACTGTTGGAAATATGACCTCAGCCTAAAGACAGACAGCAGGGCTGCTTCTTTCAAGTGGACTGTGAGGTTAACAAACAAAACACATACATGAATGAGTAAAGCATACAGTCCTGAGCATATTTTGGAGAAGTTTGCTTTCAAGATACAAAATTAGTTGATAGCTATTGATTTGTTGTTTTTCAACGCTGCCAGGAACACTATGACCATGGTATACAGTTGTATGCAGAAGTCAGGGAAACCCTAGCCGATTTACACATTATGTAGATTTTTATGAAGTACCAATTTTCTAACAACTATTGCAGTAAATATTGTTTTTTATTTGTTTGGATTTTTTTGTCCACAGTTTACAATTTATATTTAATTAACTTAAAAAAAGTAATTGTGGAATGTGAAAATACTTTGCACCCTATGAGTCTCAGAATTCAATTAACCCATTAAGGCTTAATTGCCTCATTAGAAGTGGTTAGGCAGGTTAAGAATCATCATTATGATTATGATCATCCAGACATGAGTAAATTCTCTGACTCCTAAAATACTCCACTACCACTAACCTCCTATAAAGCAGGAGGAAAGCCATACAAAGACACCAAAGTGTTTTCAGTTCACAATTTCCACTGTCCTAATTGTCACTAATAAGTGACTGTGTAATGCAAGATCTGGAAGACCAAGGCAAAGCAAAACCCCCATATGATAGCAAAGGACCTCCATGAAGGTTTAGCTGACACAGGATTGGTGGTATACTGTTCTACACTCTTATCCTATCTTTAAGAACATCACTATTCATCCTCCAACTTCAGCACAAAGCTCTGTCCTAGAACACTGACACTGTGTTCATTACCACTGTGATAAAAACAGATACATCAATACACACTGATCTTCCTTCCTTCTGTCTTACAGCTCATTAGCACCACAACAGTCTGTTCAGGAAATATGGTTTAAATTCACAGGTTAAATATGACAAGTGGTGACTGTCTTCATACAGACAACTGCAATATTTTATGAGGTCTTTATTTTGCATTCATGTATTATACATAAGCAACAACCAGACAGTGGAAGCTTACTAAAGAAGAAGCCCTGTGAAAGGCAAAGAAACAGTGGAGAGAATCTCTTTGCATTTCTCTTTAAATATTTAAATTAGGGTGGAGTCTAAGGATGGATAAGCTAATTAATAATAATAATAATAATAATAATAATAATAATAATAACAGGTATTTATACAGCACTTTTTAGAGTACCGGTACCAGCTCAAAGTGCTTTACAGACAGGTGATAAAGCTTAACAGTAAACTACGAGTATCCAATAAAACTACGAGTATCCAATAAAATCATAAAGGCAACCAGATAATGTTATTAAGATAAACAGCGAAGACATGTAGACTTTTAAATAAATCCACATTAAGTGTTTCTTAAAAGTGTGCACTGAGCTTGACTGTCTAATATAAGATGTAGTGGAGTTCCACAGTTCAGAAGCATAATAACTGAAAGTGGTCTGTCCACATATTCTATATTTTATAGAAGCTATTTGCTGAAGGCCAGTATCTGCAGATTTAAGAGTACACGTTGGAACATAACAAGAGAGACATTCTGAGGTAAGTGGGCTCTTTAGGGTTTAGAGCTTTAAAAACTAGGTGCAGAAATTCTATCCTAAAGACAGTGCAGTTCTTTCAAATAGGGAGCCTTTTTTGTTTTAGGATCCGTGCTGCTGCATTTTGTACGAGTTGTAGGGGATGGATTGTCTTCTTAGAAAGCCAAGTCTGTTACAAGCATCAACTCTGTGTGTAACAAATGCATGAACAAGTTTGTCTGCATCATTCTAAGATATAAAAGGCTTTAGTGGATTTAATTAATTTTCTCAAATGATAAAAATTTACTTTAGTGACTGCACTTACATGAGCATAACATACCTCAGAGTCTAAGAACCAGGTTTCATACTTCAGGATTGGTATATCAGTATTTTTAGTGATTAAGTTGTAGAAGGTTTTGTAACATCCACCGAGAAATACACACAGCTGGTACCTGTCGACAGATTATCAGAAGGAATGGAAATGTCTAATTTTGTGTAATTAGTATAGCATTGAAAATTGATGTCATGTTTCCTAACAACTTCACAAACCATGTAAAAATACAAAAGCAAAATGTTAAATGGTTTTGATGAATACTTTCCCAGTGAAACCAATAACTGTCTATTTGTTAAATAAGATGAAAACCACTCTAAAACTGTGCTTGATAGGGATTCCCAGTATTCAAGATGGTGGATTAGAATCTTGTGACCAACTGCACTAAGATCCAATAAGACCAGAATAGAGGGATTTTGTACATCAGTGCTAAGCCTGAGCTCACTGATAACAGAAAACACTGCTGTCTCAGTCGTAATGTTAGAACAACTTCTCATATACCGATACTGATATCCGATATGCACTTAATTGTTTGAAAACAACTTTTTTACAACCTTGCCTACAAAAGCAAGGTTTGGAATTAGTCTAAAATGATTTAGTACGGAAGGATCCATGATACTTTTTTTTTTAGAGGCCACTTCATTTAAATCATCACTTGGGAGGAGAAATCATGCAAAACAACAATCTGCAATGTAACTTTAGCAATGCGGAAATGAAAGGTCAAATAACTTTGCTATATCTTAAAGTGTCTCTGTTTATGACTAGAGCTATTTTGCCCTTAAGGAAGATACAGGTATTTCTGCCATTTTAGACAGTCATACAGTTTTTTAAGATTCAACTGAATGCAAACAGTAGCTTTTTTTTTAGCTTTGTTAGTATAGCTTTGCTATACAGTATGCATTCTAGACTATTAACATTACTGAAAAATTCGAAACATTATAAATTTGTGAAATTCAGTAATCAAACATTTTATAGCGTTTTGCATAATGTTTTAAAGTAATTTTGTACTTTTTAGTAAACTGGATGCCAAAGGTAGTCTTAACCGTCAGGCAGAACTGTTGAAATTTTTGAAATGGTAAATACATTGTGAATTGAAAGGGGAAACGTTTTTGCTTTTCCACTTTTCCCTTTCTTTTAGTGTGTTATGTAGTTTTTGTGGATGTAAATGGTCTCCACAGCCATAAAGCCTGAAGTATACGCCAGAGGGAGAAACTCTCTCAGCTGCCTGAAACGGCACGTTGTAATTCCAGCCTTTTTCTATGTTACAAGGTGACACTGTTTCGTAACACAATCTGACAAAATGTGAAATTTTCTCAGCATGAGAAAAATATTTTGGGAAAACTGAATCATGTAAGTCTATTCCAGTAGCTTTAAATGACTGTCCAGGTATTTATACAGTAAACACTTAGTAAGACCAGATGGTTTACAACCGATTAATTGTAAGTTGAAAAATGTGCTAATTGAAATGAATCTTTTCTGCTGTACCAAGCAGAGTTTAAAAACACTTGGTTACATTCAGTTAATACTGACATCAACAAGTCAACAAATTAGTTGCTAATTGTTTTCAAGCAAAGTACACATTTAAGTTTTACAGTCTCGTAAATTCTACTTTTCATTTCTTTCCAGTTCTTTTATACTGGAATCCGAGACCCACAAACACAGAAGTGTGGTGTCTACAGGATTAGAAACGTTGTCATGAACGTTCTGATTTACACAACACCAATGCCAACAAGGGCATAAGGAAAACAGCAGAGAAACAAAGCAGGGCTCATGGGTCGGGATTTTATTTACAAGTGTGTACGGGTTCCAGCAGTGAGCTAAGCAAGGGACTAGTCCAGACTGACCCATCTCTGCTCAATCAAAGCAGACCAAAACACAGCTGGGTCAAAAAGACAAAAGCCACAAAAAAGAAAGAAAGAAGAAAGAGAGCGGGGGCTATACCAGAAGTGATTTTTCGGGTCTTGGCATAGTGACAAGGCGTGCAAGCAGTGGAGACGGCACGGCTGTCTTCTTGAGGACAGAGTGAAGTCTTCTCATGTTTCTTGAGGAGAAATCAGGTCAGGGTTTTGTTCCCCAGTGTTTTTCCCCCCACAGTGGACACTCTGTTCCTCTATATAATCATAAATGACTGCTTGTCCTCAAAATCCCTCCAGTCCATAATTGAAAGCCAGATTGGTCATTCGAAATGTCCATTACAGACCGTCCATTACCATTACCATGGTGACTGTCTCCTTTGAAATTGATGCCCAAGAGCCAGCGAGGTTAAAAAAAATCAATGAAGTTCCATCACCTGTAATGTGCAGGTGAAGAATGACACTGGCAAAGCACGCACAGCACCAATTAGTGTGCCGGTGATTGATATCTGGGAAACAATGGCTAGCTAATTCAAATTAGGGCCTTCATGTGGTGCAGCTATTAACAGCAAAAGTCCATGTGTAGATTAATGTATATTAATGTAAATAAGACACTGGTGTCTATAGATGGATGGATGTACAATGACACAAAAGAGATACAAGAAAAAAATAATGATAAAGGGGTTTGGTGAGAGTGGCATCCATTATAAATGACTTTGTTCAAACCATTTATATAGAACATCCTGCAAACTTCACATTTTCCTTGACTACTTTCTAAAACCATGTTCAATTTGCAGACAAGAACATGTCAGTATGTGACACTACAGCTAAGAGAGAGAGTCTCAGTGACACCACTGAAAAGAGCACCCTAATAAAAGACTTTCTGAAATATTGTTAAAAGCGATTTGAGTTTTGAATTACCCTGAGACCAAGAGCAAGCTTATGTGTGGTAACATTTCATTACGACAGCTCCCCTTTAAGGACCATTCCGACAAAGAAACCCAGCAAGAGTGAAATTGGATGATTTGTTTGACATGGACATGCAATCCTTGGAGGACAGGCTACACAGTTGACATAATGATGTCCCATTAAGGGACAGGAGTGATGTGCCAGTTTTGGAGGTTTTGCTAACTAGTGGAGCTCCTCTCTTGGATTAGACTAGGATACTTCATTAGCCTGAGTTATGACGAACTGCATTATCATCAGGACACCTGACCCCATTATTGCACCATGACAACTTTTACCCTAAATAGTCTATAACCGAGTCTTGTTCACAAACCATAATGACAGAAACTACAGAACTGTTTCCCAGATTGGAGACTTTTATGACGACCATTTACAAGCATGTATGGCGGCATGTGCGCTTCCATATTTTACTGCTATACAATCTTCCTATAAGTATATTAACAGACGCTATCCTCAGTTGAGCTTCATGGCTGGCCCTTTTCCCTTCGTTTGACTGTTCGTTTAGACTCATTTAACCTCCATCACACTAACTCTACTGGACTGATATGTCTGTGTTTGGGTCATCATGTGGTAGTAATGTCAGAATGTGTGTGTCGGGGGTCTGTTATAACCTCAGGGGAAGCCTGTCTTCCTGGATATATCACCCCAGCGTCTGCTCGCCAGACGTGAGCCACATAAATACACGCCAAGTCAAAAGAAATATCCGATCCCCTGATGTCGCACTACTTGTATTCAAGACCTTTAGCTCTCAATGACAGCCTCGCCTCTACAGAACCAGTCAGAGGGAATTGCTATACTCAAAATCTTTCAAAAGCAGCAATTCCATTCAGAAAGCACCCAGAGCTCAAAAATCCTTTTGAAGAGCTGGGTGTATAATCTCTATCTCTCGAAGGTCAGAGATCCCTCCCATCATCTTCTCAAAGATGCCTTGTGCAGGAGCAGCAGATGATAAAAGAAGATGGAAACTCATTTTGAGGATATGAAATGGGTGGATGTGCTGAATAACAGAGTGATGAGTTCTAAAGAGCAAAGGTCTGCATGGCAGTGAGAGGTGAGGAGATTCTGGACTGACAGAAGACCCAATCAAAAACTTCTGAGGGAAGAAGAATGGGGAGGTGTGAACACCCAAACTGGGAAAGACACACGAACAAGTTATGAGAGCTATCACATGCTAATTAGTTGTTAATGAGCCTCTTTAGACTCAATACTAAAATGCATCCCGGATCTGGATGTTGTCCCCATATTTAGAGGACACATTGAATTGGAATGTGGTCTGATCTAGCTGTTCTGATCCCAAGAGAGTTAAGCACACGTTTTTAGCCTGGTCTGTGCATCCAAACAGCTATATTCATGGTCTAACATCATGTGTGCTCGACCTACAACTTTTAAAATCATTCCTGCCTCTCTCATTAAACAACCTATATTTAGCTATTTGCACATGTACGCTTACAAATGTGGAAGCTAAAGCTTGCTGCCTGTGGCCGGCAGGCATACTGTCGTTTCTTTCTCTGTAATTAAAATACCTGGAACTCACTGCACTATGTCTGCGACATGTCTTATGAGGCATTAAACATTGTATAGACTAGACAGGCTCATTTACTCTGCTCCAGTACCACAAAAGTCTAATGTACACATTGAAATATTACACAGGGAACTTAGCCACATTTTGGACAAGGACAAGGACATGTGCAAACTTGCTGCATCTTAGTATCAAAAATGACTATTTTGAGGAACTAAACATTCGAACAACTAAAAAAATCTTGGCTCCTCAGTTTAGCCTCATCATCATGACATGGTATGTCTGATTCCTAGCGAAGTCACAGTCATCGGTGGTCAAGACTCCAACGCAGCATAAGCAGACTTACACTCTATAGGTGAGTAGGCCCTCTTTTGTCTATACCTAGAATGACACTACCCATCGAAGACATCTGTTAGCCCGTGTTCAGACTGCAGAAAATTCTGATTTGTTTCTTAAATCATATCTTGTCAACATTGTTACACTCGATTTGCTGTGTATACAAAAGACACTTTGAAATCCAATTTGAGTGGCTAAAGCTTCCAGACAGAGGCGCAAAAAAAGATTGGAATCATATTTCTATCCCCTTCCAAATGTGGTTTGTATCTGATATAATATATTCTTCTGCAGGCCAGAGTATAAAAAAATCAGTCTGGGTATGATCTGGATATGCCAAAAATCGGATTGGGCTGGCTGTGTGAACCAGGCTTTAGCTGACATAACAGAATTCATAGTTAGTGTTCTCCTCCAAATACACGTAGCTGTGCAATGGTGTTGTGTTAAGGGCAGCAGCTCAAAAGGATGTGCAGTCAATATATGTGACTTGGAGAAAGCACATGCTAGCTTTCACCCTTTCAGTTTAGTAGCACCATGGCATAGGAGTCACCTAGGGAAAAACAGGGGGCTAAAACCTGGATAAATAAACAAACTAATCTGAATTAAAATAAATGTATGTTTGTTCACTGAAACACAACCGCTGCACATCTAACAATATAGGCAGCATTGTGTTTCTTATATGGGATAAAGTGATGTGAAACATGTTCATCCACTTCTGCTGCCCATCAAACTCACAAAGGGACAAAGCATTTGAATGTGTTGCAGATGAGACAATAACTAAGACAGGGCCAGGTGGACACTAACTCAGTAATAACACCAGTAAGACCAAGTAGTTGAAATTATAAATACACCCAGCACATTTGTTATTGCTCAGACAGACTGAACTGGATCCACAGCAGCACTGTGGTACTTCTGTCATTCCAACTTTTGGTGCTGACAGATGCATCTGTCACTTCTAGTGCAAACCCACTGAGCCTGCTATGACAGTTCATGTTTGCTCTCATTATGTTTTCCCAGTATATCATGCCACTCTCTGTCCCACATGGCATCACACACAGTGAGCTACACTTCATCAAGCATGCCAGTGCCTCAGTGATGGTCTCTGCAGAGGATGAGAATGTCTGACCGTAAACTATAGAGTTATTCTGAGGTTAATTTTGTTTGCTGTCTCTGGCTCTCTTTTGGATGGTGATGTCACTACTCTCATGTGGAATGTGTTACCAATCACATGTAACAAGTCAAAACATTTCTCAGGCGTTCTCAGATCAAATCTAAATAATCCAAAGATCATTTTCCCACCAATCAGCACCAATCAGCACTTGGGCTCCGACTAACAGATGCTAGCATTTCATTTTTTACGGAGTGATTAAATGATTCAGATGACCCACATAACATTAAATAAAAATTACAACGATAAAGGGATTTGGAACACTTACAACTTTGATTTACAGTGCCAAAGGGAGACTGTCATACTATTATCTAAGGCAAATAATTACACAGCGAGTAAGCCAAGAGCCGGATTCCCTCAAACTGCACATCCCAAACCCATTTGCTCTCTCACTTTCAGCCAAAGGGAACTTCCTCTACTTTCTTTTCTTTGGCCCATGGGGCTACCTCTCTCTCCTGTGAGCAAAAGAGAGTGTGGGTGTATGTGCTATCCCTTCTGTTTCTATTTTCCATTTGGCCGGAACAGTACAGGTCTGCTTGCTGTGCTGTCAGATTTCTGGCTGAAACAAGGCAGGCAAAAGATTAGGCCTAAACTTATTCAGCAGCCAGTCGACCCAGTAACATCAAAACCATTTGGGAAAGTATATTGTTAAACCAGTTTAACTCTTAGAAGCTTATCACTGTTGTTCTGTTATAATACTGGTAGTGCACCGGGACCAATACTGCACTGACACTGGCACTTAAATACACTAACAGTATCGGCACCAGACTCAATGCATAGTGACGTGTGCATGCACACCAGTAGACTGACTTTAACCAAAACATTAGTGGTGTTGGATTAGTTAATGATTAAGACAAGCAGTACCAAAAACCATAACTCCAGTACTTTGAGGGGAGGCATTAGCTTAGGGCAATAAACCTAAATCCTTCCTAAAGTTTTAGCCACAAATAAGTGCAGATGGTTCAGGGAAACGAAACCACGACCTTCTGATCACAAGGCTGGTTCCCTAACCTCCAGCCCACGACTGCCCCTACCCATTTATATATGAAAGGAAGAATAACGGCAGCCTTCAGCCTGGGGATATCCACGCTCATAGTTTTTCACGACCTGTGGTGCACCTCCATTGGTCAGCTGCATCACACAGTAACATGTCTGGGGCATTTGCACCTCAGCAGCTTTAGCAGTGTCTAATGCATGAATAGGATGCACGTATAACACAAATGATTTGGTGTGAAAACATTTAGCACCACTTTTACTGAGCCAGAGAAAGTGCTACATGCTTACACATCATCAGTTTATCTATGTTCTCTTCGGTTGTGATTTTACTATATGTTTTTTGTACTACTTTTGGAAAGAAAAACAGAAAATTTGTGCCAGTGGCCCTGTAACAGACAGACAGACAGACAGACAGACAAATAGATAGATAGATAAACTCATTAATTTCATTAATCTGAAGTGCCTTCAAATCCAAACTCACAGTTAAACCTCTCTTCTACTACTTGAAAGTATAGAATCTGTACTTTAAACCAAATTTCTGTGCTTCCCAGTAGATGTTTAAAAGTATGTACACCACGGGGGAGCTAGGAGGGTTAATAAAGTAACCTGAAAGTCACAGCTCCTGTAGACTGCACAGCCTGCTGGCAGGAAAGACATGCAAGACAAAATCTCTGACAGCTGCCACTGAAGTACTGGTACATCTCAAACTTTCTCACACCTGCTGAACTGAACCATAATGACTGTGTGGAGGTGGAGAGGGAGGGCTTTATACAGCACAGTATGAACTGCATTACCCCTATCGAACTAAGCAGCTCACCAAACTCAGGCAACTCAGAGAAGCAAGCAATGGTACGTGTACAAGGAGGCTTTTTGGAATAACCTTCCAGTCAGTGTTTGGGATTCAGACACAGCCTCAATCTTTAAGTCCAGGCTTAAAACCTACCTGTTCAGTCATTCAGTTAGTTTTTCTGCTAGATAAAAGGTGCAGATCTAGGGGTCCACTGACAGAGAGTGTTTTGGTAAGATGGGAATGTTGGTGCTGTCGTCCCGCTGCTCTTCATGTTCACTCAGGTTTGCTGACGGTGGAGCAGAGGGATGCTGACTTCTCAGGGAGCCCTCATGTCTTTGTTACCTTCTGGCTCTCCTTTTTAGTTATACTAAGTGTAAAGTGAATGGACAAAGTGTGCATAAACTCTAGCAACACTGCTGTGTCTGATCCATTCACACCAGCTCAACACACACTAACACACTATCACCGTGACAGTGTCACTGCAGTGCTGGAAATGACCCACCACCCAAATAATACCTGCTTTGTGGTGGTCCTGTGGGGGTTCTAAAGATATATATTTATTATTATTATTATTATTATTACTATTACTATCCTTATGTACCACTGATATGTTTTGTATGTGTAAGGCTCATTCCAAAGAAGGTAAATCATGAAAAAATAAAAGAAGAAAATGTATGAAAGTGGGCATGTCTAATCTTCTGACTAATATAGGCTCTACTCCATATACTTATACTGCAGATTATAAAGACATATTTCCTGCAGGGCCCATGCTAAGAGCATCTGAGACATGCTGTTTCAGTATGCACTGCTGCAGTTTCCTCTCCAGCTCTCACAAAGCCTGACGTTTAATCTGGCTTTGAGGAATTTGTATGTGGTTTGTATGTGGCGATTTTCAGCGGGGTACGCTTAATGCGTGACTTTTAGGGTGTTTTTCCCTATGAATACAAATGCTGGTAATGCAAAGGGATCGGGCCCCAAGTGCATCTATATTCAGAAGCACTCCATGCTGGAACTAACGAGATGCTGGAAAGCTTCAACAATCAAGCCTGTAATTCTTAATGCGCAACAAATGCATACATAAGAGAGACACTCGTTGTTTAATAGAACCTGTCTGCTTCGCTACTTCATTCATTCAGCACCCAGAGAGGAATAAAAACCTAAAGGCAGAATACTAATTTTCTTCTCACTCATTCATGGTCACAGTTGGCAATCCTTTCCTCACACCATCGCTTCTGCTTTACTGTTGATGGCTATATACCTCTGCGTGTTTACACACAGCAAGAAATGATTCTATGATAGCACCGTGAATGGTTTGTGCTCAGGAGCAGCAGCCACGATTTTTCCAGCTTCAGTGGAGAGGGAAATCTTTCATGTGATTTTACCACCACACAAAAGCACCACCAGATAAAACAGAAAATAGTAAACAAATAAATACATCACTGTTGCCTTATTAAAATGCTCTTAACTCATTTAGCAGCAATATTTGAGAATGCTATAGATTCTCTTGTGTAAACATTTCATAACGAATGGGCCAATAAAATTACTTGGAAAAAATTGGCTGCATTAAACTAAACTGAAATTCATTTCTTTTCCTGTAAAGTTCCCACATAGGAATAAAATCTGATTTTGAAACTTCAGACAGACATAAAAGAACAGAGAAGGCAGTACAGATTAGAGTTTAGATTAAGGACATGTTTAGACATGTTTATAGTTGGGTCTGACCTAACTGGCTTTGTCTTTGAGAGGACCGCAACATGAATACCGTTCCCAGCTTGCCCCAACTTTCTACAGACAATCCATCAACCATGATGCTCCAAAAAGCTTGCATAATATACTCTGAAGCCACTGCTACCATTACATCACCATATCTCCACCTCTCGTGCTTTTCAACCTCTAGTTCCCCAGTACAGCCCAGCTTTCTGCATTAAAACAAGTGTAACTAGCCTTATGATTGCGCATATATGATGTCTTTAAATATATGGTTCGGGTTTAGTCAACAACTTCGTTTATATTACTGATTATCCTTATTGTATCAGGGACCATGCACAAAATACATTAATCTCCAAAGAGAAGAGATTCTTTCTACCAGAGTTGGCTAATAACCTACAGTACTGAATAACAACATTTTTTTTTTTTACTTTTTAGTCTTTGTGAAAACCATTAGACTTCATCGCAAACAAGTAGCGTGAAGGTACCTTGCTAATGTAGCATTAGCAAACCTATGCATATGGTAGTGTGTTTTTACATTATGACAGTTTTCCTAAAATTATATTTACAAAATCATGATATACCCCTCTATCGTTACACAAATCATATCACCAGGTTCTTGCCAGTACACAGCCCTACAATCTGTCCAATCCCTGTTTAGAGTGCAGAAGAGACTGAGAGCCCTTGAACATGACAATACATTCCATCTGGAAAATTAAGATAGTAACTATAAGCAATAATGCAGTCGAGGTTCTGGCTATAACATGAGACATTGCAATTGCAGTACACCCGTACCAAAATGTATTATTGTGTATTAATACTATTATACTACAAATTAGTTAGTCGTTTATTGTCAGATATTGAGATACAGTGGACAGAAAACACTATTCCTTTGTTTATCAACATTCTGCAAATTAATTCTATCCTATAAGGAACCCAGTTGCTAAAACATCATCATCAGAATACCTACCTACCTACCTATATAGCAGCAGCTCTGATGAGCATTGCTCTGGTTTAAATCCATGATGTCTGTGTTCAGTGTACTTATGTCCGGTTTGGGATTTGGTGCAAATAATCTCCAGTAATAATCTACAATAATAATCTGCATTAAACTTTTGTTTAATTTTAGTTTTCCTTTGTGATGGACTATCATAAATATAGTACATTAATTTCAGTGCTTTTGTCTTGTAAGCACTGGTGTCATTGTTACGTTATGTATGTGTGTATGTGGCAGAGTAATACTTGAAGAGCAATCATGTAATATTGGTACTCATAGACTGCCCCTTACATAATAACATTACATGGCTGAACTAACTAATTATTTTTGGCAGGTGTCATCCTGATCTAACGGCTATATCTGTATAACGTTGTGTATAACATTTATTATGTCATTGCACATTCCTGAGCATTTAAAAGTTTATTTTCAACAGTTTCATTTCAATGAGCAAAAATCAGGTAGTTTGGGAATTGTATGGTTATGAGCATTAAAACTCTCAATGTGATGTGCAATGTGCAGCACATCAAAGTATGACTGTGACCTTTCTGCCACGTGCACACAAACCACAGCACCCACAGAAGCCACAGTATGCAGGAACAACAAACTGAGGAGTAGCTTTAGTGGAGCAGGGGTTGCAGAGCCCAAGAGCTTCAATATGTGGAAATGAAAACTCTTAGATCCTTATTTATTTAAGACCTGCCCTTATAGTGTGAATTATACGCGAAGTATTAAGAAATATCAGTTTCACACATTGTTGTTTGGTTTTCACTTATTTACGTATTTCTATTTATCACATTAAGAACAGTGTGACACACATAGCAGGTATTTGCATGTGTAAATTCTCTCAACAACGAAAATGACAGCCATGATAGCACTAAAAATAAAGGCATTAAATAACTCATTGTCCGGATTTACTATCAGCCTGGAGTTAGTGGTGCATTATAATAACCTCCTCCCAGTTTGTGCTTTGATCCTATAAATGAGGTACAAGCGCAAGCAAGCAGCGACCGCCTCTTTGATCGTTCTATGCCTGCTGAAGGGCTATTGTGTTTGCTCTAGTAAATTGCAACAGCTCATTTTTAATGCCAAAATGGAGTTTGCAGCAGAACAAAAGGTTGGTAAACCGGCCCCTGTATCATTTACTGCACGTGTGTAGCGACGTAGCACTGGAGACATCAGTATCCTGCCTCATCAAATATACCAGATTCAATTCAATCAGGAGTTCAGAGCATTTGAAGAGGCAAAACACTCATCTCTGTGGAGCTGTGGTTCAGAAGGGACCTGGTTTGACTGATTGTCTGAATTTACTGCTTTGGTCCATAGTTCACTGTATATCACATGCAAAAGCTTAGATACAGCACAATCAATTATGATCAATTATGGAGGCCCTTGTTAATACAGAATTTTGACACAGACCTATCTAGTACTATCAATTGGTCGCGCTTATCTACACTTAATCTTTGCTTCCCCATCCTTCTCTCCATCCCCTGATCTGTGTGATTCCTCAGCTTTCATTGCTGTGCTCAAACCGCTCCCCACAGGATTCCCATTCACAGAGAGACAGAAAGCTCCACAGCCAAAGCCAGACTCACGCTTACAGCAGTAACCACAGCAGTGACTGGGCCAACACATCTGCTTTCTGCATGTGGATGCAAAGGAGAGAGAGAGACAGGCAGAATGAGAGAGAAAGAGGAAAGAGAGATAGCTCATGTTATCTCGTTTGTGGTAGAAGGTCCTGGTGGACTGTCAGTGAGGAAAGCTGTAGAAACCCAACTCTTGTCCATTCCCTGTTCCCCAATTGGCGAGCGATCGCTGCGTTTCAACCACTTGACTCCCTGCTTTAACTCAACCCACCAAAATTAACGACCGAAAGGAAAAGAACTTAGCAGCCACTGATAAAATCACAACGCCGGTGTCGGGCGATTCAATTTCCTCAGCAGAGACGCTATCTTCATGGGAAGGGGAAATGGGCTTTCTGCTGTGCTGGTCAGCTGGCGTAAACTCAAAACATTCTTGCTTCCTTTTTTTGTTCTTTGAATCGGTGCTCATTTTTCAGGAGGGGTGTCAGTGCTGGACGCTGTCCTGTGTACCCCAGAAAGACCTGGAAAAGAATGCTTTCCTGTAGTGCTGATTCAGCAGAGACCAACAGCCTGACAAAGAGCGCTGAATCCTTCTGAGATCAGGTGTCAAAGGAGAGTGACCTTCGTAGAGCAGCAGGATGCTCTGAGTGGGGTTCGTGTGTGAGAGCAAGGACAGGATGTAGGATGAGTAGTGGATTGGAGACCTAGACAGACACAAACACAAAGGCTGTCAAAGGCATATAACAGATGCTTTAGCAAACACCCAACAGCTATCGGCCTCTCTCTGGGGAGCTGAAGCGCAGTTTTGAGTGCTGATGGTCTGCACATGGGCAGCAGACGATGAAGAGCAGTCTGGATTTTGCACCCTCTGGGCTGAGTCCCCCCCACCTCCACACAGAGTGTCTATCCCTGCTGGCCCTGCACAATCTTTAACACTGCCCTGACTTTAATTTGCACCAGCGGACAAGAAGACAGCTAAAGACAGAGGAGACTTTGCGGTGTCCTGAGGTTTGCTGAAAGGCTTGATCGAGTCTTGATCGAGCCTGAGGAAGTCTCCTAGCAGATCATACTGTGAAGCCACCAGGGCAAAAAAGTGCCCACACTGTCTCTTTCACCTAAACACGGCCATCTCACTAACACATGGATGGTGTAGTTGTATAGCACACTGTCACGGGCTAGAGACACTTACCATATACCTGTGTTAACAGCACTCTTAAGGCATGGTGCAGATACAGTCAGGGTATATACAGTCAGGGTCTTCAGCATCACCAAATATTGTTTGTTTTCTCAGATGCTTTGCCAGGGCTTTACAGCAGCTGCATTCAGGTGCTGTTTGACGATACACCAACCTCCTCTAGAATGCCCTGGACTTGACTGTCTTAGCTGTTGCTTGGTCTTCCAAAGTTTTTACTCTCTCTCTCTAATAAGTCCCCATCTGATATCTCTCTAATGGCCCCAATCTCATGCATCAACACCTCTTCGAACCTCATACTGAGAGTTCCCATGAACAGCGACCAAATTCATATTCAACACTTGGAACCAGCTCCAGACATGGCCATGAAACTGCTTATCACTTCAATTATTTTTTTTAGGCTGTAACCGTATGTGACCGAGCTGCCTCAAGTACATAACTACACTAGAAATCCAAACCTTTATGTTTCAACGTCTATCACTTGTTTAAATGTATCACAGTTGAACTATACCTCTATTTGAGAAGACATTGGAGGAGCTCACTTCTCAAATCACTTTTCAACTGAGAGCTCATCTTAAACTCAACAGGCCAGAACACACCAGCCAAACATTCTACAACAACATCAAGATTCTAAAGTTCATACATTAATTAATTCATCTCCAAAGATGTTTATCCTTTTGGGTCGCATCAAGGTGTGCTGGAGCCTTGGCAGGAAACACCTTGGACAGGCTGCAAGTCCATCACAGGAACATTCTAACGTTTCCAGTTGGTTTACGATTGTACAAAGAATTGTCAAGCCAAACATTACATAACAAGCAGAGAGATGTATAGCACATTAACCAAATGTTTAACTGGTCAGAGCACTCTGGCCTGCAGCCCTTTTGGTCAGCCCCCCTCCATGGCCATTTTGCTGGCCGAATGGAAATAGACTGTTTTTAATTATGATAATTAAATAAAACTTTATTTTTCTGTATGTCTGTACGATGGCCGAGAAGTGCAAAACAAATTAACATTTCAGAAAACAAAATTACAAAAATAAAAACATATTTACAAATGAAAAAAAAAAATACATTCCAGAAAACAAAATTACAAAAGTAAAAATAAATTTACAAGACGTGAAACATTTTTACCATTACCAAAACACTTTTACAAACTGCGGATTTTGACAGAAAGGTCAGGTCTAACACACAGGAAGTGCTTGTTGCAGACCCTTGTCAATCAAACTGTTTCGCGGTGGTGTAGTGTAGTGTAGTGTAGTGTGGGATGGTCACGATGCTAAAGCATATTTTATCCATTTGTGGCACACGTTTTAGCCAGCTGGCACACTTTTGTTCTTTCTGTGGAAGGTCTTTAGAGTTTTTTAAAGAGCAGACAGAAGAAAGAGACGAACAGGCGACGTCTAAACCACTTGGGCTGTAAAAAGTGGACTGTTTTGCAAAAGCTCAGCCATTTTAAGATAGCTAGCTGGTTATCCACTATAGCTAGCATTACAGTCCACTTACTTTCATTAACATTTCCAACTCTAAGTGGTTTAGACGTCGCCTATTTGTCTCTTTCTTCCACTCACTCTACCACCGCGAAACAATTGATTAACAAGGCAACAAGCACTTCCTGTGTGTTAAACCAACACTTTCTGTCAGAATTCGCAGTTTGTAAAAGTGTTTCGGTACTGGTAAAAGTGTTTCATGTCTTGTAAATTTGTTATTATTTTTGTAATTTGGTTGTCTGAAATGTTAAATAGTTTTGCACTTCTCGGCCACCGCATGCCTGTCATCAGATCAACACTTTTAGCTCTGTGTGTATGAAATGTGAAGCTGCTAGCAAGCAATGAACGGTAAAAGGGCAGAGGTAAGAACCCTCCGCTATGAAAGCAATTCACACCTCTTTGGAAAAGGCAGCCATGTGGGGTTAAAACGGAAACCCAACTGCAGATGATCTTATACCAATAACACTATACAAATGCACAATAATTAAAAAACAGCATTTAAATACAATACAAATATTTCAATAAATGTGGATGTTGCATCCTCATGTACAGCAACAGATGAGATTAAATATCCCCACATAATTCATGCCTAACATTCTATCAGCCTGGAAAGAAAAACTAAGAACGAGCCAATGTAATCAGTTTGTCCACGTACGAGTTTAAGGACATTGTCATTTCAGTTTAAGTGTCTGTTCACCCCAGTTTCTCAGTGTCTAAAAAAATATTTGTTTTTTATGACAGGGCTGAAAGTGGCGTAGTAGATTGAGCAAGACTTCTAACACTTCGGTATACAGAATGCTATATTAGCCTTTTCTCACCAAAGACTGGTAGGAAGTAGGAGTAGGATAAATTCAAACTAACAGAAGAATATCACTTTTGGAAGAATACCATGCAACTTCAAAATGCTGGCGAAAGCATCACTCTAATGTGCAACACGTTCGAAGGACAAATGTCAATTAAATCTATAAGAAAGAAGCAATAGAAACCGGGAGCATAGACATGTCTCTAACTACTTCGGCTGAACAGGTCTGCGATACACACCACTTTTACAGGAGAAGACAGGTTTGAATGTATGAGCTGCCTGTGCTCATTTACTGCCTGCTTTCCTCCAGTGTGCGAGGGAACTGGGCGAGTCTGTCCATGCTCGCGTAATCCATCTCTGCCCACAGGGAGAGCCAGACAGGTGACCAGCGCTGAAAGGTGAGCTGGAGCAGAACACTGCAGGCCACATTGTCTGCTCTACTGTTCTTGTTCACATGGACAAGATGAAGGCCATGTTCAGCACAGACAGTATAAAATTCAACCTGATGGAGGGAAAACTGGAGCCTACAGTTCAATGGCAAGCAGAGATTTTCTGGGGCTAAGGTGTTTCAAAATGGCATGTTGTGGGTGCACTTCCTGAGGAGTACATATCAGGATTTTCCAGTATGTCTAAAAACCATAAGAAACAAAGTTATCTGAATACTTTGGAATTATGTATCCAGACCTGATTTTAATTATAAATATATGCATTAAGTTATATACTAATGATTATTTTCTTATTACATGACCTAATATTAGTCAGTTCTATTAAAGAGAGTGATAATGTCACATTACTCTAAGTTTTTGTTTAACTTTCCATTTACTGTTTCATTATATGTGCTACTCCAAAGTGAGGGGGACACAGTTGTCAGTAAGTAGACAAAAACAAGTAATTTAAAGAACAAGGCACAAGCTTTTTAATTTCAATTCATACTGGAATCAATATCAGTGGATCATTACAAAAATATTACTTGCATCAGGCAGATGTTTAGATTTAACCAATATTACTGATATTAATTGAATTACATATGAAAAGTATTGTTTCGGTTCTTCTTACAAGCCACAAAGTCTTGTATATAACACACAGCAGTATTAAGCTGTTCTTGTGCCATGATCATCACAGACCCATCTTTTCAGTTTTTCGTTTCTACCTGATTAGGCAGGTACTTCTGGACACATTTCTTGCTGCTTCAATGTTTATTATAAGTAGAACTGAACATTGCTATTTGACCTTCAAAAGATGCTTTCTGCAGTTCTGGGTACTTAATGTACCACATCATCCATCACTCCTGATAACAGCACATTTTTCCTTATCATATATAACCCTTCCAGCTCAAATCGTTCTCTAAATTGCATTTCCACAGCAAAGTACGTTACAAAACTCTGCCCTGTAGTACTTGGAGTTATTGGCCCCAGAGTCGACCCTGATGCCACTGATGTCAACAAAGTCGAAGACTGAACTTTTTTGGAGTTGGCATCCCGTCACAAGTAGCAATCAGTGCATTTGCATGGTCAAGCCAGCCTTCCTGAAAATTTGGGCATGTTTAAAGTAGCAATCTTGTTATAGTTAACCAGCTCACAAACGTATGGTTATAGTCCAAAATTAACCTTTCAAACCTTTAGCTACACAGATAGCTAGCTATGTTATCTACTTCAAGAACGCAAACCTACATCTGACAAATCTTTGACTGAACAGTTATGCTAGCTTACAGTATATCCACTAGTTGATGACATCTATAATAGCAAGTTACTACTAGAAAGTTTTTACCTGACTCACTCAGCATAAAGGATGAAACATTCTGTTTAACATTTTAAGAAAGATGTTTTATTATTAGTGTATTATTTTTGTTCCTTACAAGCAAATGTTTGGGCACCCAAAAACTTTTACCATAATCTGAGACCTCAACTAGCTTGTTAGGGCTAGTATGGAAGGCAAATCCAACCATACAAGATATAAGTGATATTTAGCTAGCTAGTTAAATGCTTGTCAATTTCAACTCATGGCACCCATTTCAAAAAGGCAAAGCCAAAGTGAAGCTTTAAAGTGAAGCTCTTTTACCTATTAGTGTTTCTATTTTAGATATGGCCATGAAATACCAGAACAATGACAAAATGAAATGACAAATAGCTGTTTTCAATTTGGAAGGTCTGGAAGACCAAGGTGACATTCTAAGAAAACTGTAGGATTGCTAGAAAGGCTAATCAAAACCCCTGTTTGGCTGCAAAAGATCTCCACGAAGATTTAGTAGACCTTGGAATGGTGGCACACTTGCACAAATATGACCCTATGCAAGGGCATTTTGGAAACATTTCACACACAGAAATGTGTGATTGGCTGCAACGAGTAAAGGTGTTTGAGAAAAAATGGGTGCAATATTCTCACAGAAGACTTTTGCAAGAAGGAACGGGCAAAAATCCCTCAAACAAGACAGACTCTTAGATGATTACAAAAGATGTTTACAGACAAAGAGGGTGTTATTAAGCACTGATGCCCAAACTTTTGCACGGATGCCCTTTTCCTTCTTTGTTATTTAGGAAATGTGAGGATGGAAATAAATAAGTTTTGATTGAAATATTAATGACATGTGTCATTTTTTTTGGAATTCACAGTAATAGACATTTTGTCTAGGGGTGCCAAAACTTTTGCATGCAAGTGTATTTACTCTATGGTTCTTGTACCAGAACACGGTAAATGTTACATGCTCTTACATGTTGTGCTAGCCAATTTACCCCATAAGACTCACACAGACATCGTGTGACGCATTTGGTGTGGCTTGTATCACATTGCTTAGTTGTGATTGGCCGGGTCATCGTTCAATGGTATTAAAAATACAATTAATCATAAATTCTTAATTTTCTCTTGACTTGTGATTTGTGATTCACGAGTGGCAATCACAAGTTAAATTCAGGAAATATATAGGACAACAAAAGTGTGTGGGACACTTAACTGTTAGAATGTGGGGGTCATGTTCCCCACATCCTCCACACCTGCTATGCCCTTGAAATCAATTAGATAATGTAACATATATTGATCACTGAAACAAGGATTTCTGGCAGTTTCTCAGGAAATTAGACAGAGTTGTGTAGGTAAAGATTTAGATCTAAATTATGAATTGGTGTTGAAATTTGCTCAAATTTGTCCAGGACACATACAGCTTTGAAAATGTATATACCTACCTATCTTGGAATTTGCTTTCACAGGGCTGTAATCCATTGCCAGCACAGCAATAAGCAGGCTACAGGCACATGGTTGTTAGCATAATATTAACCAATAAAAACAATTCAGCTAGTAAGGAACTGCTCTAATTCATAGTCTTTAAGTAGTACACTGGCACCGGTCAGACACGACAATGGTAATGGCTAACATTAGCTAATCAACTGGCAGCCACTGCTGGCACACTTAATCCCCAGCTATAGGCCTATAGCAGGGCTGTAAAAGCTGAGACTGACCCACAGGCGGATACTGTAGTGCTAACAGCTAACTCAGGCCAGGCCCACACAGCAAATCTGTCCTGCTGCCAAGGTGATACACAGCTTTCTGCGACCCGTCCTGGACTACTGGTTGTGTAGCTGGAACTGATAGATGTGTTTAACAGACAGCCCCTAGGGTTCCCGGCCCCATCTGGAGAATAGATTCAACAAGGCTAGAGATCCAAGCTGAAGAGAAGGGAAGGGAAGAGAAGAGAAGAGAAGAGAAGAGAAGAGAAGAGAAGAGAAGAGAAGAGAAGAGAAGAGAATGAAAGGACAGCATTTCTCACACACATATGCACACATCCTGGAGGTAGGTGGCGGTGCTGGTGGAGGGGGTCTTTTTAAGGGATCTCAGTGTTAACAGGTCCATCTAATTAATTTGAAATGTCGGGCAGCCAGCCTACCAAATTAATTACCGCTGTAAGCTGGGAAATAATTGGAATCCAAAAAACAGACTGAAGGAGGCTGTTAAAAGGACGAGTGAGTGAGGCCTAGTTTACAAGGCTCCTCTATTCACCCTAACGAAGTACCATGTGTTTGCCCTCCTCCTTCCCCTCCTCTCCCCACCCCTTTCTCTGTCTCCATAATGAATGATCTAGCATGAAAGAGTGGTGAAGAATGTATCCAGGCGAGCAGGGCTGTATTAGTTATTAGTTAGCAGGTTAATGATGCTGGATGAATATATTCTGATTCACTGATAAAAGCACACTCGACGCAACTTCACTGCCTCAGCAATTCACAACCACAGAGATAAGCGCAGACACTTTCCAGATATCCATATCTTCTTTCTCAAATATCTCCAGGACTCCCACACACGCACACACATGCACACACACACGCACACACTTATGATATTTGACTGTCTGCTTTACAGCATGCCTGTGACTGTAGAGGACATTCTGAAAGAAGCTTATCTGTCCTGTTCCCAGCTTAATTCTCACTCGCTCTTGCTGAAGTTATCTATCTCTGTTTCACATCCAGTGACACTTCCAAGCAGTCAGCTTCCAACAACCATTCGACTTTTAACTTTTTGCCTTCTATCTCACCCTTAGACTAGGTCTTTTCTCCCACTCTCTTTCTCTTTCTACTATGCTGATGGTCAACTAAGGCAGAGCTCTAGAGTGTGACAGTTTTAGATTTGAAATCTGTACAATGATGAAAAACTACTATGCACAAAGACAAACATTAATGCAGTTGTTTGATTTGCAGTAACTGATGTTCACTGTTTGATAATTTAACATTGTGCTGAAGTCAGCTTTGGTGTATTTTTAAGGATATTATATAAAGTAGGTATGATTGTGAAAATTTAGAAGAATTTCTGTAGGCAATCTGGTGATGTTCACTTTAGTTACGACTTGTTCATGTTTACTTTGGCCACGGTGAAACGTGTCAGTGTGAAGTATATTGCTTTCTGTCTGCTACAGTATTTTCTACCACTGTAGAAAAGATGCACAAGGCTTCCTTTATTGTTGGATGAATGTTCAGCTTTGTTAGATTGAGTTCTTTACATATCAAAGAAATGCAATAGCAGCACTGAAAAAGCTAACTAACCCTTATAAACTGAACCCTGTATTTCGCAGGACGTTCACATGGCTGGTTCTAGCCTGTAAAAATGAGGAACAGGGTAACTTACAGACATGGTGCACATGTCACAGCAATCAGATGCAAGAGTAATCAGGGTATAAATATGTCAGAAATGGCTAAGTTTCTGCTTTGGTCCTACAGGGTTAAACCCATTTTATGATAGGAGCTTGTACTGAAACGCAGCATTAAAAGGATTTGCATCTGCAGTACAGAGGATTATTGATGTTGCCCTTTGTATACTGACAGGGAGCATTTGCAAAGGCAGAGTTTGATTTCAGGGGGATGTAAGAGGATGCCAATCACTTGTTCTAATAAATAAGTAAGTAAATAAATAAATCACCTCAATTTCTCCTTCCCTTTCCATCCACGTCAAATTTATGCTACCGAGTGATAGTCCATACAATGTCTATTAGGGAACACTTAGCATTGCTAAGTTATGTCTTAAACAATTCATGCATTGGAGAAGAGCAATATATCCACATCTGATGCTCAGTGTGTAGGATGGCAAGAACTGTTGAGTGACGTTCCCAAACCACACATTTTACACATTTTCTAACTTAAAGCCTGTAAAAGACACATTAAATCATCTCTAAGCTATTAAGCACTAAACTGGGAATTCTGTAACATTTAAAAAGCCTATTTCCAATAATTGGCATAAAATGACATAAAGTGTTATTGCAACATTAGTGTGCAAAGTGTTCCTAAGAACAGATATAATGATGAAAAATGTTAATTGTTTTAGAAAGTGTTATGCATGTAAATACTATTTAACTTAAAAACAATTATACAAACTTATGCATGGTATTGTGTAGGCCACATGGTACCTTATGAATACATTTATCATGCATTATGATCACGAATATTTTAATTCCTTCCATTGCATTGAACACATCAAAAGTACCACCCCAACACATAATCCCATACTATTTTTGTTACAAACTGACCACAGATTGCAGGGAACTGATTTCATCCTGTAAACAAAATTTTTATCTCCCTACATTGAGGAAAATTAGATGTAATCTGAGCAGTAAGCGTTTATTTATGTACAGTATGTACAGTTACCATCCAATACGTAATTTATCTAATCAGTCCTTCATTAAATTAAATCAGGTGTGCTGCTGATGGAATGTAATAAATCTTATCAATGACTGGAGTGCACTGAGAATTCGGGGACCAAACCTGTGTTCTTCAAACTAACATTTCAGTAATCATTTAAAAAGTTACATTTAAAAGAAAACAGTAACATTACAATTACATTTTACTGTGTATTGTGTTTAATGGTATTATTCTATTTGTATTTATTTATCCACATCCACAGTGTTTTTACTGACAAAACATGTACAATTAGATAAATAGATAAATAGATTTAGATAATTAGATAAGTAGATTTTCTGGGCTGCTGAAGACTTTTCACAGATGATTAGTTGCCATTTTTTGTGTATTTGGGTGTTAGCGTGTGTTGCACTGGTACAGACACAGCAGTGCTGCCGGAGTGTTTAAACACACTCACTGTCCACTCTATTATACACTCTTACCTTGTTGGTCCACCTTGTAGATGTAAAGTTAGAGATGACAGCTTCAATGTTGCTTTGTTGGTCATTCTCTAGCCTGTTGGATGGATAGTTTTGGTTGATGGACTATTCAGTCCATTAGTGACACTGAAGTGTTTAAAAACTGCAGCAGCACTGCTGTGTCTGATCCACTCACACCAGCACAACACACACTAACACACCACACCGCGTATGAAGAACAGGGTGGTCCCCACCTAATATTCCAATGTACAAAAAAATGGAAACTCATGGAATTATGCAGTCACCTTAAAAACCTTCCAAATGGAGCTTTACAGGTGGATGAAGCTTTCTTAACTTGCAATGGAGGTTGATCAAGAGAATATGTGATATATCAGGATATGTATTGTTTCAGACATCTCACCAGTTAAAACTGTTAAGTGTAAGCCTGTAGAGTCTTTCAGATAACCCAAAACATCCATTTAGTTGGTAACTTTCAGCTGATACTGTATGTATTTTTAATATCTACAAACAGCAGTAAAGAAGAAATTCATTTGAAGGAGCAGCACCATTGCACAAGCCTACTCCTCCGACACAAAACATACTGCTGCATCTTGCAGTTGCTAGAGGTTCTCAGGTTTCATTAAGTCTACATTCCTGTTTTCTCAGAATTCTCAGACATTTTTCAGTGGACTCCTCAGCGTGTTACTGAATTTCACCTGCTAGCACAGACGCTAAAACCTAAAGAGGTCAATGTAAAGCCGTGCACTTGGGCCTTCTACCTCTCAAGTGAGATAATGAAATATCTCTCTCTTTTTCTCTCTCTCAGGTAAAGCAGTAGAAGGTGCTGTATCAGTGGGTGAGCTAGTGCCACACACACACAAACATACACACACACAGGCTGTCACTGCACTTTGATAATAACATGCCTTCCCCGTCCACTGCGGCCGAGGGGGTGGACCTTACGTAAGCGCTGTCGCCCCGTCCCTCCCTTCTGTCTTTATCTGTCTGTCTATATCTGTTCCTCTCAGCATCTCTCTCTCACTTCCTCTCTCTCTTTCTCCCCTCTCTGTGAGCATGCACACTTTTTCCCATCAGAGACCGGTGTTGCTATGGGAATGCCCCTGAATCACCTCTCTCTTTTTTCCCCCCTTAGTCTGTGCAGAATAACGCTTTCTTTTTTTACTGAACTCAGTAAAACATCTGCAGTTAATGAAATTCTAAAAAGATACATTACTACAAAGGCTGTAGCACCCTAAGAGCACAAAGGCTGTGCCTATGAACATACTAGACTGAGGAGACCTTGTTGGGGTTGTGACTGAAAACTCATTTGATTGCGGATTCTGATGTATATTATATCTAGAATGGCAGTAGTATGACACATTAACTAATTTTCTGTAAGGTTTGCTACTATCAGCTCTGTGAAAGTAGCAGCATTTCAGCAGTTAAGTATCAGTGGTTCCCAACCCTGCACCTGGAGGACCCCCTCCAGCCCTCCAGCCCTGCACATTTTTGTGTTTTCCTGTCAAAACACATTCACTTCACCTCAGAAAGGGCTTATTCATTAGTGGATCAGTTGGATCAGTTGGATCAGGTGTGTGTGAGTCCTAGGGGCTGTGAACCACTGTTGTAAAAGAAAGACTATGATTTCAAAATACAGCTAAAATGGAATTCTTTATAAACCAGAGGGCTGTTACTGGCATCACATAAATGTGCCACAGAACGGAAGACTGTATTTACATTGGGATAGCTGAATAAGGAGAGTTCAGTAAATAGAACTGACATATCATGAACCCCAAATATTGTTGTGTCCTCCTTATACAAATACTGGATACAAAGACAAATTCCACACTATTCCACACAAGCTGTCAGTTTATGTAACTATGTTTTTGACGATGAGTGTATACTGAACAGGTACTGGGGTGAGCAGGGTATGTCAGCTAAGAGAGAGGAGCCTGCTAGCTTTAGCTTGGCTAAGAGGCCACAGCTCCAAACAGCACAGAAAAGGTTTCCTTTCTGTTTTCTGTCTGTTGAACATCAACCACTCTACTTTTCTCCCTCAAAAATAAGCTTTAACATCTAATATACACATCTAATAACACCTAATAATAATTAGTTTTAACATTTTTCTATTCCCCAAAAAAGGAGTTACGAGTGCTTATTTTTTATCACTGAACTGTGAGTGAGAAATAATGAAGCAAACTGTAAAATTTGAAGGTATATACACCACAGAGAGACGGAGAATGAATGAAGCCTCTGTTAGAAAGGGATGGCTAACAAAAATGGCTAACTGCCTCAGCGTCCTTCAGTTAGAAACAGTGCAAAACCAGTTTGACCCAACCTGACGTTGCATCCCTCACCTCCCACATTGTTTTGAGCTGCAGGAGGAAAAACAGTGTTTATGTTACCATGAACTGTTGCTGGGCTGAAATCGGAGCGGTACAAAAACAAATCTGTGCTTTCAATTTTTATAATTTCATTTGACAATTGTTCTTTTTTCCCACCTCTTTCTCCAGTGTATAGTCATGTTTGAACAACTGGTGTTGATCAGGCTAAGCAGGGCTGGCTGCCAAGACACTCAGACAGTTCCTTTTCACCTCAGCTGTGGGTTCTCCATCCACAGCATCAGAGAAACCTCTGCAGTCGCAACCAGCAAATTGTATGGTCAGCCTTAGACATTTAATTCATCTTCAGTCTCAGTTACTCCTGAGTCTTTAATTGATTTCTTAGAGCAATGAATCTGCACTCCAGTCTTGGACAGATCTGTGTCTCTGCAGGAGGGGCTTGATAATCAGCTAAGTTGAAACAGAACACGTAGAGCAAGGAAAAGCACTAAAGTGTGCAGGGCAGCGGGTCAGAAAGTCTGGGGATGTTAATCACTGGGTTGGATGACAGTAGTGTTTTGCGTATTTGCATATTTGTGCGCACAACATTAAGGTGGTAGCTTTAGTATAAGTCTGTATTTTAAGCAGGCCTAGTTAGTTTAAATAACCCTAACTGATAGTTGATAGTGTAAGTGATATGCAATTAGACTACAGAAATGTTATGTCACTCCTTATTCTTTTATAGGTAATAGGTAATGATATAGGATTATGAACAATAGTAATGTAGAAAACATTGTAAGTGATTATATCTGACAATGTCTGACAAATACTCATGACAGACAACTACAATCCCAAACTGTGATGTTACTTGAACAATAGAATGGGGCAGGTCATGAACAAACTTTAAGTTTGACAAAGCCATTGGTATGAAAACTCGGTGTTGATAAGCCATTGCTATGTGTCCTAAGTGGTTGCCAAAGTATTAGTAGGCCAGCGTGTTAATTATGTATTTCTATGAGGGGCGATATGAGAGCTGTCTCCATTTGCAGCAGCAAATTCTCAACATTCTACCATCCATTTTGTTTACTGGAAAAAAAACAATGTTTGAATAAAATGCTGTATGAGAATCTGTCCCACACTATTAGAAGCACACTATTACACTGTATGGCCTCTATGATCCTGTCATAGTTTCTTAGCTCTAGCTTAAAACTGTGACCTGCAAAAAAGGTACAAAATAGGCCTACAGTAATAAACCAAAGAACAATAAGTTCTCTTTGTCAAGCCAACCTAATAAAAGACTGTGATTAAAGACAATAAGAACTAAGAATGAGCCATTTTGCTGCGAGAAAATGGCAGAAATAAAGTTGTTCATCTCAAGCCAAATTCTCTGTGTGCGAAATACACATCTGACTATTTTGCATGTTTTCTCCACTGACCGTAAGTATCTCTGTATCATCCCCGAGGGTGGTGGAACACATCACACTAGACCTGAAATGATCATCTTTGCAATTAGAACTGCTGACGTACCCAGCAGAACCCAAATGTACCCAGTTCTGCCTTTAGCTGAAAGACTGAGTAAGATTTGTACATTGTACGTTTAGGTGTGTGATTATTCGTGAATAATTGTGAAGAGAGAGTTGCTGGGGTGAAAGAGTGTGTTATTTGAGGTTGTCACATTGCTATTAAAATGTCTTAAGCAGTTTTCTAGAAGTAGACTTCAATGAAAGTCAGTAAAGGTTTTAAAAGACTGCCCTCAGTGCTGGTCATGTTTTTAGAACCATCCTAGCACTACTCCACTCTTTTGAGTGACATTTGGAGACATTTTTCTTCCTTTAACAGCCTAATGAGTAATAGGACACACTTCAAATTATTAGGGCAGTTTCTCATTATTCTCTGTCAAAAGCAATTTCACATGACTAAATGGGGGAGTTTTCAGTTCCACATCTTGAACTCCAATAATGACCCAGGTTTGATCTCATTACCCAGTCCCACACGTTTTTGAACACTCTTGCATGAGGTCTGTCTGACCGCTCAGCAAATTACACACTTCGCAGCAAATAAGCTTCGCAAGCATCCGGCTGTCCTCACACACACCATGTTCAGTTTCATGTGTAGCAGATTCTGTAATTGGGTTCTGTTTTGCTTCTTTTAGAGCCCCAGGCTTGAATCTGCCAGCGTTCAGATGTTTTTAGAAATGGTTCTATGGAGAGCTGGCACCAACCCGGCCTCATTAAGCCAGAGCAAAACCACCCTTGTCCTGCTGTTTCTCTTCAACATCTGTAAGATGAAGACATGTACAGTAAAGAGTCTAAAGCATGCCTAAGATTTGAACCCCCTTGTTCGTTATACCAGTGGTCACTGTGAGCTGAAAGGCTACACTGATTTAGGTCCTGACATCACCTCTTCTAGACACATTTCAGCTGGGCCTCTGCCTAGCAGTTTTTGAGAATTTCCATTGTTTTGGGTCTCTGACCAAAACTAGACAAAACTTGCACCACAACAGACAGATTTTGCCTGATCCAGACCTGTCTAAAGATGACTCACAAAGCCTGCTGACTCATGGGCAAAGATAATGAATATTGCCTAGGCAACAAAAATCAAACAGTCAAAGAAAATCAATTAGTTGCATTTGATTCTCAACCCTTAACCTAATACAAGCTATTACTTTCATCAGTCATGCTATAAGATAAACATATAATCACACAATTACTCAAGCTCGTAACTGTTGCTGCTTGAGCACTACTACACCTCTGCTTTGAAGGTGCCTGGGCCGGCTACTTGAGCAATGCTACACTGCAGCTTTGACTGTGCATAAGCCGGCTGGATGTTATACAGCAGCTATGATGCTGCCTGGCCACTTGAGAGATGCTATACAGCAACTTCGAGGCTGCCTGTGCGAGCAGCTTGAGCAAGGCTACAAACGTGCCTTTGCAGCTACAAAGGTCTCTTGGCCGGCAGCCTGAGCGTTGCGACACCACAGCTTTGACGGTTAACCAATATTGTATTCATTTTACTCATAATGCTGTTGGTATTGTGAAGAAGAAACTGTTTTAACTGGTCATGCTTATCATTCATTCCACATTATGTTCCACATGTATCACATTTTCTGGAGGGCGCAAGAGAGTCATGACTGGAGAGTAAGAGGGCCAATAGCTTCCCAGAAATGTGTGCAAGATAAAGATTCAATAGAGGACAAGGTCATTAGTTGATGGGTAGAGGTATTTTTTGTAGGTCAAGTGATTTGAAAGCATTGAATGCGAATGACTGGGCTTTTGAGCGCCTCAGAATACTAGCTTGCGCTGAAGTGTGTGCAGCTTCCATTATGAAAATCCTTCTCAAACACGGATGGCAGATGGCGTAGAGGACACAGTTGAGTGACTGCTGTAGGGTTCCGGAAACCTCAACTTGCAGCAAGCATGAAATGAAGATATAAATTATGAGCACGGAAATTCATGCAAAGCCTGGACATGCACCTACGGTATACACACTCCATTCAGTCGGCTGAGGTGTCAAGATACAGACACTTTGACCACATGCACACATACATACTGCTTCTTTTACTTCTCCACCTCTACCTAAGAGCTTTCAATACAGAACAGTGATTCCAAGTGCAATCTTTGTTTTCCTCAGCTTATTATATATTCAAGACCTCTGGTCTATGAGGTTTTGTTCCAGAAGACTAAACAGAATGATGGTGTGCCTGCGTAGGTGGTGTGAAGAAGAGGATGTTTTTTTTTCTGTAGTAGCTGTTAGAGGACAAGTTCAACCCAAACCCTGTCACAGTGTCAAGCAACACATGCATCTGTCACCAATTTATAGCTACTTTAAGGCTCCTCTCTTATAGCTAGAGGAGAGAGAGACAGAGAGGGAAAGAAACAAAAAGAGAGAGAGAGACAGAGAGAGACACTTACTCATTTTTCTGCAGAATGAGCAGCAGCTGTTCGCTTTCCACCTCAATCAAGAGCTTCAGTGACGCGGGATGGCCCTGAACCAGAGAGAGAGAAAGAGAGAGAGAAGACATGGATGCTTTAGCTAAGACACATGGCTGGCCAACATATGACTAAATGTCCTGTTTTTTGTTTGCTGCTTTGTTTGTTTGTTGTTGTTTTGTTTATCATTTTCAGGCAAAATGAAAAAAAAAAACCCCATATATTTCAGCTTTTTAATCAATTCTTCTCTTTTAGAAACACTTCACATTTACTGTCATTTATTGCCATGCAAACAAAGGACAGGAACAGGAATATACTTTATACTTAAATCACCTTTTTGTCACTCTGATGAAACGAACCAGGAAGTAAAAGCCAAAGCCTTTGTTCAATAATTATTCCATTCAGAACATATGCATTCACTCACTGAGAGACCATTCTAGGGTACTAGCAATAAAAGCAACAGGTTCTTCTTTTATACAGTGATAGAAAACACAGAAGATTCAGTTCCACATGCTGATCCATTTTGCCATGCCAGCGCTGGCAAAACTAGTACTATGCCAAACGTGTTCTAACCATTCTCAAGGAAGATTTAAACATCCCTCCTTCTATTGCATTTCATTGTTTCTTCTTAACATTAACTTATAACATTTGTGTGGTTTTATGTACCAACATGAACCTAATTCATTTCACATGACTATTTTCCAACCTCTCTGTATGCATTAGAATAAAACAGCCTATTTTTGCTACTGTGACTTTAAGACTGATCTAAGATGACTGAATTCTGGTCTGATTGGCTGCCCCGTTTTGTGTCTCATTCAGAAAGAACTGAGAGCTGAAACATACCTTAGAACTTCAATATGAGTGGACAGCGCTAAACTGCTGTAGGTGGATATGCATAATGAGCTGGTTCCTGTGACATCACAGAAACAATACATTTAAAACAGGCTGTTTTTGCGGCCTAGTTTTCATAAATGAACTGCATGGACTGAGTAGCGAGGGGTATGCTTACAATGTTTACATATGTCTTTATATCATATTACTTTATTCCAGGGCAGGACAATATGACAATATACAGTATATATACATCTTTATCATGATATATTATGCTACAATACAGTATAATATGCTTTTCTGAATGTTCATGTTAGGAATACGCTAAGTACTTCAGAGCACTCTAAGAACACCAACGGCATCTTTCATTGTAAAGAGAGCAAAATTAGTCTCATTTAACTGGATTTAGTGAAACAGCATGCCGAATATTCATACATAATATTCACAGTTTTTGATAGCAACAATAAAGGAAGCATGTAATGTGTCTCTTATACAATATATACTGATAGAAAACAAAGCAACACAGAAAGGTCCTCTCTAAGTGCATCACTAGTGTAAATTTAGGTTTTGAAGGGGTCACACACTGTTAAAAAAGACAGCGTCGCTACTGCTTAAATATGACAGTTTTATGCATGAAACTGAAGGGTTTGTCAATAAGAGTTATTTTGACATGTAGAAATAGAACCATCTCATTAGACTCACGCTGCTTCTCTAATTTTAGCATCATTTGCAAACCAAATACATTAATTACCCTACTCGTAACAGTCACTACTGGTTAATTGCTACTTAAAAATGCAAAAGCTGATTGGTTGATGGCATAATGAAATGCACCTGTGGTTTGATAGAATCTCCAATCTTCTGAATTAACTAATGCACAATATCTCGACAATGCCAGTCATAAGAGCACTGGCTGTATATAGCCATTAGGATAAGGACTGCTCAGTACTCTCAAAACAACACCAGGCTAAAGACCTATTTACGTATTCAGGTGTTGAGCAGCAGTGCAGCCCAGTTTCTTCAGCAAACATATTACACTGTTAATCACTGGAAACAAAGCATTTTGTGACTAATAATCTTGTCAAAAAGAGGCTGATGAGTAATTCGACAGCTGTTTATATATTTGCCAAAGACCAGGTGTTAACAGAGTTACTGTGCTTAATAAAAAGCCACGGAGTATGGCAAAGAGAGAGGAACAGAGTGCGTTTTCTGCATTAAGCAGGTTTTGTTTGGGATAAAGAGTCTGTTTGACTTGTTTTATAGAATCTCATCTGTCCTCGGGCTGTTGGCTCACAGGATTAGCTTTATGTTTCAATTCTCTCCCTGACATTAATCCACTCCACAGTCTCTCAGTCGGACTGCTGCTGGGTTTCTGTTTGCAAGGATTTAATCCAGCTGTGTAATAACAAAACCAAGAAACAAACTGTCTCTTTCTTACATCAACAACAATCTGTCATTCAGTATGGACATTAGCACTGAGCACAATAACAAAAGAATAGTAGTACTGTACTTACAATGCTACATAGAGATACAGACTGCAGTGCACTGATGCATGGGTGAATCAATAATGTGACATGATTGTCCTGTATTACAGTTTATCACCCAGAAGCCTCAACCACATATCACATCATTAATTTTTATTGTCCAGTTATGGCTTCCATTGTTTTCAGTTCAGTCTTGGCAGTTTGCTGGTTGGTAATATTTAGGGCTGCCCTCTAGAAGTCGATGAGTCGAATCGTCAGTCGGAGACCCTTTAAGTCGACTGACAACAGTGACCAGTTTTTTTTTTTCTTGTAAAACAGACAAAAGCTTACAAAATGCACAAGAACTTTAAGAATGTAAAAAGACATTTTAATAATTATTAAAAGGGGAATAATAAATATATATTTAAGTTCTAACTGGGCTATGACACATGCTTGCTAAAAAATTAAATCCACGTGAGAACGTGCGCTGGCGGTTCACCGGTGAAGGAAGCTAAAGCTGTGAAGCTGAGAAACACGGGTGGAACGATGTCTCAGAAAAAGTCTGGAGGAGCTTTTGAAGAAGAGAATCCGAACAAATTAAAGCTAATTCTGCTCGTCATTTAGTCAGACATCGAACACTGCTTCAAACCAGTGAGTTGACTTTCGTTTTAGACATAATGGCGGTTTTGCGGTGAAGGAAAAACGGACCGAAAACATTTGTTTTATTATAATTCCATTATTTTAGAACCTAAATTACAGATATTTTTATTTATTCATTTACAGCTAAGATTATTTCTATTTAAAGATAAGTACAGTCACTTAATATGCCTGCCGATAAACGAGAAATAATTATTTCAGCGCAGGTAATATAATAACTAAACGGTTTCAGGTCTACCATTCTTCTTTTCGTCTAAAAATAATTTAAATACTGACTAATTTGGTTTTATTTAGGAGTTCATTATTTATGAGAGATGAAAGACGAAGGGTCATCCTACTGAAGAAGCTGTTAAAAGTGAAATTAAAAAGACAGGCTATAAGCTCTAATTTTTATCATAAATACGTGCTTGCTGCCCGACGCTATATTCTGTAATTAAATCAGGCTCCAGATCGTTCATCATATGCCACGTCTCTTTTAGTTCAAAAACATGTTCCTGTGACTCTGCTGACTTTCTAAATGAGGAGGACATCAGGTCTGAAACGTATGCAAATTGATTTACTGATTACTAGATAATGTATATGGAGAAAAAACATGAACGAATAGTCGAATCGTCGGTCAGGACGGGGGAATCCGATTCGACTGACAAAATTCGGGTACAGCATTAGTAATATTAGAAGGTTGGTGGAAAGTGGCAGAATCAAGTTAAATACTGATTGATTTAAAGCTGGAGTAGGTCATTTTGTAAACACCAGGAAGTGTTTTTGAAAAAACAATAATAAACTGCTACTTTCAGCCCTCCTTCCAAAGCCACTCCTCCCAAAACACATGAACTTCCACAGGTGAAGAATCTTTCACATAAATACAAATAAACACAAACTTCCAACTCAAACCTAATACAGGCTAACATAAGTAAATTAGCTGTCTAGCTTACACCTACAGCTTAGCTAACATAAGCATAACGTAACACAGGACAAACATAACATAACATAACACAGCTTTAACATATCAAAGCTACATTAGTAGTTAGCTATGGTGGCTATGTAATTCAGGAAATTACTAAATTACTTCCAAAAAAAAAAAAAAACCAGAACCCGTCCAACAAAAAATAGCATAGAAAAAGAAGACAGCTATAATAGCAGGCAGGTCACCAACAGCCATACATTCCTAAGTGATAAGTAGCTATAAGCCAACAGTCCCAGATATTGGCATGATTTACGTCTGTTTTACTGCTTATCCGGTAAGATCAGTGATGCTCTGTGCTCACCGCTCTGCATGCCTACATGTGCCACGCATTCACTGCTGAATGAGCCAGGAGCAGGACCCTACAATAGCAAGCTCGGTATCGCTTTTTGCCACACTGATACTTAGTTTGGTTTGTTCTCTTGCTTTATCCAACCTCTTTTCATTGGAAGCTTTTTCTGCTTTCTAGGGTCTTCCTTTCCAGTGCAAGCTGTTGTAGGTACCTGTGTAACTTCCTCTGCCATTCTTGTGAAGCTAGCTGAATGTGTGTGTAGGGCCCGTATGATGGATTCCCAGGCTTAAATGAGCATATCTGCAGAGCACACGCATGTGGGTATGTCATAGACAAGCAGGTAGGCCACATGGAGTAACTGGAAGGGAGACTTTTTGTCAGAGTATTTGATTTATTGTTTGTGATCAGGATGTAAAGAGTATTTTAAGATATCTAACAAAAAGTTTCTAGTACGAAACGCCTACCTCTAACACTTCCAACAACTCAAGAAACTCTCACACTTCCAACTACTCAAAATCAGACAATTCTTCATTTAATTTAGTCCTATAAGGCCAGATAAATTGACTGTGAACACTCAATGAGCAGCACTAACTAACATGTCATATTGATTCATCTGTTCTTCTCCCAATAGGCCTAGCTTTTATACCAACGTGTTATCACTGTGCTAGTGTTTTTCCAAACACCATTAACACACGCCCAAACATTAACTGTGATAAACATGAAGAACAACAGCAACTAAATACTTCAGTTACTTGGTTGATTGTACATGTTGCCCCTTTAAGGTTGATGTATATCACTGCTGTCAGAACAAAACCTTCATTCTCCATTTTTGTTGTCTATGAGTTTTTGACATAATTTGAAAATGCCTTTTGTCGATTACCCTGTGTATAAATTTCATAATGAATGGACCAAAAAGAAATGGCTCAAAATGGCTTAGTCCAAAAAGTCTGGCTACGCTGACTTACATTATAAGTATGTTTTTACCTTCTCCTGTAAAGTTACCATTTTAGAAACAAAAGTTTTTGTTCCAACTGCAGCGATATGTCTCCCCGTTCATTTTCACAGGTCAGCTGTCTTAGACACACAAATGCAGAGAGAGAGAGAGAGAGAGAGAGAGAGAGAGAGAGATCAGGGTGGTCTTTCCTTCATTTCTGCTCTTATTGCTTAAGGCAGTACACATGTGAAGCTGCCCTGTGAAACTGTTTTATTGACTCTGCTATGAAAACAACACACAGGAGGCATACAATAATAAATGCCTAAGATCAGCATATCTGCAACAGCTAAAATGTTTACTGTGGCACAAAAGAGGCCTATAATTAACTGCTAGTAAGGCCTCTGTGTCCCCGCAGAGCTCGCTAATTCACAGAACAACAGGAGAGACTTTCATCAGTACAAGCTTTAGTTTCTATATTGGCTTTGAAATGTTTTTCATTAAAGACAGAGAGAAACAAATTGCATTTTCACTAACGTGTTCTTTTAGCTTTCTCACTTGAAGCCCCTTAAGTTGAGAGAGTCAATTCCATTCCATGCAGCCTTAAGCAATGTTAAATTCTCCGGGTAGAGCACACGCCTTTATAACCTATACAAGAAAAAGGAACAGGTCTCTGAATTGTGTCTGTAGCAGAGCATGGAAACTCTAAGCCATGTTTTGAGTTTGTCTGGCAGATTGAGCTCATTTTCTGGGAAACCTGAATTTCAAACATTCCATTTATTTCCTTTGTATTTCTGTTTTTTTCTCTGTCTCTCATTTTCCACATCTTTAGACCAAAGTCTTAAACAGAAATGATGATGTGGTATTTGAATTAGGACCACTGTTGGACAGGCAGTAGGCAGTCCACTAGGTAGAACAGTTGGTAAGACCCAGATAATCTACGGGCATGCAGTGATCAGCTAAACTGTGTAATTATTTTTTTAATTATAAAACAATGTCATTTTATTGAATTGTATATCTTCAGAGAGGACATGCTAAGTTGCTAGGTAAGGGTGCATAATAGAACTGATTGCAATATAAAGGAAATATGAGCACAAAGGCTCATTACAAGCAATGTAACAGTACTATAGAGTTGGTACTGAGTCCTTAACAATTACAGATGTAAGTCAACACTTGATGTTAACTTCAGGATTCTGATAAATCACATGGATTCATGATATTCACCAAGGAACTGTGTCACCATCAACAAATTGTTCTTTACCTAAACTCACACGGACTGTACTCTGACTTCTGTTGTTCACCGTGGTAACTACGTGAGATTAGTGTCATGAATTCTTGCCTTGTCTTGGTTGGGAGACTGGCAACAGAACATATTTGAAGCTGACCAATCGTCATTCATGTCCTTGAAATAGTATATAGGCTGCTGGGGAGGAGGCAGAAGAAGTATGTGTGGCTTTGTCTTTTAAAAAAGAAAAAGAAAAGAAAGAAAATCGATTGTAGACCATGATTGTAGACAACATAGGCTGTCCAACTATCAAAGAGATCTTGAGGTAAAGAATGTGGGCAGGGGTACGGTCGGCATAGCTTAACAAACCTAGCCATAGCTTGACTTTCTTTCAAAATACAGTGATTTTGTTGATCCAACATAATTTATTAAAACTGGATAAACTTACAACTCAGCTCATTAAGTCAATTAATTGAATAAGTTCTGCTTTAACTCAACACTTGTTCAGACTTATCTTTTTAGAATTGGTTTCAATGTGGCCACTGTAGTTCCCGGTCAGTTTACAGCTCCTTTTGACCATAGCATCACTATCAGGCCCGGTTGACAGAACGCATGCGGAGAGTAAAACAACACTGGGTTTTATTAGGGCACACCGGAGGGATGGTCACAATCACAGGCAGGGTCAGAACCGTACAGGCAAACAACAAGTGCATAGGGCAGAGCAAAAACGAAGTCAAAACAGGCAAAGTCAGAACCAGAAGAGCAATACATAACCGGAGGGCAAACCAAAACACAGAAGTCGAAATACAAAGGATGGGTGATACACGAGAAAGGCAAACAGGTAGAACGTTCAGAGAGGCAATGAATGAACAAATACAAAACCTAGCAAAGAGGCTTAGTAACAAGGAAGTATAAATACACAAAGGTGATTGCAAACAGGTGAACTCAATACTCCGGTGAGGGAGATCGATAGGCTGCGGGAGGCTGTGGTGGTGACGTCATCCGCTAGTGGATTCTGGGGAACGTAGTTCCCAGGCTTAGCGGACTCACCAGAGGAGACAGGCAGCGTGACAACCACTCTGTAGCCAGCTGTTAATGGCAACAGACTAAACTAAATTTCAATATATGAATTCAACTCCCATCTGAATACATGAAATCATCAAAAACGTTCAGGTAGTGGAGATATACTATTCTGAGTGCAAGAGACATTATTTATGCGGATATGTATCTTGTGATACCAGGTGGATATCCCATGACACTTGGAGGAACACTGTTCATTCTGTTTTATCTGATTTTTTATCTGACTGATTGGCCAAGTAAATTAAGCACTAATATCTAATTAAGGGATTAATTCAATATTGCCATATGGAAATCCACATTGTCATAAATGCATTTGTCATCATGCAACAGGATCAGTAGAATAAGAAGCAGCTCTTACTATTGTTTGCAGAAGGCTGATTGGTCTCTTCTGTCCACCAATGAGAAGCCACGGCTCTGTGTCTTCATAGTGCTCCACTTTGCTAAGCGGTCTCTGACCGATTGGACTCACTGATGAGAAAACAAACAAAAACAAAAAAAAAACGTGTAAATAAATAATGCTGAGTAAAAGATTCATATGTTCAGTTCATTTTTAATATCTGTGATGTTTATAGGGCACAAACCTTCAACAATGAATGGTGCATGCAACCAATACATCAGATTTAGAGACGATTGCAGAACCCAACAGGCAGGGTTCTAAAGGGAGAGCCTTTAAAGGGTGAGTGAATTGGCAATCAGTGCAACAACTCTCCAACCCTCTGCCCTCCTGCTTGCACTTTCTCATCAAAAGTAGAATCGACTCTGCTCTCCAGCACACCACCGACACCCACCTCCGACATGTACCTTCGCACCTCCACCCTGCTGAAACTCCCTGACACCCTCTTCAAGAACATTTTGTAGAATTGCCACTGGAACGCAGCTCGGACCCAGACCACTGTTAACGGTTCATAGGATAAGATGAATCTGATACAATAGAGCTAAGAATGACAAACTTCAGTGAACATCTATCCAGAAGTCTCAGGAAGTGTCCCCACCAAAAGTCATATGGACTCAGTGAGGCAAGCCACCATCTTTGAGTCTTTGTACTTTATCAGTGCCTCTACGGCAGCCACAGGCAACCTCCCTAATCAATGCTCTCAGACATTGCGGCAGCAGAAGAAATGCCAGTCTCCCTGGAAACCAGTCTAGCGGCTCTGATTTAGACATGTTCATTTTTATAAGTTCACAGACAGCACTTTGAGTACTTCCAGTTCTCAGTCTGCTTTAACTGACTGCCTCGTTTCCACTCACTCCTCAACGTTTAATCTGGAGTCTCCAATCCTGGTGACCCCAAGCTCCGCACATTTTGACGCTTCCCTGCTGTACTCTACTCTACTCTGGATCGGGTGGGCCAGATGAGAAAAGGCACAGTAAGTGTGCACTGGGGCATGGGGTCATCAGGACTGAGATTGGGTACACTTGGTTTAATCTCTCTCTCCCTCTCCCTCTCCCTTTCTCTCTCCTTCTCCCTCTCTCTCTCTCTAACATCTGTCTGTATTTCCAAGCCAATATACATTAAAACTGCTGGTGCTTATCATGGTAGTTAGGGCTTTACGATATTGACATAATACACAATGGTCGATAAAGCTGTCGGATATCATGATGACAATATGAGAAGTGATACAGTATTTTTGAAATAGTGTGCCTCACACTGGATGTAATATTTTTACATGTGCAAAACAGAAATCTAAGTCTTCCATAATTCCAAAATACAAAATCACAAAAACACAAATAAAAATGTCATGAAATCTGACATCAGACGATTCTTTGAAATGTTCTATGCACATATATCTGTCCCTATTAAATAAACTTAACTAACTCAACTAACAGTCTTAAAGTTAAGCAGCAGATTTACAGGCCAGTAACGCTGTTTTTGTAAGTAGTGCTAGTGTTAGTGCCAGAAATACTACACAAAAAAGAGTGTTAATAATATATTAATTCATTCACTGGATGAAATATTCCTCCTAACCTCTATTCCTCTAATAAATCGTCAGTGATACACTTATAGACTTTGCCGTTGTCCCTTAAAACTCAAACCCTGAATATCTGGTCTGTGTATACATATCCACTATTGCTGTAGATAAATGGATCAGTGTGTGTACACACTCAGAACAGATCTTAGATTGGGTAAGACCTTTGTAAGGGTTTATTATTTATTGATTTGTTTTATCAGAGAAAAATATTTGCTTGCTTGTCTTTGCTTGCTTGTCTGAAGTGTATTTGCTTACTTGTCTGTCGCTCAATAAAATGGGTTTGGTAAAAAATGTTCTGTAAAGCAAAATCACAGTTTTACCTTAAAATTACAGCACAATGATTCTGATGGTGTACAGATTTAATACAGAGAGTGGTGTCATTGAAAACCTGATCTTATATAACAAAATTATCTTATATCCAGTTGATATATGTTAAAATTCTCATTTTGAGATTGTTTTACTAACTTCCAGATATTTAAACTTTTAAGCTTTTATTTTTTTATCATAAGTCATTTTTGTAAGACAAATTTTCTCACTATATTGGCAGATAATGTGGCCTGTTTTAAGCAAATTTCTCAAAATAAGCCAAATTATTTCCTAAATATTGACTTGGAAAAATCTTTTGAAACAAATAAAAATATGGGAAAACAAGATGAATAATCTTAAAATTAACAATCACAAAATGAGAATTTTAAAATATATCAACAAGATATAAGATAATTGTATTTGCCGAGATATCATGTTTTGCAGTGTATTGCACTATTTGCCTCTGGAGGAGCATGCATGCTTGTTTAGTCTTCAGACAGCTACAAAAAGAAGCTAGGTCAGTTGAAGGAAGCATGGAAGAGAAATACAGAGGGTGACCCAGCAGGAAACCAGACAGGAGTAAATCTCGGACAGGCTTTTTTAAAAGAGAGATGAAAGGGTGCAAGACAGACTAGTGAGTAATAACTTATTAGCTGGCTTACTTTTGTTGATGCTGCAGTTATATGTTATATAATGCTAATTTGGCTAATTTGAGGGATTTTCAAAGTGGGGTGGGGAGTGTAACGAGTTATTTTGGGGGCTGCTAGAATCTGCTCTTCTTTGTGAGCTGAGCTAATTGTTCTGACGTGCTGAAAATAGCCCGTATACCCATCACTATTGTCTTGGGGGTACAAGGGCGAGAAATGACTCTCTCCTCAAATCAGTGATCGCAGACACACAGCTAGCGATCCAATATGGGAAAAGAAATAAACCATATACACGTATAGAGTCTCCAGGGTCGCCTTTAATGGTTATTCCTGGAGTGCCCTCCTGCAAGTCAATCAAACACACTCACATCAAATGCACTCCTGCACAGCCTACAGTCGACACAAACAGGCCTCATGCTGAAGAGTTCCTTCAGAGAAACACAGTCATTTGGGCACACTAGCATTGCGTGTATCAAAATCCTTCTAAAGGCAGCTCTGAAAAGACCAGCAGGTGTGTATAATGGAGCAGAGAGAGTGTTGGCTGTGGAAATCCTCTTGTCAAAACAATGAGAGTTCAGAGGCATATAGCTGTGGAGAGCCTGCTGCTTGCCTTCATTTCTGTCTGTGCAAATAGCAGAAACAGTCAGCCTGCTTAGTATTTGCTTTACAAATTCTAAGTGACTGTAACACACACACTTCTTTAAAGAGGGAACATTTTTAGCAAATCAACCAAATAATGCAAAGTTTCATCCAAGTGCACAGCACACGTTCAGTCTTCTCACCTAAACGAACCCCAACCCTGAGTCACATACATGGCTGAAGGCCCCTTTTGTTCTGGTCAAGAGAACAGACACATCACTAAGACACAAAAGTGATTCTTCATCATCATCTCTCTCTCTCCCTCTCTCTCTCTCTCTCTCTCCCCCTTTCACACTCATTGACTCTCTCTCTCCTCCCCTCATTTCTCTTCCTCACTCTAGCTCTTCGCCACAATCTCATTCTCATCTACTTCACTGCAGTCTCAATCTCTCCGTCTTTCTCTCTCTCTCTTTGTCTTTCTCTCAGACACACACACACACACACACATTGTGGCTGATCCTCTATAAAAGAGTCTCAAACTCTCCAACTGTCAGTGGAAGTGTTTATCTGGCCTTGAAGGGCACTGTAGGTCCCTTTAGAATTCTCTAGATTCTGCATAAATTTGACCTTAAACATCAGATTTATCATCAGATCCTGTCCTAAAAGCGGATAAGGAGAACCAAATAAAAAAAAATAGAACAAAAATATTAGACTAGGTCCTTTATTTATTGAGGAAAATGACCCAATATTGCATATCGTGGGTGCCCTGATTTATTTATTTAAACAACAGGGACCTATCAAAGTCTAATCTTCACAACATGTTTGTGTAAGTGTATCATGGCACGAACAAAGGAGATTTCTGACTATTTAGCTGTTACTTGCAGGTATTGCTGCAAAAACGTAAATAAATGGTCTAGTAAACTTCGTCTCATTAGTTTAATTTGGCTCTCCTGATCTACTTATAGTAGAAAAAAATCTGATGAAGTTTTATGTCAAATTTATTCAGAAATATAGGCAATTCTAAAGTGTTATTAAAAACTATTCGATAGCCACTGTACATAAGTTCATACCAGAATACTGCAATACAATAATATCATATACAGATACACAAAAATACATAATGGACTACACTAACATGCCAAAAGTCATGGGATAGCAGTATATAATTGATTATGAAGTGCCGTTACCTTAGGGGAGGTTCATAAACATTAACTGGACTAAATAAATTTATTATAAAAGGAAATGGTGTTTGTATACATTCAGAAAAAGACACTCGCCAGTCACAAGTGCATGTGTATTGTGGTCTATTGACTCACAAAGTCAGGAACAATATGTTTTACCTGTTTACTAACCCCATCCTACTTCACTTACTTTCCTCCAGGTGGTCCTTGATGTAGTCCAGGCCTGAAATGGACATTTCCATGGATGCTAAGAATCCATAAATAAGCTTGTTTTGTTTTGACTTGTTACGTTTTTATGCGCACATAAACCGAAAGCAACTACACATTTCACATAATGTAGTGGAGTAAAAATACGATATTTGAGTAGACGATTCGACTATTCGTTCATGTTTTTTCTCCATATACATTATCTAGTAATCAGTAAATCAATTTGCATACGTTTCAGACCTGATGTCCTCCTCATTTAGAAAGTCAGCAGAGTCACAGGAACATGTTTTTGAACTAAAAGAGACGTGGCATATGATGAACGATCTGGAGTCTGATTTAATTACAGAATATAGCGTCGGGCAGCAAGCACGTATTTATGCTAAAAATTAGCTCTTATAGCCTGTCTTTTTAATTTCACTTTTAACAGCTTCTTCAGTAGGATGACCCTTCGTCTTTCATCTCTCATAAATAATGAACTCCTAAATAAAACCAAATTAGTCAATATTTAAATTATTTTTACATGAAAAGAAGAATGGTAGACCTGAAACCGTTTAGTTATTATATTACCTGCGCTGAAATAATTATTTCTCGTTTATCGGCAGGCATATTAAGTGACTGTACTTATATTTAAATAAAAATAATCTTAGCTGTAAACGAATAAATAAAAATATCTGTAATTTAGGTTCTAAAATAATGGAATTATAATAAAACAAACGTTCCTTCACCGCAAACAGCCATTATGTCTAAAACGAAAGTCAACTCACTGGTTTGAAGCAGTGTTCGATGTCTGATTAAATGATGAGCAGAATTAGCTTGAATTTGTTCAGATTCTCTTCTTCAAAACCTCCTCCAGACTTTTTCTGACACATCGTTCCACCCGTGTTTCACAGCTTTAGCTTCCTTCAACGGTGAACCGCCAGCGCACGTTGTCACATGGATTTAATTTTTTAGCAAGCATGTGTCATAGCCCAGTTAGAACTTAAATATATATTTATTATTCCCCTTTTAATAATTATTAAAATGTCTTTTTACATTCTTAAAGTTCTTGTGCATTTTTGTAAGCTTTTGTCTGTTTTACGAGAAAAAAAAAAAAACCTTGTCACTGTTGTCAGTTGACTTGAAGGTTCTCAGTCGACTTAAAGGGTCTCCGACTGACGATTCGACTCGTCGACTTCTAGAGGGCGGCCCTAGAGTTAAAGTACAAAGTTGTCCAAAATGGAAAAACACCTCAGTAAAGTACAGATACATAAAAAAACTACTTAAGTACAGTAACTAATTACATTTACTTAGTTCCTGTCCACCACTGGTCACAAGTGACATGAATACTGTGGTTTGTGGTGACCTCCCCCTGGAGTATGTGCCTTTCCTGCTATGTGTTTAATGGGCAGAAGTGTGTTCCCTGTGTTCAGGATGTATTCAAGTAATTTCACCTAGAAAATCAACAAAGCGTCATTCTGCATATGATTGCCGGTTATAGAGTCAGTGTTATATAGGTAATGGTCAGCTTGCTTGGAGGCAGCACAGCACTAATGGCGGACGTGCGTACCAAGGAAGAGTGGAGAGCTTTGAATGTAGGAGTAACCAGTCTGTCCTGGGACCTTCTATTGTTACTGGTCCATCCCTCTTACCGTCAGCCTATAAGTTACCTTCTTCAGGTGGATCGTCTTACATAATACAACATTTGTGCAATAGCTGAAACTGTGTGTTATGCTTTTTTGTTAAGATTACAACAATTATTTAAACTGTTTAGCCTGTCCTGGAACAGGGCTCACGGTGAAATCCATATAATGGGGCAACATCATGCCAGTATTCACTTTGTGCTGTTATGCCTTCTGTCCATAAAGCACACAGATGATTGAACTATATGTTCTGATAAATGTTGCTGCTGACTCCTTTTAACGCTGAGCCATCTTATCTCAGAGACAAGTTCAGTTCACTGCATGACTTTGTTCCCGGGCAAGATGCACCTTGGCCTCTTTGCACCCAACAAGAAGTTAAAGTAGTTCACTTTCTTTATTTCATCTGTGCTACATGCCTTTGCTTTTACTCCTAAATTGCCTGCTGTGGAACTGTGTCGCCTTATTGGTGTGGAAAATGAACAGATGTTACAGTGGACTACAGCAGGCAGCAGTATGAACTTTAATGATATTTGAATATAGTGCTTCATTTTGTTTTAGAACCAACATGGGCCTGTGGGTCAGCTTAAAGCAAACTTCTTCACTTACGTCTGAGAAACCCTGGAAGCCGGAAATTTTAGGATACAGAAGGTGGAACTTTTTACATTCAAAAAGTGAAGGGGGGGGGGGATGTGTAATGACAAATGAGCTGGAAATCAAAGCCAATTGACATTTAACAGATGCTTCTTATTTAATTTACAGTGGTGCTGCTATACAGAAACCCAGCCTTTCAATGTCAAATCCTTACAAGGTACAATGAAAACAGAACAAAACATACAGCGTGGGTGAACGAACACCAACGTTTCCAGCTGGATGTTTCACTCTCCCACAAATGCACTCTTCATATAAGCTCAGACTCTCACACACTTACATTAAAGCCACAGCCAAGGCTGCTTAGAGGATTAGAAGGCTAACGATAACCAGAGCAGCACTTGAGTGCACTGAACTCAGTGTGGCTCTGGGGTCTCGGCTGAGGTCACCCCTTTACAAGCAGTCTTAACGCACACACATGGAATCACCATCACTTCCTCAGCTGTGTCATTCCGGTAGCGCTTTGAAGACTGAGTTCACAGCCATAACCGACTGGCTTCGTTTTCATTTAAAGAGCTGGCAAATGAATGGGCGCTTTTGTTAGTGCAGCACAGCACTGGTTTTAACAGTGGTGAAAACTGGCAACGGGCTCGCATCTTTTCCACACTTGAACATGAGACGGTTGTTAATTTAAGAAACTTCCACCAAATGTGGTTAAGCTGTTTAAGCAGCGTCAGTAAATTAGAGAATTATAGGCCTACAAGTCACTCAATGCAATAAGGACGTCGGTAAAACAGGCTCCTGCGCTTATTTATACGGCCAATGAAGCCGAGTGTAAACACAGGCCTTAATAAAAGACGTCTAGTGATCTGCTGCCCTCATTTTTTTACTCATGGCAAGTGAGGGTCTGGCTATTTATACTTCTTTAATAAAGACAATAAAGAAGTGTGTTTGTGAGTGCATGTGTATTTATGCATATGATTGAAATTTGCTCTCTAGGTACTGCTGTATAGATTAAACGCTGGCTCATTTTCTGTTACTTTAAAAAGCAGCAAACCAAACAAGCTTTAAAGGTTGCACTAGTCAGGTGAAGCCAGCAGCTTAACAAATGAAGATCCATGCATCGCTCATAAGCTCACCGGACGAAAAAACAATCACCTGGGACTAAAACACACCTAACAGCATGCAATACCTCCACGACCCCAAAGAACAGCTGAGATTTGGTTTGGTACGTACTGGACAAGTTTCTGGATGTAAGCTACATCAATATTCAGACACTCTTGCAAATCAAAGAATTGTGCAGTTGGGCCAGATTTGGTGGATGCCTTCCCTGGCACAATTCTGAGGAGACGTTCCTGTAGACTGGGATTTTTGCCACTGCTGGTAGACCCGTATGACCTTATGCTTCCATAATCCTGTAAATCTACTGCTACTTCCTTCACACTATGGTCTTTAGCACGCCTAAACGCAATCACTCCATTATCCTCATCATTAACATCTACACAAATTGAACAAGACATTCACTGCACTGTACCACCTCTTCTTAATCTATGAATCCCGTCACACACCCTGCAGGTATTTATGGCCCCATCATCCTCATGCAGTGCCATCTGCAGGAGCCTGCATGCAAGGTGACTAATTTATTATCCACTGAGATTATATGCTCTTTGTGCCGTTAATGAACCAAAAACATGTCACTGGACAGATCCCACTGCACCACATAAAAAAAACATTCAAACATTCACAATTCCCATAACATACCTTACTTCAACCTCTATCCATTTACTCTCCAACTACCATACACATCTGCACCTTTACCCCAGTGACACACAACCCTTTACTTCAGTTATCCTCCCATCATTCCCATACTTGTTTCTACCAGGGCTCAGGACGAATGAAAACAAAAACGCTAAACAAAATCTCTGTTACAGGTGATCTTATTCACAATAGCCTATTAACTATATAACTCGTATAGTGTAGTGGGCTACACCTGATATAACTGGTATAGTGTAGTGGGTTTCACCTGATATAACTGGTATAGTGTAGTGGGTTACACCTGATATGATTGGTATAGTGTAGTGGGCTACACCTGATATGATTGGTATAGTGTAGTGGGCTACACCTGATATAACTGGTATAGTGTAGTGGGCTACACCTGATATAACTGGTATAGTATAGTGGGTTACACCTGATATAACTGGTATAGTGTAGTGGGTTACACCTGATATGACTGGTATAGCGTAAAGTGGGCTACACCTGATATAACTGGTATACTGTAGGGGGTTACACCTGGCATGATTGGTATAGTGTAGTGGGCTACACCTGATATAACCGGTATAGTGTAGTGGGTTACACCTGATATAACTGGTATTGTGTAGTGGGTTACACCTGATATGATATAACACTAATAACTAAACACTTCCATATGGTGGCAGTTCAAAGTCCTAGAAGTGTTAAAACTATAGACCCAATACTGAAAAATGACATTCATGTAGAATAAGCATATCCTGGTAAAAACGTGTTTTTAAAGCCGATTTTCTGCCAAGTCTACTTTATTGAGTTTGTGTCTCAGCTGGTGATCCACTAGAAGATTTTCAGGCCTGTGCTGATCACAGTTATGTCTGCTATGACTCTGGAACACTGGAAATGTAATCAATCCCCACATCTAGAGATAAAAGTTAGAAACTGATTCCACATTTGCTGTGTCTGTATCTGACTTGTGCAGCTGGAGGTACTGGGGAAGAAATTTCTCCAGTAATGAATCATGCTTCATAGCTGGCCTGCCACCATCTCAATACAGTGACCTTGGAACGCTATGAAAAGTCTTCCACTGTAAAGCTCCCTCTGAGCGACAGCAGAGCCTGTTTTCTGTCCTGAGCAGCTCCTCGCAGCGTGACAGAGCATGCAGAAGTAATGATTTCCTAAAAGCCTTTGGTTTCGCACTACAAATGGAATGCTGCATCTTTCATCCCCCGTTTGATTAAAGCTCCCTCAGCTGAGAACTGAGACTCAGCTTCTGTGGGGGACTGGCAGAGATGGCAAACAAGGCTTTGTCCCTTCACTTCCTTCTCCTCCTTTCTTCATCCCTCTGTTCCCATCTTCTCCTCGTTCCTCCTTTTTCCTCATCTGTTCACCCATCTCCTCCCTTTTACTCCACACTTATTCTCCCATCACTTCCTCCCCTATATTTCCTATCATCCTTTTTTCACTTCTTTCATTCCCTTCTCATCCATTGTGCTCCACTCTCCTTTCTTCTCATTCCCACTCCTCATTTCTCATGCCCTCACTTCCTTTATTCACCCCTTTCTTTCTTTCCTCTACTCCCTGATTCTTCCCTCTGTCTCCCCTATCCTACCTGCTTTCCTCTCCTATAATTTTTTATTTTTTCTTCCCCTCATCCTTTCCTCTCCCCTTTTCTTCCTTTTTTCTTTTTCCTGCACTCTCTTATTTTCCCTTCACTTCTTCTCCCTGCTTCTACTGCTCTTTCCTATCCTCTCCTGCCTTTATCACCCCGCTCCCTCATTCTTCTAATATCTCTCATCCTTTTTCCCTCTTTGCCCTTATTCTTCCCTCTACACCTTTGTTCTCCTAGTTATTCCCCTTTTCTCTCCTCCTCCTCCTCCCTCTGTTGTTCAGTGCTAAGCTGACCCTCTTTCAGGTAGCGCTGTTGTGAATAATAGCACTGTCCTAAACAAACAGCGGTGCAGTCGCAGCCGCGTGTTCTCCACTCAGCCTCCCGGCAGACTGATGCCCAAATCACATTTGATTAAATATGAAAAACAAAGCCTTAGGCGACATGCGGTTTGCTGCAACCATGGAAAACATGGTAAAAAAGAGAGGGGAAAGGGTGCTGGAAGATAAAAACAGAGACACACACACACACTAAAAGAAATACAGACTGCCTGTCAGAGGGGGGACAGTTTACCCTCCTTTAAAAATATGAATGTTCTTCTCAGTTAAGTAAAAACAAACATGTGGGTCGGTTGTGTTAACAGGAAACAGCACATCTACTAATGTTTTGGGAATATTTTGTAACACTCAGCTTCATGTTCATCCAAGCATCTGATTTGGTAAGAAGAGCAAATAAATAATCTGGATAGTTTTGTTTTCCAAAGAACATACTGAAACTCTTTAAACACTTAAAGGGTTTGACATCACAGCAGGTGTAAACACCCAAAAAAGCTGGGATGCTGTGCTAAAGGTAAATAAAGACAGGATGATGACACAATGATGTGCTAATCTTTTAATCCTATATCTCACTGAAAACCACATGAGAAGTGAAACTTCATTTAGATGTTCATTTAGAAGTTGGTGGCAGAAACAAGTGTTTGGAAACTGAGGAGACCACTTGCTATAGTTCTGACATTGGATTTTAGCACCCAGACTCTTTCACTACGAAGCCATGCTGTTGTAATAAGTGCAGAATGTGGTTTGGCATTGTCTTGCTGATTCGTCAGAGCACAAGACCCTTTTCCACTTTGCATTAGTCTGTTTTAAGGAAGCCCGGGCCCAGAGAAGATGGCTGCGTTACTGGATCCTGTTTATTTACGGCTTCTTCTGTGCATGGAGTTGTAACTTGCATTTGTAGATTCAGTGATGAACTGTGTTCATAGATAAATTGTGTTCTTTTAGCATTACACTTCATCTTTTGTTGTTCCAACTTTTAAGGAAAAATGTTCCTGGCATTACATTCAAAATGAGCATATCCTTAATAAAATAAATAAATGATGGTGTGTTGCTTGTCTTTTCAGTTAGATTATAGGGTTTAACTGATGTGCACATCACTGCATTCTGTTTTTATTTACATTTTGCACACTTGGAATAGGTGCTGTATACATGCTGTGTTGCTTTCCTGAAAATAAACTGTTAATTCTTGTAATTGCTAAGCTGCTGCAAACTGACAAAACATGCTTACTGGTTATACATACATTTCTAAGAGCTAAGCGTTCCTAGACTTTTTATATACAAAGACAGTGATGCGGAGAGAGCAAAACAGGAAGAAGCGGACAGATAAAGACTGATGAAGCAGACTCAGGGAAAGCAGAATACAAGAGATAGGGAAGAATTAATGTGCGTAATTGAGAGTGATGGACATTACCTATCATTTTCTCTTGTATGCCCAGGGCTCTTAGCTCAGATAAAAGTGAGATGGCGTTCAAAGCCATGACTGCACCGTCAGTGCCTTTGTTTAAATAATATGCTTTGTACTCATGTATTGGAGACTAGCCCTAAGTGAAAAGCGCTGAAACAGTGCACTAAGAGACAGAGAAAGAATATGAGGAAGAGAATGTTAGCGTTTTCTAAATTGCTGTCATACAGAAGCTCTTTCTTCAGCTTGGTATTGATACACATTGACCATATGTGTACATTATGTTACAAAAATATAATACCATGAAAGCTTAATATTAGAGAGGGTTATGAAAGCATGTGGCTATGATACAGATTACATTTAATCATAAACCTCAAGACGATCTGCACTGGACGATATCTTTCTGTACACAATTGAATCCTACTATCATTGTCTGAGAGGCCTTGTACTACTATAATAGATGACATAACTGTCTGGACATACATGGAACAGTCAGCAAACACAACAAATAAGCACATCGGTAAAACCTATTTCCTGTGTTCCTCTTTTGTAACTAGTCCATATAACTAGTGGCTCATGTCAGTGAAATCCCCTTGTGATGAGTACAACTTGTTACATCAACGATCGGTAGCTCTTTTTAGGAAACTGGGAAGATTGGAAAATCTGCATTTAAATGTCTGAGAATGGTTCTTGCAATGTCTTGTACCAGTAGCGGAAACATACTCTACATGTCCAAAAGTTTGCAGACACCTGTTAATCCAACATCATACTAACAATGAGTTTGTCCCCCATTTTGCTGCAGTAATAGCATCTACTCTTCTGGGAAGGCTTTACAGTAGATTTTGGAACACTGGTATGAGGATTTGACTGCACAAAGGAAATTAAACCGGTCAGGTATTGATGTCCAATGGTCCAATGAGTGCAGTTCCACTGCCACACAGCCCAGTGTTGAGGGACTTTATACCCTTTGAACCAATGCCTGATATTTATGCTCCTTTTGAACAAGGAACATAAAAGCATGTGGCTATTTGTCACACAAATGTATGAATCACCTTAATGTGGATACATTTACAAATAGAGTGTCTGGATACTTCTGTATCACTTAAAAATGAAGGTCTTCTTTGAAGCAATACCATAAAGATATCACTTTTGGTTCCCAAAAGAACATTTCAGTTGGTGGCTTTTTAAAGGCCTTGGGTAAAATCATGCCATTCAAAGGTTCTTCAGGGAACCAAAAATGGCTCTTCCTCAGTCGTGATCATAAGCCCTCCTCCTAGAAATCTACTTTCATGCAGAGTTTAGTTCCGACCTGCCTCTAAAACACTGCTCGCTTATTGGCTAACACAAGTGAATATAATTCAGCCAATCAAAGACTTGTTAATGTTAATTAGCTAAAGCCAGTGTGGCAGACCGTGGTTGAAAATATACAGTGTATCTCCAAGACTCAACACTCAACACTTTTCTACTTTTCAAAGGACTTTTTTTACTTCTTTATTTTCTTTATATTAAGAGTGTATATTGTGGAGGCAGATTGATCTATCTTTTGATTCTTTGACTGCCCTCTTCATTATTTTGTCTATAGCCTGTATGTGGCTCCACTCCCTGCCATGAAGTAGCAATACCCCCTTTCATCACCAGGTTGACTCTGACTACTGTATAGTGTGCAGAACATATGTACATTACTCACGGGGCTTTGAGGTTCGCTAAGGTAGACATCCGTGTGAGTTCAGAGCTAAAAAGAATTCAAAAGGATTCAAAGTTAAACAATTCCCTTGTGAAAAGAGCCCTTAAAGCTCAGTGAGCCCTCTGTTACTTTCGTTCCCTCCCACTGACCTTTACTCACATATCGCAGCCCCCACTCCTTTGCAAAGGCATGATATCACCCAGCATATGGTCTGATAAATCATACAGCATGTACTGCAAAATGGTGAGAATGATGCCTCCTGCTGGTCAATGTTGTACGTGTGATGTCACCTCCTCTTGGCACCGTACCAAATGCCTGGCACTCAAATCTAAGCCAGCACACGCAGGGCCCAGCGAATGGTGCGTCTGTGTGTGTGTGCGTATGTGTGTGCGTGTGTGTATATGACACTCCTCGCGGTCATGGGAAGCACATGTCTGGCACCAGCTCAAAGCAGCACCAGCACCCCAGCTACACAGAGCACGAGGAAGAGGAGGAGTAGGCCTTCCTCATACACCCCATGTGTACTGTACACAGCTGGGCGTCCACGTCAACATTTCACAGCCCCCCAGAAACAACAGCTCAGTGTTTCCACACTCCGATCCAGTCCATGATAATCATACAGTATTAAAGTGTTCCATAAGGTTGCCATGCAGTTACAACATTCTGAAGTGTTGAACATATGTGAGCAAAATGTATATAGCAGAGATCGGCAGCATATGTAGCCCCATCCAGCATATGGCAAAGGGCTTGTGTTTAACATATGATTATTATATTTAACATCACATTGTTTGCAGTAGCCTGCCATGAGTATTTGCCTTGGATTTTTAGAAATAATCAATGAAGATAGTATTGCGTTTAAATGACACTAAATGGCCAACATTATAGGTTAACCTATTTCAACATTATAGGTTAAACTACTTTACGCAACAATGATACAATGACTTATGATAGGGGAAATGGTGTTTTTGTCATTGCCACTCTGGGCCTGGAACACCTACTATAGAGCTTTGTAACTCATGAAGAGAGTGGACAAAACCTCTCGTAATAACTGCATAAAGCTTTAAGGCACCATGTCACACACTTGTGCCATAAAGAAGCTATTTGCAGGATGGACATCATGACAAAGACTGCGAAGAGACCACAGAAGACATTGCCAGAGGAAGCAAGGAAGAGAAAAAGAGAAAGTGACTGAGCAAGAGACCACACAAGAGTACATCTCGGACTCGCAAGCTAACAGAGATAAAAGGATGCAAGACAGTCTTGCGCCTAACGGGAAAATAACGAAACTTCGACAGCAGAGTGTTCACACCTGCCACTGTTATTTATGAAGATCATGATGTAGACTGTAACCTTACCTGTGTCATCCCTGTCCCTGGAGCTCTGTAGATTTTTTCTTTTTCCGGAAGCCAAAAGCAATCTTACCTCAATCCCATTTTAGGCATGCAAAGAAATAAATTATTTTTTTCAAAATTCATTCAAAATGTTTGGTCAGTTTTTGGTAATCTCACACCAAATAAGACTAATCTGGTCCTCCTGTTACTACACTTTGAGGGGGGCTCAAAGTATGATTTCTATTTATGACTTCAGTGTAAAAGTGCATTACAATCTGCAACTGAAGGGGGTCCTTCAGTTAAAAATACCAGTTCTTACATAATGCTGCTTTAATGAAACTGACCTAAAATCTGGTTGGTTGATCTGCATTCTGAGTAAGCAATAACTGAACCATGTCTTAATGCACATACCTATATGCTGTTAGTAGACTGTTATGCTGCTCACTCGGGCCACTGCTAAATTAAGTAATAACTGGTAATAATCGAGGGTACTGATAAACGAAGTAATAACCAGTTTTGTTTGGACTGGAAAACAAGGCTAAGTAACAGCACACTAAACAGGCTAAATACACCCCATGTCTATATTTATATATTCAGTGTTGGGCTTTGATTTGCATTTGTATTTATTGAAGTAAAGTATATGTTACTTTAAAGACTTTCATGTTTTGATAGTATTATTACACCCAGAGTGGGGAAACAAATGTGTATCACCAGCTTGACGCTAACAACAGAAGCAATTGAATGAGGTGCCGCAGTGGTAATTTAGTTAGAGATTTCTGCTAAATTATGTTATTATTATTATTAATATGAATGAATAATGTAATGTCTATAATATGTAATGATGACAACAATATTTGATCAACTCCCACATGTATGTGGTTGGTGACCACCGATATACAACTTGCCACACAAAGTGTCAACTCTCCTCAACTGATTTGTTCTAAGACTAGTTAAAGCTCATCGCTGCAAAGACTGGCATAAGGAATATTTTTTATGTTTTCACAAAGAGACAAAGAAAAGAACAGAGGGACATGTGTGGCGCTAAGACCCAGCAGACGCCTGCCCCTGGGTTTTGGCATTCAGGGTGGGCAGCAGCTTCACCATATGCTCCTGTGTGGAAAAGAGGCCACTGAGAGGAGCCAGAGCGCACTCAGATAACCTCGTGACCTTTCAGTAGAGCTGGGAAACAGTGGCGGCAAAAGGGTCACAGTGAGTCATGTGGAGCCCCCAGCTTTGATCAAAGACACACGAACGGGCACTTGACAACTGTCTGCATGATCTGGCTTTGAAAGATCATGCTCATCATGTTAGTACAACCATGTTCCCATATAATACTCAACTACCGCCATCAGGCGAGTAATATTTGAACATTCAGTTCTGAGGTTACAAACAGCCTGCATAAAAATCTGACTTGCATACAACATTCAGCCTATCAATGATAAACTGGAATGACAAAATAGCAAATTAACTACTATAGGATGTTAAAGGTGCAGTAAGCAATGTTAATCCAAAGCACCAATTCAGCAAATATCTCCTCTTGTAGCTGTTTGTTATGTGTGTCCTGGAAAAAAGTTGGTATTTGTACACAGCCCTGGCTCTGCAAATGGGAAACAAAAATAAACTCTTCCAGCAAGAGGGAGCAAACATGCTTGTGCATAAGACGGAGAGGGTCAGGATACAGCCATATCTGTAGAACAAAGATTGAGAAAGAGTTTCTGGGATCAGGTAAGGCCATGTTAACATCAGTGGGGTTTCAATGGTGGAGAGACCTCAGAGAGCTGACAAGCCTGAAAAGGGCTTTGTATAAGGCACCAGCACCGTGTAAAATGAGAAAGTTTGAACAAGAAGTTGGACAGGTAGACTGATGCACCAGCCGTACAAGAAACTGGTGTAAAAAAACTGAGACTTGAAAGGCATGTAAAGGGATGAGAAGGGTTGTATTTCTGCTTGACAGATGGGGAACATTAACTTATTGTTGCTGTTTCACAGAAGTATTAGGTCAGCATTGTTTTGTCCCGATGGCTAATGTTTGTGATAGCAACTGTTTGGGATTGCAGCAGCAATTGTAGCAACAGCTTGCTAACCTACAACCTAGCTATCATTATTTACATGACCGTTTACTCCAATGTTATATCATAGTCTTCGTCTGTACAATAGATGTAAGTTTTTGCAAAGGGTTTTATGGCCAACAAGATCAGAAATACAAGTGTTTGCCAGTCTAGCATTGTTTGCATTGGCAATGCACGTCCAGAAATGTGGGGGGGCGGAACCTCTGAGGAACCACTGAAGGGGTTTTGCTGTGAAATATTAAAAATCGTTCTGGACATTGTGACAGACACCCTTGCGCCTCAAAATCAATACATTTTTGCTGTCCATTAAATATAAAACGTCCAGTGAATTTGGTGTCTAAAATGCAACAACATTTAACATTTGTACAACTTAAACAATGCCGAGAATGTGTGACCTTTAGCTTGGCTAAGACTCTCTGATTGTTGTGCTTCTCCTCCTGGCTGAAGCATTTCAAGCTGTTGAGGCCACACACTGTGGACAGGGTGTGGGTGGGGAGGAGGTGGTGGTTAAATGGTTGGGTGATGGATCACCTCCACGGGGATATCAGCCTCTCTCCCCAGGCTGCTGTGGGTCTTGAGGCTCCACAACACCTGGTCCTGCAATAAACTGATGGAGCGCGATTCCTACACGTGGCAGAATCCAGCACTATGCCCCGGGGGTACCAGAGGAGCTCTCGGAGCTTCAGCGCTCACTGATCCGTGCTTCCAGGCCGTTCAGAAGACTAAATTTACAAGTCCTCATGGACCACAGAGCATGGCAGGGGGAATAATTAGAGCTTGTGGACATGGACTACTGCTACAGGCTCTGGATCAGTGAACCACTCACTCCTAATGTCTTTAAAGTCTTGGCTAGGCTGACCTGAGTATTGATTCTCCTTTGGGCTTTTGCATTAGCCCAAGACATTTCTTCACATGAATCACAGTGGACTGAAATGGCATTGTGGAGTTGTTTGGTGCACACAAAATTTTAATGCAAACAAAAAAAACCTCTGCAATCTGTTTTATTTATTTATATGATTACGATATCATTTAAATTGAAAGATGCCCATTATATTGTGGGCTCCTTTTAATATAAAAGGTCCAAAATCTCATTACATTAATGTTTCTTCCTCTCAAATAAAATAAGCATTTCCAATATATACAACCATACAACCAAAATATTTAGCTTACAAGTACAGTTAGACATTAATGCAATTTCCTAGCTTGCCCTGTCAGACTGGGGTAGCCCTTGCTGAAGTCCAGTCACTAATGCAGTGCATGTTTCTATTATAGAATCCATGATTGTAGCCTTCTTGTTTAAATACAGCTTTAAAATGTCTGTTAAATTGATACCTTCAATACCTTCACCTGTCCACGCTGGACTGAGCTAGCAAAAGACCAGCAAATTTAAAAAAGCAATAAGAAAAAGTAGAAAGTTTCTCTATTGAGCCACAACTGTAACATGAACCAGGAATTGTTTACATGCACTTATCAATCCGTTAACTGCAAAAAATCAGATTTTATCAGTGATCTGTTCAACACTTTACATGTCCTTGAGTAATGAAATAATGGGAAAATCTGGTTCTACCTGAGCCAGACAGTAATCAGATTTTGGCTTTGCAACCAGCCAATTAAAACGCAGAAGAAGACGTGATATAAACCTAATTCAAACCTAACCATGTCAAAAATAAAATAATTCAGAAAAAATATTTAAATTCTTCATTTTGACAATAATGTAGCTGGTTTCAGTGTCACTGTTTTGTTGTAATGTTAAAAACTGCTTTCTATTTCCTGTAGAGTGACCTGTTTTCACACATGGGCAGTCAGAAAGAAATCAGAGTAAGGGTGTACATACACAGCTCTCTTTACAGGGCTTCTTAATTGGATTTCTAGGCCTGAAATATGCTGTTTACACAACCACTTCAATAATCAGATACCTGCAGAAATCCAAATGACTGGGTTATTAAGTGCATGTAAAGAACAAAAACAAGAGCGACAATATGATTAACTGCAATATTTTGTATTATTTGACAGCTCTATTATTTGGTTATTATTTGGTTTAAGAAACAATAAGTGTGGGGAAAACACCATGTTTAACGCATTACATTTGGAGATCATATGATGTTTTCAGCATTTGCTGTCACCTAGTGAAAGCCTGTTGGAAATCAGATTTAAATCTGCATCTGTTCTCTTTCATCTGTAACTCTGATTGTCTGCGTAACACATGTTTGGGGACATGCGAAGGCCAGTGAGAACTTACTGACTTCTCACCCTCACCAGGAGGTGAAAGATCATTGAGGGAGGGAGGTCATCTGAGTCTCACTGGATGGAGGCCGGATCCAGACATTTCAGAGAGAGAAATTTAATGTAGAGTGAAAAGAGCACGCACGCCCGCGCACAAACATACACACACTCCCATTGTTATCTGCAGCTCCTCTGCCTGTACAGCTTCATGTGCAGACAATAATCACAAACAACATCCTCTCCAGAACCAGGAGAGCCAAGACAGCACTCTGACTCGTCTTCTCCCTCTCTCTCTCTCTTTATATCTACTCTCTCTCTTTCTCTCTCTCCAATAACTTCCTGCCCATCTTTTCCTTCTCTCTCCACTCTCTCTCTCAACATCCCTTCACTTTTTCTACCTGCCTTCCTTCTGTCTTCACTCTCTCCACACCATTTACACTACACTCATCTCTTTCTCTAGCTTCACCATTTCTCACTCACTCTCTCTCTTCAGACATTTCTCTCTTCACTCACCACTCTCTTCAATCTTTCTCCCTTTGTCTACACTCTCTCTTTTAAATCTCTCTCCCTCTCCCTCATCTGTCCTTGTCTTCATCTATTCACTCTCTCTATCCCTTTTCATCTTTTCATTCTCTTTCTATTTACTCTCCACTCTCTCCAAATCTCTCTTCCTTGTTCAATCTTCACTTCTTCTTTCTCTCTTTGTCTCTCTTGCTCCACAATTTTTCACTCTCTCTGCACTTTCTCTCTTTTCTTCTCATTATTCTTTCTCTCCCTGTCTTCACACTCTCACTTCTGTCTCCCTTTCTATCTCTTCCATTCCTCTCTCTCTCTCTGTAGATTAAACTTGGGCTCTCTCCAAAATCTTTCTTTCTCTTTCTGTGTCTCTCCCTCTGTCATCATTTTCTTTACTCTCTCTATGCCCTTCTCTTTCTTTTACTCCACCATTGCTCACACTCTCTCTGTACTTCACATTCTCCTATCTTCACTCTCACTCTCTCTCTTCCATTCTATCCATCTTTTCACTCACTCTCTCTATTCACTTTACACTCTGCAAAATCCGTCTTCCTTGCTCAGCCTTCACTCTTTGTTCCTCTGTTTGTCTCACTCACTCCGTTTTCTTCACTCTTCATTTACTTGCTCAACCATTTCTCACTCACTCTCTCTCTTTCCTCACTTTCTCTTTCTATCTCTTTACTCTCACTCTTAATTCACTTTTTCTCCCTCAATCTCTTCTCTCCTCCTCTCTCTCTCCTCAGAGTCAAACACATGAGCATTGGCTCGACAGCTGCTGGATTGTATTCAATGATACTATGTCTGGCAGTGGACTGATGTGATGTGATCTCTCCAGTGCTAGATCCAGAATCACGCTCAGTTGTCTCCCCCCAACAAGGGCCTTTTTTCCAAGCACGGAGGAAGAGACACTGTCAGATTACCTCTTGAAATAGAGCCCATTGCAAACTGTGTCAACTGTCTGGTACAGAACCACTCCCTTGTTTGAAGGAGACAGTTCCCCCAGCAGCACTGTAGCAAAGGTCACTGTGAACTGGCAGAGCGACTGGCGCTTTAGAACACTCTCTCTCTCGCCATTAAGACGATCTTAACACTAGGATGGTTTTGGAAAACTGGGCCAAGAGCGTGCGGAGTGAACAGGCATTAAAAATGCAGCAGGCTTTCACCCCAGTCCCGATCATAGCTTATTTAGGACGACGCACTAAAGCATTTAGCACCTGCAAAATGTGTTTTGCTGGTACAGAATTAGTAAGTGAACCACATTTGGCATGCTCTGATCATGAACTGCCAGAAAGAACTGTTCAAACATGATGTAATGGGCTCAATTAACGCAAATCTGGGGGGGAAATTAGGAGCGTTAGATTTAAGCCTTATTCAAGCTGGATTAGTTTTACATGGGGAGGAACTGTAAGGCCTCGTCTGCACCGATTCAGATATTATTCAGATTATTTAAATATTTTTTTTTCCTTATTCAAAAACATCATCATCTACATCAATTTCAACGATTCCCTCTGTCCATATAACTCAAAAACATTAACATGAGCATGCCAGAGCAGTGGGCAAGCATCTGCACTGTGGAAAATCTAAGTAACATGGTTTATCACTTACCCTAGATGTAGTCGATCAGCCAAAAGATGTATGACGCCTGACGTCTGCTTCTGTAGTTTACAGCAGGAGACGCTAGGCTAACACTGCTAAGAAACACCAGTGTTGGATTGTCACCAAACTCATATCCATAAATACATGGCAAAATCTTGCCTGCAAACATTTATGGAAACCTATGCAAGTGCGCTAAAAACTATTTACAGAAATGGCAAAAAATTAAACCAGAATTGGAATCTTACCACCCACATTACGCTCCGCTTTGTAGTGCTCCTCTGTAACTTCGCAGACAGAAACTGCGTCCGTAATAACCATAAAGCTATGATATGAAGTGCTGTGTTTAAATTTGTAAAAACGGCAAATGAACAAAGAAATGTGTGAAACTGTGTCGTTCAGTAAAATTGTCAAAGCAAAGCTGAAGTTAGCTTGCTATTCAACAGCTTCTCATTTCAATTTTCAGTACCACTTTAAATAGGTTTCATCCTGGCACCTGCTCAGATGCCAGAATGTTACTGGAATGGAAAATTTAGCTGGCAAATAAGAATCCAGCTCTGTGTGCAAGGAGGACATTTTTATGAATGAGAAGTGGTTTTAAGGAAAGCTTTGTGTACTTTTTCCTCTGTCTTTGCTGTCTGATTTGTGCTCGCTTAACAAGCATTACCGTCATGCCATGCGCAGCTGACATTCTTGATTATTGCTGCTTTATGCAGTTTGACTATAAATAAATAAACTTCTCTTTTTACCCTCTTCAGTGTCATTTTGTTTGTGCCATTTTGGCAAGACCAGCCCCTACTCTATACAGCAAACACACTCCATCTCAGATGGCATCACCTGCTAGTTTTACAAGTAAACCTGATTCCTGTCGTACAAGGAGCCACAGAAACGTCAGGCGAGTCACTGCTGGGTCCAGCGTCCAGCTGACATCTTTCTTCGTGTGTGTAGCTTGTCAGCCAAGTTACCACATGGTTCTCTGCATTTTTGAAATGCACGCAGCTCCGTTTTTAGTCGACTTGTGCAGAATGACAACACATATTGCGCTGGGGTTAAAGTGATTCAGGTTGCTCACAATAGCTGCTCCGCCATTCACCTATGCAGAGAACTTCTGCACAGAAGTAAGTCATATCATGTTGTAAACCACATCAATGTGTCTGCCTAAAACAACTGAAGATCTAGATGCATTTTGAGATATGTTTTGGGCATGTATTTATGGTTTTGAGTTTGGTGACAATTCAACATCTGCATTTGTTAGCAGTTGTAGCCTAGCATTTCCCAGTGTAAACTGAAGAAGCAGATGTCATTCCCTTGGCATGTCTTGGCTAAACCGTTGCATCTGTGGTAAGTGATAAATCATGTGAATTAGATTTTTCGCCAATAAGATGATTACCAACAAGCGATATTTCAACAACACAGTTTTAAAGGACGTGAGTGCAGTTGATTCTCTCATTTACGCACTATTTAGTAAAGGTAAATACCTACCACAATATATCTGTTTTCAGGGAATTAAATGCCTCATTAATATTTTCATGTCGACCTGAGGCTGAGAGAAAAAAATCTTTTTGAAAATGGGTTTGGGTCTTAGTGGTTACAGAGGGTACCTTTTATTCAAGTACGAATCTGCAACATCCACAATGATTCCAGGGCTTCAGTAAAAGCACATCCAGCCTACGACCCTTTAATCCAGGCTATGTATGAAATTACACAGATACACTGGGCTACACAAATTGCCCAGTGAAGTCCCATAAAAATGACATTAGAGAACCTCCCCTGGCAAACCTAATCCCAGCTTGAATAGTACTTTAGACATAAATATCTGCTCCATAATAGTCCTTGCAGTCATTGTCATATTTCTATGAGCTGCATATGCTTCCATAAAGCTTATTTATTTGCATAATAGTGGATGTCCTTCACACTATTTGATGAATCTCAACAAATCTTGCCTGTTCTGCCTCAGGAAATGTGTGACCTCATGTTTTTAGGGGTCATCAGTCGCCATAAAACACACACAGGCCCCAGACGCCAGCCCATAAAAAGCTTTTATTCATAGGTTCCGCTAATTTACTGCCTCCTCCAGCGTTTATGTTGGACTCCGTGCTGCGTTCAACAACGCAGTTTCATACTGTTCCAATTTAACCTCCAGAGACTGCCGAGAAGCACCTGTTCTTGTGGTGAACCCCCAGGTCAAATTAGATTAATTACCCCTTAATTAGCCCTTAACAACCCCAGCCGGGTCACCACTTCCTGCCTCTCACCTGGAGGCATTGTGGGAAGATGAGTTTTATTCCCATGGGGGGGAGACTACAGGAGCCTCAACCTCTTTACCATGATGCAAGAGACACACACTCACAAACACACTAACACTAATGAACCTCCCTGCTTCCTGTGCGAGGAAAAGCATAGAGAGAGAGAGAGAGAGAGAGAGAGAGAGAGAGAGATTTAAGAGTGAAAGAACAGCAAGGTGAAGGACAAAACGGAAGAGTGACGGAGAAAAAAAGGATAGATAGAGGATGAAGCAAGTGAGGATGGAGAGAGATAGAAGAGAACAAACAAGAACAGTAAGATAGAGAGGGAGAGAGTGGTGAAGAGGTGAGAGAGGTGGACTAAGATAAAGATACGAGATAAGTAAAAAAGAAAGAGAGAAAACCAAAATAGTAAGGCAGAGACACACAAAGATGAAGAAGAGATGAAGGAAATGGAACAGATGGGGAAGTAGAGAGAGAGAGAAAAATGAGATGGGGGAAGGATAAGAATAAGAGAGAAAGATGGGAGAGAGAGAAATGAGGAGGAGAGAGATATGAGAAAATGAAGGAGAACAAAAGAGAAAGAGAGGAAGAAAGATGAGAAAAAATGAGAAAAAGAGTGATATAGAGAGAAAGATGAGAAATAGACAGAAAGATGAGAGAGAGAGAGAGAGAGAGAAAGAGAAAGAGGAAAAAAGAGATAGATGAGAAAGATGAGAAATAGAGGGAGAAGAGATAAAGGAGAGTTTACATTAGTTCTGTTACTCCAGCACTCCATCAAACGCTGCACCCGCGCACCCACACCCGGTTCCTCCTCATGCTATCTGTTCCTGCTTGAACACCCCCACCTCTGACAGCTCTCCTCCAGGACACCGCTCTGTCCTCATTTCCCACACTCTGTCCTTTTCCTGCATTCCTCCACCTCTTCTTCTGTCTTCCTTCCTGCCCAAAATCAGCCTGTGACTATCCTGTGCCGGACCTACGGACTCCGGTTCAGATAACAGCTCTTCTTGGACTAGAAGGAGCTGTTAATGGACTGTATGGTTTAGCTCAGGATTAGGCAAAGCAAACAAACAAGAGTCTCTGCAAGATCTAAGACCTACTCAACTCTACTCTTCAGCTTCATCTTCTGCTCGGTTGTGCTGTGACAGAAATAGTAGATTCCAATAGATTATTGGATACTGAGCGAACCACTGGCTAGTGACACTGATTTAGTAGCCACTCATGCATTAGAAGATAGTTAGGCCTGACAGAATCTTGGAAGTGCAAGAGCCTTGCTAACACACTCTTTAGCTGTATGATCCAGCATCATGGGGAAACCAAACTGATGGTGTAGTGCATCTATTTTCAGTGCTTCAGGACCTTATAATTTACAAGCTGTATCAGCTACTGTTTGTAGCTAACGACGGGAGCGTATAACCACCAACTGGAACCCATCACCATGCTGAGTTAATAAGTATTCAGAAATATTCTGGCTTTGGTGGTTATATGCCTCTGTATGACATGCTGCCTGTACAAATGCTCAATGAAGGTTTAGGCTTCATGTCTATGATGTCTAGGTTTTACTTCATGTCTATCTCACTCTCTTATCATCCCTTGCTTTTTCTCATTCCTGTTTCATCCATCCCAGATTGTTTCACTTCACACTATCTGCTTCCCATCAGAGGTCATAAACATGACAATATTTAATCACTATTGTGATCAATGTCATTATCCTGATACAGGATGTGGTGTGAACGTGTGAGGGAGGGAAGGTTTGTTGGTGAGCTGTCCCTGGGATAGCCAATCAGTCTCTCTCCAAAAGGTGCAATTACCCGCCCCACAGTAAGGTGGAAGCCAATGAAGGGGTGGACAATCAGGTTTCAGGATGATGGGGCTATAAATACCTGCAGGGTGTGTGACGGGATTCATGGATTGAGAAGAGGTGGTACAGTGCAGTGAATGTCTCGTTCCATGTGTGGAAAATGGGTCCAGGGTAGATATTAATGATTGGCAGAAAGGAGTAATTGCTTTTGGGCGTGCCAAAGGTCATAGTGTGAAGGAAGTAGCTGGATTTGCAGGTGTATGGAAGCGTATGGTCATACCGGTCTACCAGCAGTGGTAACAATCCCAGTCTACTGGAAATTCTCCTCAGGATTGTGCCAGGGAAGGAATCCACCAAATTACTGTGCAATTATCTGATGCAGCAGTGTGTGAACATTGATGTCACCTACATCCAGAAACTTGACTGGAGCATGCCAAATGGAATAGGTATTACATGCTATCAGGTACGTTTCAGTCACAGGTGACTCATTTTTGGTCAAATACAAGCAATTGTAATAGTAATCAATAAGTGATTTGGGAGCTGCAGGAGATAAAATGTTCACATTATCCCATTTCAAAAAGTTATTCAGGAATTTAGTTTGAAGCAAGTACTCTGTGAAAGATAGTAGAAGGTAACGGAGATTTCTTTGGTGGCTGGTTGCATGCAGCTTTTTCTTGCGCATATCAGGCAAAATAGTCTGTGATAGTTTTCAAAACAGCCCTCGAAGCCTTTCAGCTCTGGCTTGCGTGAATGAATTTGTAGCAATTTGTAGAGGACTCTCTTGTAGTGTTTATAAATAAAGCACCAAATAAAATAATTTTCAACACTGTATTCCATTACTCACCTCGACTAGTCGGCTTCTGCCCCCAGCACTAACTGGTGGATTATCAGCCGGCTAGTCAGTGCAACCCATAACACATGCAACCACACATAAGCAATATCACCTACACACCACCAGCCCAACCCCCCACCACACACAATGCCCAACCTTCTTTGCCTCCCCGATCAGCATGATTCCAGTTGATCGAGCATGCGCATCAGTGGCACACTTGATTAATCTATCATAGCTGTCACCACTGCCTGTAATCATCTCTTTTCATTAGAGTCCTCCTCTCCAGCAGCCTCAATTACCCCGGCTAGATAAGGTGCACTCTTTTCATTTGAACACAGAAATGTCACCACTGTTAGTGCATTCAATACATCTTTATAATGTCTTTCATTCAAACTATTCATTTCACTCTACATGGAATTAACCTAAGGGACCTGAGCTACGAGACACAACAACGCACGCTTATTAAATTCAGACATAAACATCCATCACAAAGAGCAGTGGGAGTGACCCGAGCGGCCTGCCTGTTTTCATTTGTAGTGGTTAACTAATCACACACACATCAGAGCGCAATCAATGCTCGTGCACACACACACACATGCCCAGACACAAACACAGACACTAACTGCAATAGGCATATATTGCAAGAGTTTTACAGTGCCCCAGTGTGTGGTGGAGACACAGTTGGAGCAGCTCCCAAATCCCAAACAAGCAGGAACAGCTGTATAACATTCAGACACTAGAAACCTAATCCTAAAACACATTTGCTTAACTGTTTAATGACCAGTTCATTCCGATTCCAGTATACCGATCAGGGTGCATTTCCGATATGTAACTAGTGCTTTATTTATTTGTTTATCTTCCCTAAAGTGCAGTCTTACGTCCCCAGAAAACTCACATGAGCACAAAACACATTTTCACATGAGCACCTCTCTTTTTCCTTTACCTTTAAACGGCCCGATTCTGGTACACTGCCTTTAAGACTGATATAAAAGACTGATATACATGACCTCCACTGTAATGGGCTCCCCTGTGTTCAGAAAGCAGTCCAGACTGAAACACTCCTTGTAACTTTAGCATGAACAGGTGGGGTTAAACTGCTGTAGATTGAGTTCTCTGGCTCCAAACACATCCCCACCCCTTTTAGGGGGAAAGCAAATGACACTCAGCACAGACTGTAATGTTAAAAAAACAATCTGATAGAAATCCACTAGAACTGAATTAGTGTCTTTGGGTCAGGTGAATATGTGTCTGTTCACTCTGTCTGCTATAGAACATGAATGATACACTGAAAAGATAAATTAGCTTCATCTTGAGCCCACTCATAGCCCTTTTCCACCATTGTGGAACAGGTCCCGTTTCGGTTTGCAGACTTAATTTTGAACCGTTTCGCACATTTCCACTAAAACTAAATAGGTTCAGAACCCAAAAAGTTAATTCCCAGCTGGAAGCAAGGAATAGTAGGTTCTTCAGTACAAACCGAGACCATATTTGTGGGCGTGTCAATTATTGAGGAAAAAGAAAGCAACAATCTGACACCCAGTGGTCTACTAAAGAAACACAAAACAGACATCTGGAATAAGAGCACAAGTGTTTGCAGATAATCTACATGCCCTGCCATCTTGTTTGTACTGTTTACTACCGTTGTTACTAGACGTATCTTTTTACGTTCCTAGGTTCCAATACAGGTTCCAAACGCAGACTGGTTCCCTAGATAGCACCCAAGTTGTACGAAGCCTGAACGGAACCAGTTCAAGAACCAGGGTTCTTTTGGTCAAAAGGGCTATCAACCTCCCAGCATCAAGCTGGTGCAATAGCCCCACTGAATTGTCCAGGTCAGCCAATTGTCAGTGAAATATTTTCCTTAGAATATTACATGAAGTACTCTAGTGGTAGTGGAACGAATATGAGATTTATTTTAAATCTGTTGTTAGTACAGCCAACCACATGGCAACTCAAAGTACAATTTTAAAAGCTCATTTAAACTTTTTTTGTTTTGCTATTGTCGTCTAGGTGGGACGTCAGACTGTTTTCCCCAAAAAGGAGCGTGGGCATGTATTGCCGATCTGAGGTATAAGAGAATGGATGTAAATCTGCTTTTGAGACATCACAAAAACAATGCATTCAAAGCAGACAATTTAGTCCCCAAATACAGAATCTATGGACTGTGCACTAAAGCATATGTCTTGAAACTGAGTGTTTAATATTGTTTACATACTGGATCATTGTACATCTTACATCAAACTTTACAATAGGCAACAAAATGTGATGCTGTGCATTTCCTCTGAAAACAGGCTTTCCATGATGTAAAGCAGGGGGGTCCTATCTTATCCGGAAAGGGTCAGTGTGGCTGCATGTTTTCATTCCAAATGAGCAGGAGCTCACCTGATTCTGCCTTCAAACAACAGATCAGGTTGTAGATCTCCTGCAGTGTTGTAATGAAAACCTGAAGCCACACTGACTCTTTGCAGATAAGACTGGACCCCCCTGATGCAAAGACAAAGAATGAATAAAGAAAGCACTGTCTTCTGTGTTTACTGCTAGCAATAAAGTACTCAGCCTTGGTTTTTACTGAATGATAAAAGTATAATAAAGTAAAAGGGCTTTTGGACATCTCACTCCATTAAGCCAGTTGCATGCATGTGGTAACTTTATGCCAGTGTTTCTTAACCCTGGTCCTGGAGGTACCCTGCCCTGCACGTTGCAGGGTATTCTTTGCTTTAACACACCCCCTGCAAATCTGAATGGGCTTGTTAATGAGCTGATTAGGTGAATCAAGTGTGCTGGGAGCAGGGAAGGCACTAAAATGTGAAGGGCAGGGTGTCTCCAGGACCAGGGTTGGGAGACACTGCTCTATGCAACTCTTAAAATGGGTAAAAATGAGCAGATCATTGCAATAAAAGCTGTTCCTGTTCTGTAAATAGCTCCAGATAAAGGAGCAGCCTGAGTGGAGAAAAGGCACCAAGTTCCAGTTTTACTATGTCTCGTGTTTTAAGCTTAATGTCACCTACTCATGCGCTTCAGAGAGGATGAAGAGAGCTTTCACTACAACACCTTCATGTCAAACTCGTAAACACATGCACAACAGTTCATGCACGAGTTCCTGTACTCTGTTGACTCTTACCGTCGTTGTCCAGGTTGCTACCTAAACACGCGCCTAGGAGCATCACCAGGACGTGCAGAGCGGTCAGGCGCGCGCAGCTGGACCTCCTTGTGTTTGACCACATGCTGCCCGCGTGTGGGTAACAGGGCGCTCCCGGCAGATCACGGCTACAGCACCTTCTTCATCATCATAATCATTATCGTCCTGAACGGGGGACCAACTGCAGCGCTGTACACATCACTCACTTCCACACTGACTTCTACATGCACGGTCAGCTGTTAAGAGTCCAGCGCGCACTCCCCCGGCGCAAGCTACGCGGATAATACGGGAGCTAAACAGGGAGCTGGAAGTACTGGCGAAGCGTGAGCGAAGAGTTTCCAGTTTCTTTCCTGCAGAGAGAGAGAGCTGCATGTCACCAGCGCTGCAGCGAGCGAACAAAGTGTTGAATTGAGAGCGAGCACGTGCTGCCCGGGGTAAATGGAGGAGGGGGTGAGGAGGGGTCGGTTGGGGTTGAGCTGCAAGGTCCTAGTGCCGCCTTCTCCTTCCAGACGTTACATCTAAGGATCGAAGATGCAGTACATGGATACACTATAAGTCTGTAGACACCCAGCATTTGTTCTGAAATCAATGGTGCAGCAACAGCCTCTACTCTCCTGGGAAGGCTTGACACTAGACGTTAGAACGTTCCTCTGAGGATCTGATTGAATTCAGCCGCAAGTGCATTAGTGAGGTCTGTTGCTGATGTACTCATCTCAAAGGGACTGGATGGTGCTCCAACACTCCAGAGCAGAGCTTCCCAAGCCTGGGACTGGAATCACACTGCCCGACACAGCTTAGTGCCTTTCCTGCTTTAACACACCCACTTCAGCTCAGTAAGTGGCTGTTAATGAACTGATTAGTTGGATCAGGTGTGTTGGAAACACAAAAAAATGCAGCTATTGTCACATCAACTGAGAAAGCTAAAGTAACCAGAATGGGTTATTAAGGGCAGTGTCACTCTCACTGGTCTTGTTAAGCACAATTCACCAGATCATGTAATTTAGCAGACAAATTTTTGAGTCAAAAATTTGCCTGTGTGCCAAAGTGGCTTTTCCTGGCTTCAAAGTGAATGTCTGCTGATCTTCTGTTACATCACCGCACACCAGTGGGCGGGGAAGAGTAGTATTAACCAGTAATATCAAGCTTCAGCGTCCACTCACTCCAACTCTGTCTACCTGAGTTAGATGCTCAGCCATTAGAGACATTTGGAAGGAAAGGAAAGTGGATTATGATTTTAAATTCATAAAATGATGATTTTAACTTTAAAGGAGCAGTGTGTAAGATTTAGGGGGATCTATAAGCAGAAATGGAAAATAATATAATATCAAATAATATATAACTGTGCTTTCATTAGTGTGTACTTACCTGTAACTACAAATCACTGTGCTTTGGTTAACTTAAAATGAGCCCTTTATGTCTACATAGCAGCAAGTCGCCTTCCAACGAAGGCTGCCCTGTAGAGCCACAGCACTGGTCATGTAGCCCACATCAGACAAATCACACACTGGCTATAGAGAGTGGCTTTCGAGTTTTTACAATGAAGCAGTTGCTTGAATTTGGTGGTACTATAGAACCAACTGTAAGACGCAGAAACAAAAGAACTGTTGAAAAGATCTAGTAGAGCGCATATTTGTTGGTAGTTCGATACGTAACTCCAGGTATAATAATTTGATCATTTATTTAAATCTAATCCTAATCAAAAATACTACCAACATTCAAACTATGAGGCTGTAGTCTGTACTTAAATGGTGTGTCAGTCATTAACACAATTTAGGAACCAGAATGTAACCGCAGCACCATTTAAAGTGGAACGGGAAAATTCAGACAAGAAGCCACCGTATGTCCTTGTTGGAAAATTTTGTCAGCATTAAAAGAAAAATTAGAATAGGTTGGGGGAAAAAGACTAAAAAATAAATTAATATTCAGTGAGGAGAAGAATGAAAGTACTAATAAAAGAGCTTTGAACTGAGCTTTGATGAAGGAAAGTGAGAAACAATCACTAAGAGACTTATCAGGGGGTAAGTAGTGATATTACATTACATAACATTAAAACACAATAAAACATTTAAGGCTATTAAATGGCTATGAAAAAGGCTATTTAAGGTACTAATGATATGAACATGTTAGGTAGGACCCCTCGATAGGTAGAATAAACTGCTTGAACTAGCCTTGCTAGTGAGGCACTTTGTGTTGTGAGAAATTTGAGGATCCAAATTTTGACAAAAGAAGAATTATACCAATTATGTAGTGCAAGAAAACAAAAACATGAAGAGGCAAAATGAAAAACGTGAAAAAACAAGAAAAGTCTTTATGTGCGCATGATCAGTGTTTACAGTGGCCAGTGGTCACAGACAATTAAATAATGATTCATGTTGACTAAGATACATGGTAAATACAGGTTTCAATACAAATATATGTCTGATGAAATGTGAAATGTCTTTGCATTAGTCTATGTGTGCCTGTTCATCAGCTTATTATTGTTCATATTTATGCTCTTGTTATAAAGGTTTTATAAAAGAAGCTAAGTCCAGTAATACCTCAGTAATGACAGTGTGTGTGTGTGTGTGTGTGTGTGTGTGTGTGTGTGTGTGTGTGTGTGTGTGTGTGTGCTCCTAAGGCTGTGAGTACCAGGCAACTTATGAAATTTCTTGTGCAGAGAGTGTTAATAATGTCAGATTTTACACATTTAATGCCCCGTCAGACGCAGAGGTTCAGAGTGAGCTGTTTGAGCTCATTAGTGTGCCGTGTCATCTGCTTGTGCTCATTACTAAGAGAAAGGACAGAAATAAAAAAAAAGCATTGTGATGTGTGCATTGTGGTCAGTGTCCAAATGCTCAATGAAATGACCTTTAAAGGAATAGTTTGGCCAAAACAAAATCTAATTTGCACAAAATTACCAATGGAGCTTGTCAGACAAGACATACGGCCAAATTAAAAATGCAACAAAAATGGGCCAAAGTAGGTAGCATACATAACACCAGATCTGGGAGTCAAAAACCTGAAAAGAAAAGACCATAGCAAATAACAGATAGAGAAAGGAAAAGCTCAGTAGAACAACATTTAAAATGAAAATATTATGGGAAACTCACTTTTACCAGTTCTTGTTCATACATTTGGGTATCTGAAGTGCCTACCAACCTGAAAACTTTGAAATAAGACAACCAGTCAGTTTTTGGTGGACTGCCTAGATCAGAAAAGGGTGATTCAGCAAATCATTTTATTTGGCACCCCTTTCTGAGTCAAGTAGGGGATCATTAGAATAATTCCACTCCCCCACCCGAGAGTCTCCACCCCAGCTTCAGACCTATTTTCATATAGGCATGCCATGGCATTCTCCGGAACAGCCAGCAGTATGTGGAAGCTAAGAGCTAATCACAGGAACCGCTATTTGTCGTCAGCTGGACCAGAGTGGATGAAGTCGGCAAAATCCTGTATGTGTGTGTCTAACACAAAGCTGAAGTCAGCTTCTTATTTACCAGCTTCTTATTTGAATTTCCCCATTCCATCTTAAATGTGTAGCAGTTACATTCTTACACCACAGCAACTGCTGTTAGCTGCTGCACCACAGGGAGCTGGCAAATAAGAAGCCTTTTCCTGTCTGCATTAAGTATTTAAAAACTTACTTTGCTCTGTGTTTCTTTGGCCTTTAAGCACTAGCTAACACTGAGGTCATGCACTGATGGAGATAATTTTCTAGAAAGTTCTTGACATTGCTTGCTGCAGAATTCACAATAACGTTAATGCTATTAGCTTTTTAGTTGAACATTTGTAAGATTCAATTCATCTGATCAACATGTGAATAACCTGGAGGTAAAATGAGTGAATATATGTAGATGTCTTTGCACTGTTTCTTGCTATGGTAGCACAAAGCCATACTCCTGTCAGCACACTCGGGCCCGGAAGTGGGGGAGTGGGATGAGCAGTGACTCATTATCATCTCAGGTATCATCACAGATACTTCATTCACCCAGAGAACATGTGGAAAAGGGTTGTAATATGTTACCTTCAAAACATGACAGTACAGAGAGGTATAAATAGTCTACAATGAAGAGGGAAAAAGGATGGCACAATGCCCCACCAACCAATCATTATGTCCCTTTAAACCCACTGTTTTGTACCTGTACCTGCATCAGTTTGTGCTGATTACCTGATTGCATTTGAGGGATATTCTCTTGTGGAAAGATACATTTGCAGACAGAATTCCTCCTTAAATTTGTCGCTCCTTGGGAAGAAACAGTGAGGACAGTATCTATTCAGATTTCATGTTAGATTTCTCCCAAACGTTCTCTGCCGCATGGATGTCAGCTAGAACAAAATCATGAACGGGACATTCAAAAAAGCCTGTATATCGTTTTCCTTCTGTTTTAGAAGCCTCACTCAAATCTAAGACAGTAAACATGTATTGGATGATCAAGGACATTTCGTGGTCAGGGCAAGAATTGCGTAAATTAGGATTTTTTGTCAAACTATTTTTTAACACGGTGCTGCTGATTTATGTTTGAGTTCAGTGCTTTAGGTTCAGCAGCATATTGCTGATAATGAAGCTGGAGAGTTGACTTTTAGGAGGAGATCACTGAGATCTTGCAACAAAGAAAAAAACACCTATTTGTTTGCGTTTGTGAGTACAGCACATCCATATTGATTTGGGTGACATCACACGATGTAGGCCTGCCTTATGGCAATGGGTAGCGGGTTTGAATCAGAATATTTGATTTTGGCGCAGTGCATATCTCACATGCTCTCACAGCCAGGGCTGTATGTGTCTTCACCGCTCAGCAGGGCTGGTTTTGAATATTTGGTTAATTATTCAAATGCAGCCATTGACAGCTCATTACCTCTGCTTGAGGTGTTCAGGGAGCCTCCGCCAGTGTGTGTGTGTGTGTGATAGAGGGAGAGAGAGAGTAAAAGAGAATTTTAACATTTCCTGTTCCATTTCCTCTTCAAAACCCTTTAAGGCTATATTGAAATTAGACACCCATATGTCACACTGCACACAGCTCACATTCACAGCTCTAATCAGATCTTTGTCCATGCTTAATGTACCTCTCCCATTAAAATTATGGGCTACTGAAAGGCTGTCAGTGGTCAGAGATGTTATCACCCAGCATCCAGTAATGTCAGCTGCGGTGGTTCTGCTGCATTTGCTGTTCATCTGCCCTGCACATTGCCCCACATGGGCAACAAGCAGGCGTAAAGCAGACAGATGTCTGTATTGGCAGTGTGCATTCTTTAGAAGCTACATTGCCCACACATATATCCACACATGCATGCATAAAGAGCCACGTTAGCCGAAAGCTACAGCCCACTGTAAAGAAGTATGCAAACAATGATGTACAGTGCTGCTCTATGCATGAGCAGTTTGATAGAAGTGGCCATTATGCTTTTTTTTTACATGCAGGAGTGCACTTGAGTGCTACGAAAGAATGCATATATAAGAGCATTTTTCATGTAGTCATTTCACATCCATTATTTCCAAAGAGGGTAGAACTACATGGATATGAAACTGTTCGCTTTAAAATCATAACCCGAACAGCAGTAGAGCCCTTCAGGCTGCTGGCGTTTTTAAAGATGAGAATCTGTGCAAAGAGAAAACAGATGAAGAACTGCAATCAGGCCTGGGTCTGAGTGCGCACAGTAAATCACCACTGTCAGATTAATTCCTACAGTATTAGCTCTTGAAAAGCTCAGCTTGACTTTTAAGTCTGTTTGAGTTTGAGGTCGAGAGATGATTCTCAGGAATAATATCCTGCATATATCAAACGTAGATGTCCTCAGAAGTCTTCACCAGATGGAGTGTAGTTAATGATGTCAGAAACCTCCACAGAGCACAATAGTGTGCTCAACAAAAATGTTTTCTTCATGTCTGACCGGAAATGTCACTGTGATGTCAAAACCTGATTCCCTTTTGTCTGTTTTAACACCACTGCTACCCTTTACATTGTGTGAACATTTCATACATTTGTGTGAACATGTCAGAGAGTCATAGAATCATACAAAAATACATAAATTGACCAATAGAATTAAAGCTTAAATTACATATTACAAGATAACACAATGACTCATCAACAGACTCATCATTCATTTAATAATCTTAAAGTAGTCATTTGTAAGATGAAGCAATCTGCTTAATTCATACTCTTTTGAGATTGTGGTGTCTGTCCCTATCACAAGACATAAGGACATACACGGTCCCTCCTCCTCCCTCTTCACTCCTAACCAGTCTAGAAGAAAGATGGGAGCGAGTGGCAGCAAGTTTAACAGTGTAAGTTTGTTGGCTCACTGTGTGTTGTGTGACAGAGTAAGAAGCTTGTCGGCAGGCGCGCAATATGGACTGTGTTACAAGATGTAGCTGAGAAAGGGCTGGAATTCCAATGAGATGCTTCAGGAATCTGAAAAGACAGCTTTCTCTTTTTTTGCTTTTTGCTACAGAATTACTACAAATTAGTAATAACATTACTTCAAAACTAATATGTAAGTTACATACTCTCCGTATGGAACAGGGTTTAAAGGTTTTCTTTTTCTCTGACTAAAAATCAACTCAGATATTCAACTCAGTAAATCAAATACAGTACTTCTCCTGCTAAACATGTTGCCAGATTAACTAGGAGTAACTGTGTTTGTAATGTGAGCTGCACAGTGCACAAAAACAGCACAGTGACCTGCTACTGGCTGCCCCTGCATTGAGGCAAGGCCACATAAACGGTCATGCGCGGAGGCTCATGGGAGGTACATGCCCTCGTAAAAAAGGCCCTTAAGTGTTGTTAATGTTGTTTAACTAAGGTTCGTACAGTTTTGCTTAATGTTACCTGCAAGTTCTAATAGTGTTTTAAATAAACTCTTTTAATCTAGTGTTCAAAGAATGTTTCAAGAATATTTATCATTTCAAGGGTTAAATTAGGGTTAAATATTAACCAAGACATAACAGTTTGTCACATACCTCCCCCTGCTGGCCCTGTGCTACTACACGGGGTAGGCCATGTGCCCTTGTTTTTTTTCTTTTCCAGCTCCACCCAGGTTCCACCCACTCTCCTTCTCTCTCACAAACCTGCAGCTGATCTAGGTCTTACTAAGACTTCCATATTTAGTCCATAGTTTGCCCTGTCTTGTTGCACAGTCTCGGTGTTTCATTCCTGAGTGCTAAGCTATGTTTCTTTTGTGTTTTTCCTGGTTCTAGGAAACTCAGCAGGAGGTTCTAACCTTGTCTCTGATGTTGACTTGCTTTGTTTTGACCCCTGTCTGCTTGGACTCTGATAATTAGACTCCCCTTAATAAAGCCTCTCTGAACATGCAACCTTCCCCAGTCCCAACATTACACATTTTAACTGCAACATTCAGAGGATGTTTTGAGGATGTTGTCAGGGCCTCAGGTTATGTTACATGATGATGTTTTAGAGAACATTATCCTGTCCTTAAGAAAAACATGCTGTGAAAAGAAAACTCCCTCTGAAAACATTACTAGAACATGTGTGTAATATTCTTAGATCATTTTCAGTGTTGGGCAGTGGGGTGCATATTTCGTGCTGGGTGTTGGTCACTGTGAGGGTGAATCCCATGGCTACAGGTGACCTCCCCCATCCACTCAGTGCTCTGTGGATTTCTGCTGGTGTTTCAGTAAAAGGGCACTTCTCCTAGCAGTATCATTGTCTTACTCTACACCAACACTCCAACAGGCTTTAAATATAATACTCAATCACTTCCCTCATAAACTGCTGTGAACTGCTTCTGGGTTGTGGAGGATGCTGGAGCCTATCCCAGCATTCAGTGGGCAGAAGGCAGGAAACACCCTTGACAAGCCTTCTATCTATCACAGGGCAGACACACAGACATACACACTCACACTTAAGGGGCGATTTAGCATCTCCATTTCACCTAACTGCATGTCTTTGGACTGTGGGAGGAAACCGGAGCACCTGGAAGTAAACCACACAGACACGGTGAGAACAAGCAAACTCCACACGGAAAGGACCCCGGATGCCCTGGTCAGTAAACGAACCCAGGCCCTTCCTGCCGTGAGGTGATTGTGCTACCCACTGTGCCACCATGCTGCCTGTGTGAACAAGATAATAACCCTTTATAAATGTTTACTTGCCTTCTCACCTACAAACATGAGAATCTAGGCCACTTCTAGTTTTGTAAATCATGCACATTTCCATTGAAACACATGTTATCAGTGTTATTGAAGAATAGTTCACTCAAATGGCATTTCATGACTACTGTGCAAAGGTGTCAAAGGGGTGTGATGTTACCCGAGCACACTAAAACATGCATTACCTCTCCTTTCAAGACTACTCAATACAGACACCGCTCTGACGAGGTTCATACCTCGCAGTCAGAGACTGATTTGGAAACCGTGAACTAGGTCAGCGTGCAGTCTGGTAGATTCATATTCAACTACAGACCCTCCTGACGTCCCAAAGGTTTGTTCAGGCCTAACACATAGAACAGGCTGTTACAGACTACAAGGTTTCTCCTTTCACACGAACATTAGAGAGCAGCCAGCGTGTCACACTGAAGAGTTTCTGAATCCGTCTTGCATACGGCAGCTGCAGTCTGTGAGAAACTTTCAATTTATGAGTTCACTTTTTGCTGCTCGATTCCAACGCAAGGAATCAACATCCTGAGATGTTTCACAACACTTCTTTATCTCCGTCCAACAGCGTTTCTCATGTGGAAAACCCAGTGCGTCCCGCTCAAATTTATTCCATTTTCAGCTACTTTGTCATGTTTTTTTTCAGGGCTCTGTCATATTCATCAATGTGTCAAAGCCAGAATCCACAACACTTTGTTGTGAGAAAAAGACGGGCCTCTTGTGGAAAACATATGAATATTTTTGTTCACAACATTAAGCGCCGGCTCTAAAATTAGTTGGCCCAAAAGGCAGCAGTCTGTTCTGAGGTCTGTGGTGAAAGAAGAAAAGACTATGCTTAGCAGGAAAGCATCTTTCTGAAATGCACATGCTGCCCAATTCTCAGGCCTTGCTGCACAGAGGTGCGTGGAAACAAACACAGCTCGACAGATGAACCACAACGATCATCTAAACCCAGAAAGCAGGACACACCTTTCAAGATTTGCCTACAGCAGGTACGATGATATGCATTTAAAAAAAACCTGTACTATAAAGTTTTGCCCAACTACATGCAACCCAAGCATGAGAGAATACTGAGTGGGTGCAGCCCAGCTGAGCACATGGTGGCACATGGAGCCCTGGGCACTCATCTCTCCTCTCTAACAGCTCACGGACAATGGCCCCTTTCTCCATGCCTGCGTCCAGCACCCCATTAGTGAGGCATTTCTATTCACAGAACTCCAACTCTGGACTTCTGGACGGAGAGAAGATAATGATGTTTCAGTAAGAGTTATGGAACATGGAACTCCTGACTGGAGATGAAAAGAACATTCCAAAGAACTTTTCCAACTTTTCTGCTCTTGTATATTTCATATAGTGACATTTAGCATAAAGTTATGGTATAATAAACTGATCCCTAAGATAGGTACGGTTCAGCAAAAAATCCAATTTACACATGCCTCATAAAGCCCTTCACAGGAGACCAAAGGACCTTTAGACTGAACTTTAGAATAACCTGCTTTTGCCTATTACAAATAGTGAAACATTGAGCATTGTGCATTAGCAGTGCCATGTATTGTATGTATGCAATGTTTGGTTGCCAATGAAACAAACCTTTAAGGTATTATTAAGCACAAAATGATACTAATAATTCATATTCTTACATAATGCTGCTGTCAGAACAAAGCCTTGTATCTCCATTTTTTCATTGCTTTGCTCAATTTACATGTTTAAGGGGAAAAATGATGCATAAAATGTAGCCTGTGCAAAGGTTATGGCATATTTTCTGTTTTGTTTTCTTTCCAATATGCTCAGCAAATAAATAGAACTCAGGCACTACAATTTGCAGAAAACTGCCATATTTAAGTTCAATTTTATGTTAACTTATTTTCAGTTTGAAAATACACAGCACATCATTTGGGTGTTAAAACCTTTGCACACAACTGTAAATGCATTTTGGTCAGTGTCCAAATTTACAATAAAATGACCCTTAATGGTATAGTTCAGCAAATTTAAACTTTTCCTATTTATACTATTAATACTGACGTTTAGTCTAAAACTTGCACTGCTTTGCTATGACGTTAATGGAAGGAACGAGGCTCCTTACCACTTAATACTTCCAAGCCATCCTGGAATAGCTCTGTCTGCCATGGGAGATCATGAGACTGTGCCCTGGTTCATCTGGCACTGTGGCATGTGATCATTTTTGAAAACATAGTGTTTTTTTTATCCTCAAGGAAAATCCCTTTTCTGTTTATAATAGCCAAGTAATGCACTTACACGCTTAGAGCATGTTTTCTTCCTCAGGAAGACAGTAATATTCTTCAGCCCATCTCAGCAGTCCTTAATGTAGAAGGGATTTATTATCAGTAATCACTACTTATTCAATACAAGAGCGAATGACTGGAGTAATAGGAAAGCAGCAAATAGGTGTGATTTCATTTACTTTAATTGAATTCTTCCACTCCTCTACAATAAGCAGTGAGAAGGTCAGGTGGCCATTTGACATTTAAGAGCATTCTCTCCACAACAGCACAGAGAATTCCGGTGTCATGGCCTGAGCATGGACAGCCACTTAAGAAACAACAGGAAGGGCTGCAGTGATAAATGTCAGTGTGGGCTGTTCGTGTAATGACTCTAGACAATTTGTTAAAAGCAGAATCCTTTTAATACTTCCTAAAATACATATGCTGCGGAAATATACTCAGGGCTGTGAGAACGCATCCCGTCTGATGTAGAGAGTATAAACAAATACTAAGCTTTCAGATGTTGGCTAGTATTGTAAAAAAGCGATTCAAAGATCCTAAAAGCTTGATTTTAGCAAAATATTTCATGCAATGTGTTGTATATTATTACATGTAACACTTAAAATACTATTTTTATAAAAGACCGGCTCAGCGAAAAATACAAATCATATAATTTTCCTTTAACTCTTGATGTAGTCGATCAGCCACATGCCTGCTGTCCAAATATTGCTTCTTTAATGTAGTATTGTAGTTATGAGGCCTACATTGCTAATAAACACCAGAAGTCAATAGTCACCCATTCATTTCTGTAAATACATCTAATAAAACTCACAGCCCACTCAAAACACATCCAGGTCTTCACTGAGACTGGTTGATATGAATTAGAACACAGTACGACTTGCTGTGAACTAAATATATAAACATGACTGTAGTTGTACACTGCCCATTTTTAATAACAACTGAGTATACTAAACAACACTTTTGGGAACATATTTCCAGAAATGATTTGGGTGAATATTGACTTCTGGTTTGCTAGTGACATTAGCCTTGTAGCCCCAGTGCTAAACAGGCAAAATTTGGACACCTGACATGCCTGCATACTCTTACACACTCTAAAAACTAATGAGCAGTTTAAGGATGGTCCAACTAGTGACTGAAAATGTGATCTTCCAAATTTCAGAAGAATGCAGAGCATGTTCAAAGAATAGCTGCTTTATGTCTATATTCATCTTGCTAGACTTAAATAAATCACAGATCCTTATAAAATACATTATGGCATGGTTAATCTACAGCAGATAAATGAGTCAGTGGAGTAGTTGTTAGAGAGGATCTGCTGTGCTATAAAGGACACTGGGCACTGTCTGATGTACTGAGTGAGAGAAAGAGTTCTGGTGGTGCTTTGCTGGGCTGGTATAGGATGGCCAGGCAGTGGACAGAAGAGAGATCTTCAACCTCTCACTCTGCTTCAGTCTTTCCCTCTATGAAGAACCTGCTCCAGTAGTTTCTGCAAGAAAAACAAGATTATAAAGAGTCACAAACAGCCCAAAACAAGTACTGTGCATTAGAGTACAATGACCATGCACACTGAAACACTGCTGGTAAAGAGAAAGCAGATGTTGCATTCATTTGTATTAGATTCTTTATGGTGCCTCCTTGTGATGAAGATGTTGTGTTCTTAATTGCTCAAGCTGAGTTTATCATTTTGACAACAATGATACATGCAGTCTTATCATTTTCTCATACCGAGGTGAATTTACAGATCATTTTGTGCAACATGTGTTTTGTGACACGCCTGCAAATCTGCTCTTGTTCACAATCTCACAGAAAATTTAGGACACTTAGTGTTAAATTACATGCTTTGTTGTTTTGTTGTGCATAGTAAATACTGTAGGTAAACACATTCTCTTGAGAATATAAACAATTTATATTTCTATTCTGAATTTAACAGATCATTACTGACAGGAAACCTCCTATCTCCAAAATGGTAACCTTACAAGAGATTGAAAAAACATTTATAACTGTATGTAAAATGCTTTTTTAAAATTCTGGGTAGTGTTGGGCAATTTGCACTTGCAAAAGCATGTCAATGTGGCATTTTCAAAGTATGTTTAAAAAAATTAAAAAATAAAATAGATAAAACATTTTGTCTGCTTAGGTTCATTGTTTTGCAGCATGACCCACATTCTCCTAAAATTTAGTTCATACTACCACCACCATGTTGCATAGGCGGGACAAGACTTTTATTCGAAAATGCAGTGCTTTCCTTTCTCCAAACATAACACATATCTGGAATGCTTTGTCTCAATAGCAACTGTACTGGAAATAAATGCATACAGCACAAAATGTAATGTGTGTCCAAGTTTTGCACATGCCTCAATTAAAGATTTATTTTCTTCTAAAATGTTAAATCCAGGCAATAAGTAGTAACACTGCATGGTAATGAGCTAAAGTGTGTTCTCTGTAGAGGATGTGTAACTTTTTTCACTCAGAAAAGCAACAAAACAGGTCATTTGACTGGTGTCCCCAAATGTTCATGTAATACTGTATATATGTTTATATGTAGTTCTTTGTATTGTTTGTTTACATTTGTATTCTGTATTTTCTGGCGAGTGTACTACCTTACCATAAAGTGATTCTAACTCTAATGTGATCCTTTAACATCATGATTAGTGCAATGCTGTTGGAGCAATTACAATAAACGTACTTTACTGTGCATGAAAGGGTTACCAGCAGAAATGCAGATGATTGTTTAATATGATTTCAGTGACAGAGTGTTTGGGTGGCTGTTATCTGCTTGTTGATGACAATATAATAATTAGTAGAAAAATCTGAGCACTGAGAGAGAGAGAGAGAGAGAGAGAGAGAGAGACAGAGAGAGACAGAGAGAGACAGAGAGAGAGAGAGAGAAAAAGACAGAGACAGACAGAGAGACAGAAAGACAGAGAGATAGACTGAGACAGTGGTATATTATAAACAGACTCATGTTGGATGTCACTGCAATATTTGACCATAATGCTCAACTCTTTTGGCACTAGTAGCTGTTTGTCCATTGCTGTTTGTTTACTCCCAGTCAACACAAGCTTATAGACACAGAGCACAATGAGGCTGTTCAACACTGCAGCACGTAGCCAATAAGAACATGTGCCTCATCCCTCAAAACCCATCACACACACACACACATACAACCAAACAAACAAGCATAGATAACAGCCTCAGTGCAGAACATTCAGTGAAGTAAAACAACACATAGAAGATCACTGTTCACATTCAGATACAGCTCATCTAAAGATTATACTTGTAAATAAAAGAACTGCATGATTTTAAGTGACCATAATCACAGTGAGATAACACAAACATAGGCCATATCCTGTATGGCCACTATACACGGATTAAGCAGTTAAGTGCCTCATCGATCACTGAAAGGCTGATGAATACAGACATCTAGTGGACAATTCCTGTCACTACAGTTTCAGCATAGTTCACAATGCGGTACTGTAGAATGGAGTACTTGACTGGCAATGGAATAGTAATTAAGTATGTAAGTAAGTACATTAATACATTTTTAATAAACTGTTTTTATTAAATTACATGAATTAATCTTTCAATGGTCTATATATATTGCAAGTGCTTGCAATATTAAACTATGCAAAAATTATAGTTTAACTCAAACAAGACATGATAATAATGTCATACGGTATTAAAATATGAGAGAAGTATGATCTAATTAATATCCAGTATTCATTATATTTCAAAGTGGAATCAAATCCCAAGGCTGAAAGCTTGATAGAATGCTAAATGTTCAGCATAAATATGACCTGAAATAATGAATAATCAGACTTTAACAACCTCAAATTTTAAGTCCTTTTATATTAACTAGTTATAAAGAACTAAATTAAACAAATGAGAAAAAATATTAAATTTGGTTGTTTATTTATTGAGGAAAATTATCCAATATTACAGATCTGTGAGGAGTGAAAGTATGAAAACTTTTGCTTTCAGTATCTGGTGTGACCCCCTTGTGTAGCAATAACTGCAGTTAAACATTTCTGGTAACTGTTGATTAGTCCTGCACGTCGGCTTGGAGGAGTTTTAGCCCATTCCTGCATACATAACAGCTTAAACTCTGTTATGCTGTTGGGTTTACCGCTCACTTCAGGTCCTTCCACAACATTTCTGTAGCACTGAGGTTATATTTTGGTCTCATCTATACACAAAAGTGATCTTTAACAAACTGTAGACAGACAGCAAAGTTCTTTTTGAAGGGTAGCGGCTTTCACCTTGAAAACTTTCCAAGCTCACCATTCTTCTTCAGTGTTCTCCTGATGGTGGACTCAAGAACATTAACAGTAGACTATTACATGCCTTGCTCTGTGATCTTCATTGGCAGGCCACTCCTGGAGAGGGTAACAATGGTCTTAAATTTCCTCCATTTGTACACAGTCTTGTCTGAGGAGATTGGTGTAGCTCAAACTCTTTAGAGATGGTTTTGTAACCCTTTGCAGCCTGATGACCATTAGGAACTCATGTGCTGAGGTCCCTAGGTCTTCTTTGTTTGTGCCATGATATACTTCTACTTTTAGTAGTTTTAGGTCATATTAATGCAGAAATATAGAAAATCCAAAGGGGTTCCCAAACTTTAGGTACCACTGTAAACAGATAATTACAGCTTATGATTTATAAACAAATAGCTTCTATGTTCCCAAAATTCAAGAAAACATCTAAAATACCATTTGGTAAATAGTTTGTAGTGATAAAATGTATTAATTCATATGTAAAAATAAAGCTATTAATATGTCAAGTATTCCAGACTTTTGAATGGTCATATGTACACACAAACACGACTCTCAAACATACACATACATGCACACACACACACACACACACAAACAGCACACAGTCAAAGAACACTTTGTTCCTTCTCACATTCCATTTAAATCAAAACTCTAAAAGTTTCAATTAACCTGCAAAGTATGTAGGCCATAGACAGCCACAGAGCCCTCACCTCCAGTCCCAAAGCACCTAACACCAAGCCTTTCTCCACCAGCTTTAGAGCCAGAGCAAAGCGGGCTGCTTTACAGAGAGTAATGGAGCATGTAGGACAAAAGGCTTTTTCTACCATTACTGCTCATGTGTTTTGACCCAATATGATTAGGGTTAGAGCAATGCTTTAAGAGTTCATGAAACAGAAAAGTACACATCTGGGAACAAGCACATCAAAAATAAAAGGACTTCAGATGAAATCACTACAGTATTGTGCATATCTGGAGCCAGCATTGTTTGACTGTAAAACACAGACACATGTTGGCTTCATATTTGAGAAAATTACCAACATAGACTGCTACATCAACAGAAACTGGAGTGAATTACAGTTTTTTACAACTGCTAACAGGCATGCTAACAAGCATTCTCAGTGCTGAGTTTTCTTTTTCAAAGTTCTTCGTAGAGTTAGTAAAACAACACAGTCTGGATCAAACCATAAACAGTGTTTTGCTTGTTTGAATGCATAACATATTTAGTGACTGCAGAATTCTGTAATCCACTTCTCATTCAGTCCCAGATTCACAATTCACAAACACAATATCAGACAACTATAAAAGCCTGAATAATTATAATATATATAATTATAATTATTATAATACAATCTATAATTATTATTATATAACTATAATTATTATTATAATAATATAATTATAGAGACAAACTGAGTCAGCATTTATTGCATATGACATTTCTTTGCTAGTTAATGTGAATTATTCCAGTTTCTGTATACAATAGCTACACTCCTAGAGCACTTTATTATGAACACCTCCTTGTATCTACAGTCCATTTTATCAGCTCCACTTACCATATAGGTCCACTTTGTACTTCTACGATTACAGACTGTAGATCATCTATTTCTCTGCATATGTTGTTAATCCCCCTTTATCTTGTTCTTCAGTGACACAGGACCACCACAGGACCACCACAGAGCAAGTATTATTTGGGTGGTGAATCACTCCTAGCACTGCAGTGACGTGGTGGTGGTGTGTTAGTGCGTGTTGTGTTGGTGTGCATGGGTCAGATAGAGCAGTGCTGCAGGAGTTTTTAAACACTTCAGTGTCACTGCTGGACTGAGAATAGTCCACCAACCAAAACCATCCAGCCTGTGCAGCAACAGTGGACACATTGTTTAAACACTCCAGCAGCACTGCTCTGTCTGATCCACTCACACCAGCACAAGACAAACTAACACACCACCACCACGTCAGTGTCACTGCAGTGCTGAGAATGATCCTCCACCCACATAATACCTGCTCTGTGGTGGTCCTGTAGGGGTCCTGACCATTGAAGAAGGGGGGGCTAAAAAAGTAGGCAGATAAACAGAACTACACTGTATAACTGTGGAACTATAAAGTGCACTTACAAGGTAAGTGGAGCTGATAAACTGGGGATTTAATGTAGAAGTTAGTGTAGGTTGGATGCACCTAATAAAGTGCTTAGTGAGTGTGTAAAGTTTTTTTAACTCGCTGTAAAAATACATATTTGTCTGCTCAGCTAAAAATATGCAGTAAAAAACTGTACAATGAAACAATGCAAAGCAAACGTTTAATTATATAAATCATATAAAAACTTCAATCATATAACAAGGAACCACTGAAAATCAGCTGCTGCCCTGTTCCACTTTTTGCAGCGTTTCTTACAGGATCAGCCAACAAATGATAAAATAATTAAAATTTGAGTCTTATATTAACTCTTTACTACTTTAGAGATCTACATACACTAGTGGATATTCCTTAATGCCAACAGTTGTACGTGCCTGAGTTGAGTGTGCTGTGCTGCTGTAGGAACACTAATGTTTATGTTCTGATGAACTGAATTCATGTTAAGATGTTTCTGCAGTGTTTTTATAGCTGTAGAGCATTTAGGTTGTGGAACGAACTGTTGTGAGGAGCTGGATGTTTCTGAAAAGAGCATCAACACAGTTACACTGGGACAACGTTGTTTTGGTGCCAATAATGTTGTCACAACACTGAAATGTACTTCCTCAGAAAGTTTTGACAACGTTATGTGACAATATGGTGACAACGTTGTCAGTATGTTGTCACAACCTTCTAGAATCATTCATAAGTTCCTTTATGTTGTGCATGGAATCCCATGGAATCTTGCTAAGTTGCCAACAGGTAGTCATAATGCCATATGAGAATGTTACTTAATAATTAGACCGTGACAAACAATGCCACCTTTTCACAATGTTGTAGTAACAATGAAAGAAAGTGTGTTTGCTGGGGTGTGAAAAAGTGCAGAAAAAAATGCTTCTTAGTGATTGTTCAAAAACGTAATAGCAAAGATATTTAAAACAGCAGCATCTGCTCCAGACTATGTTCTGAGAGCTGACAGAGCAGTGTTTTCAAATTTGAGAGGTCACGCTATGATGCAACAAAGGCGTTTAGACCAAGCAATAAAGATCAATTACATTCTAGAACCAGATTGATTCTAGAACTAGATTTCTAGAATCTCACCATATGACATATAACATATGAAGCTCATCTTTATGACAGCAACTTCAACACAGAGTCAACAGACATGCTTGCGTACTGACAGCTTTACAGACAGATTTATACACTTGTTGTAATCAGCTTTGAATATGTTATCACGTCCCATGGTTGCTTGTTACAGCTGAGGAGAAGTTAATTTCCTCCATTTGATAGAGTTTACCTCAGTATGCCATATTTTGACAATGGATTATGAAAGGTTTGTAGACAGCCCTTCTAATTCAGCCACTTTAAGGTGCACCCACTGCTGACACACATGCTCACACACTCACACACACACACACACACACACACACACACACACACACACACACACACACACGCACACGCACACACACACACACAGTTTGAATAATCTCCATAGAAAAGAGCTGCCGGTAGAATGGGATGCTTTGGAGCAGGCACACTCAAACACAAGGTTTGGGGTAGAGAGTATAAAGTGTACAGAGCTGCATTACCTGAGGCAATGGACTACCTTCTATCAACTTTGGGGAGAATCTGAGTGCCAGTGGGATTTAGAACTGATCATCCAACATCAATACCTCACTCACTAATCCTCTTGTGGCTAAATGCAACCAAATCCTCACAGCAATGTTCCAGCATCTAGTGTAAGGCCCTCCTAGAAAAGCAGAGGTTTGTTACTGCAGCAAAGGGGGCCATCTGCATTAACATCTTTGATTTCAGAAGAAATGTTGGATCAGAAACGTTGGATCGGAAATGCTGAACTTTCATCCAACTTGTACAAACTGTTAAGCTACCTACAAATCGGAGTAGCAGAGAGCTAAGGGGGGCTCTCTATAAGAATTTTGGTGTTTGTCTATGTAGGGATTATCTGGGCATTTATACCTTTTTAAAGAGCTCAGCCCTCAATCTGTTGGTCTGAGATGTCAACTTTCTCCTCTCCTCCTCTTTCCTCCTCTTCACTTCTGGCAGGTTGCCGTAATTCCTGTCATTCAACAGACACAAAAGAGTTTAAAGCCACCATTATGACTTTTAGGCCTAAAAGTAGCAGCACTAAGGGTTTAGAAGCAAGCAAGTCAAAGTAGAGTGACTTAATTCTTACACTGTTGGACAGAATAATTCATACTAACCCACTGGCTACTTTATCAGAAACCTCTGCCAAGCAGCTCCACCTTGCTAGCTAAAATGAGAAAAATAAAATCTCACAGTAGTGAGTCTAAATCATAATGAAATCTCACAGTAGTGAGTCTAAATCATAATGAAATCTCACAGTAGTGAGTGTAAATCATAGTGAAATCTCACAGTAGTGAGTGTATATCATAGAACAATATCACAGTGATGAGTGTATAGTATAGCTGTGCATCACTGTGTAACATACAGACTCTGTAACTGGATTCATTAGAAAGTGCATAGAGGATGTTGTACCCACAAAAACAGTCCGTGTTTACCCCAATCAGAAACCCTGGCTGAACTGTGAAGTTCGTGCAGCTCTGAACGCACGGACCGCTGCTTTTAAATCTGGACACACGGAGGAGTATAAGAAAGCCAGCTATGCTCTCCGGAAGACCATAAAAGCAGCCAAACGTGAGTACAGGGCTAAGGTGGAATCACAGTTCAACACCACCAACACGAGAAGCCTGTGGCAGGGGTTAAACACAATAACAGACTTCAGGAGGGAAACTCGATCTGTGGAAAACATCAGTGCTGCGCTTCCAGACGAGCTGAATACCTTCTATGCTCGTTTTGAGGTCAACCACTCTGTACTCCCAGAAAGAGCCCCTGCTACCGCCGACTCAGCCCCCCACTCTGTCTCCGTGGCTGATGTGTGCAAAGCTTTCAAGCATGTCAACATCCGCAAGGCAGCCGGACCGGATGGCATACCTGGACGAGTCCTTAAAGTATGTGCACATCAGCTAGCAGGAGTGTTTACAGACATCTTCAACCTCTCTCTCTCCCTGTCAGTTGTGCCAGCATGTTTCAAACTGGCCACCATTGTGCCAGTTCCAAAGACAGCCAAGATTACCACCTTAAATGACTGGCGCCCAGTCGCTCTGACCTCCATCGTAAGCAAGTGCTTTGAGAAGCTGGTTAGAGACTTCATCTGCTCCTCACTACCTGCCACCCTGGACCCACTGCAGTTCGCCTACCGACAAAACAGATCCACTGATGATGCAATAGCCCTGACACTGCACACTGCCCTCTCCCATCTGGACAAAAAGAACACATATGTGAGAATGCTGTTTGTGGACTATAGCTCAGCATTCAACACCATCGTCCCCTCGAGACTCGACATCAAGCTTCGGGATCTGGGTCTGAACAGTTCTCTGTGTAGCTGGATCCTGAACTTCCTGACGGACCGACGCCAGGTGGTAAAGTTGGCTGGCATCACCTCCTCCTCACTGACGCTTAGCACTGGAGCCCCACAGGGCTGTGTTCTCAGCCCTCTCTTGTACTCCCTGTATACACATGATTGTACAGCCAGACACAGCTCCAATGTCATCATCAAATTTGCAGATGACACTACAATTGTGGGCCTGATCTCCAATAACAACGAGGAGGCCTACAGAGAGGAGGTCAGCTTTTTGACACACTGGTGCCGGGAGAATAACCTTTCTCTCAATGTCAACAAGACCAAGGAGCTGATAGTGGACTTCAGGAAGCAGGAGAGAGTGCACACCCCCATCACCATCAATGGGGCCGCTGTAGAGAGGGTCAGCAGCTTTAAGTTCCTCGGTGTTCACATCACAGAGGAACTGACGTGGACTGAACACACCACACGGGTGGTGAAAAAGGCACAACAGCGCCTCTTCTTCCTCAGACGGCTAAGAAGGTTTGGCATGAACCCCCGCATCCTCAGAACATTCTACACATGTACTGTGGAGAGCATTTTAACTGGCTCCATCACCACCTGGTATGGGAACTGCACTGCTATTGAGCGGAAAGCTTTGCAGAGGGTGGTGCGGGCAGCTCAGGACATCACCGGGGTTCAGCTTCCAAACCTCCTGGATTTATACACCAGCCGCTGCCTGAGGAGAACCAGGAGGATTCTAAAGGACTCCACCCACCCAAGCCACCGTCTGTTCTCACAGCTGCCAAGTGGGAGGAGGTTCCGAAGCATAAAGTCCAGAACCAGCCGCCTCCGAGACAGTTTCTTCCCCCGAGTCATCAGGCTACTGAACAGCCAGTAGTGCTGATGCATTGGTAAATGGACCTGGTTCAGCACATCTCACCAAAATCATCTATATGATGATCTCCATGGACAATCATCACTCTGCACTTTACATTTAGCATATTTATACTTGCACATATAGACTGACATACTGTTATCTTCACCCATATTGTATATCTGTAGTGATTGTATGCATATATATATATATATATATATATATATATCAATATTCTATGCCCTGTATATACCCTGCATCTCTCATCTACCTCAAGCTTACCATAGTGCTATATGGAAATGTCTACATCTGGATATATCAGTTTTTATTCATAACTTTATAGTACTGTTATATAAACATATATAATTTATAATGTATATTAGTAAGAGAGATTTTGTGCTTAGTATTGTATATATTTATTGTCTAATGTATATTTTTTGTATTTAAGTACTGTAAAGGACTTCGCACCTAAGTTTTTCACTCACCTTCACACCTGTGAAAATGTGATGTGACAATAAAAAAAAAAAGTGAAAAAGTGATTTGAAGTGAAGTATCGCAGTGGCAAGTGCATATCATAATCACATCACATAATTAGTGATGACTGTGTGTCATAGTGAAATATATTAGTGATGAGTGTGTATCATTGTGAAATATTACAGCGGTGAGCGTGTATCTACACACTGACCACTGTAATATTACACTATAATACACACTCAACATTGTAATATTACACATTGGTGAGCGTGTATCATAGTGTAATATTACCATGGTGAGTGTATATCATAGTGCAATATTACCATGGTGAGTGTATATCATAGTGTAATATTACCATGGTGAGTGTATATCATAGTGTAATATTACCATGGTGAGTGTATGTCATAGTGTAATATTACCATGGTGAGTGTATATCATAGTGCAATATTACTATGGTGAGTGTATATCATAGTGAAATATAGCAGTAGTGGGCATATTTCATAGTGGAATGTCATCATAGTGCACATGTACGAAGTTGAAATAACAAAAGAGCTTTTATTTACATTCTCAGACATTCAGTCAGCTCAGCTCAGAGACCAAATCTCCACAGAGTAAGACTGACAGACGCACAGATATGATGTTGATCCATCACTATAAAAAGCTTGAAACAGATGAAAATTCACCTTATCAAGCGTCTGTACTGAATATGTTCTCTACCATATTTATTTCATTTACCAATCTAACAACAGAGAGGGCTCGGAGGGCATTAAGAACTTCTCAAACACTGCTTTATCAGTCCGAGAGCACAGCTGATAGCAGTAGCCAGTCAATTGAAGTGCCAAACCAGCCTATTCAACTCCCTCAATCAATATGAGGCAGGATCGTTCACTAGGCCCTTTCTCCAAATTCAGCCTGAAGCATAATCACACAGAATGATCAGATGAGTTTTACTCTTGGAAACTAGACTGAGCGAAAACACAAAGCAAAGCCCTGTAGACCCCAAACACCACACTCACCTTCAATAGAGAGAGAAACCATATACATACACAAAATAAGGAGCAGACATGCAAGTCAGAGAGAGAAAGAGACTTTGTGGCTATGAGAAAATGTAACAGACGAAAAGAATAAAGACAGAGAGAGTGGGAGAGAGAGAAAGAGAGAGAGAGAAAGAAAGAAAGAAAGAAAGAAAGAAAGAAAGAAAGAAAGAAAGAAAGAAAAAGCAGTGGAAAAAGTACAAAGATAGAATGTGAACACAAAAAGGGAGTAAGGAGTGAGGGATTTATTAAGAAATGAAGAACGAGAGAGAAAGGAGCAAGAGATATTGATAGAATAAGTGGAAAAGAAAGATTGGAAGAAATGGAGAAGAAAGAGCGAGAGAAGGCAAAAGTTGGAGATCAAGGATGAAACTGAGACTAATACACAGAGAAGTTGAGAGTGAGAGACAGAAAAGAGAAAAGAGAGAATGAGATGGAAAGAGATATCAAGAGGGAGAGAATGAGAGATTGTAAGAAAAAGCATGAGAGAGAAATTATGAGAGAATAGGAGTGAGGTGAGAAGAAATGGAAGAAGAATAAGTGTAAACTAAGGAGAGCAAGACCATAAAAATGGAGAAAGACGGAAAATGGAGACAGAGAGGGATAGCAAGAAAGAGTGTAGATATTAGAAGAGTGAGAGAAGGGGGTGAACAGAGAATGGGTGAAAAAGAAAAGACATTTCATAATGAAAAAATGGAGAAAGGGTGGGAAAGAGAAACAAAGTAAGAGCTAAAATTAGAACTCACCGTATGAACTGCTGTTGCTGTTGTTTCCCTGAGATGTTTCTGTCCTGGGATTTGAAAATGTTATCTGCATAACACACGCACACACACACACACACGCACGCACACACACACACACACACACACACACGCACACACACACACACACACACACACACACGGCACTCATTTACATCTACTGTTTAACTCAGAGAAGCAGAGAACTTAGTCTACAAATGTAATGCCTACTCTAAAGGTCCTTGGTGAATCAGGTGCTGCAATAGATCCAGATCATGTCACCCGCAAATCAAGACAAAGACTAACCACATAACTTGCAGTATGAACATGGATTAAACCGAGATTTGATTTCGGAGCAGTGTATTCACAGCACTGTTGTAAGATCAGGGCCGGAGGCGTTCAACTGCTTCCTGAATGACAATCTTACAAGAGGTTAGACGTCAATATCGAGCAATAATTCAGCCTCTGATCTGTAGTTGCCATTTGTGTCCAGCAGGGGGTGAACACTGCTGTTTCACAGAACCTCAGATGTTATCAACAAATGCAGAGAACTCACCTTCACACACTGCTCACTCTCCTGTGTAACATTAAACACCCCCACCTCCCCACACTGCAACCTTTTAAATATCAAAGGCTATAAAAGCACTCTAATTACTGATTGGCCAAATTACATATTTACATGCACATTTTTGTTTCCGGCTCAGTGTTTGTTTATGTATGTAGTGTGTGTGTGTGTGTGTGTGTGTGTGTGTGTGTGTTTGCTGCTCACCTCTCTGTCTCTGCATAGTTGTTTGTGTTGGTGTGTTCGAGTGTAGTTGTAATCTCTCTCGCATTCGTTCCTCCAGAGCTTGAACTCTCGCTTGTGAACGTCTGATGAAGTCTGGCCGATGCTGCTCCAGAGCCTTCTGCAGTGACATAAGCATCTGACATATGTGGGTTCTTGCTGTACATACTGCAATGCCCTGTTAGTTATATTTGTTAGGCTGCAATTGTTCTATTCTAAAACATTAGCTTATGAAAAGGCATGTGAATATGGAAAAATTTATGTTGTGTCCATAACATATTCAAAGCATGGAATTTGACCTTAAGACCATTGAAGGTACATTTTTGAAGGCACATTTACACTGTAAATAAGCTAATATATCAGTGTATATTAATGTATGGTACAACATACAAATATCTGACATTCATCTCATTCCACAGTCAAAGTCAGAGCCTGACTTACACTGAGCGTGTTTGTGTTCGTTAAAGACTCGTCTGTGGTCTGGAGTGGGACAAACTCTGCATGCCAGTGCTTCACACGTGCTGCTGTCTTACTATCCATGGGGAGGTGCGCTTGTGCACCCTGCTCGCCATTAAACACTTCATCACCTCCACCTCCTTCTGATGTGAGAGCACACACATTAAAGTACTTTGTTAGACAAATCTAAGGAGCAGCTTGAGTTAGGGTCAGAAGCTGTAATCACACTGACAGAAGTAAAACTGGATTTACTTGATTCACATGTATCATTCCTACTTTAAAAACACATTAATGTAACATTATAGAGCCTTGGTAAAGTTCTTATTAAGGCTTATTAAACCGCTGGCTGCTCATTACTGCTTAATTAAACAACAACGGATCAATTAAGCATTTTCAAGTAATGCTCTTATTAAGTATTATCAAGTCAGTAGCTGTCATGTAATTACTACATTACTGAGCAGTAACTAGGGTAAATTACCACCTTCTTAGGAATGAACATTAATTACAAATCTGAGTTTACGCTTTAGGATGGGGGTCAGTTTATCTTTCTTTGCAGCTAATTAGTGATCTAATTAGTGAAGTAATTTACTATGGATCAGAACACAAAACACTCTTGGAGCAGTGCTCAAACCATCTACATGCAAACTACACGAAATGCATTTATCTTCTAAATGATGTTCATATTTTTCAGGTAAAATGACCCATTAAATAATAAAAAGAAAGTTGTGGCATGAAGTTTGAGTTTCTCTTCTGTGAGTTTAATGGTCGGTTTGAGAACAAACCAGTTTTCCCTTTATCTGATTACCCCAGTGCATGTAAACAAGTTAAAAGGATTACTGACAAAATCTGATTTTCTACAGTTATCAGAATATTAAGTGCATGTAAATCCACTGATTGTTATTATCAACATTCTGCACATTTGTTATCTCTCTCATGACGTGGACAGAGCAAAGGGCACCATTTTTCAACCAGTATCTATCAAGCCTCACTTTAAAACCTCACCAGCCCTTGTACACATGGACACAAGCCATAACTTCATATACAAGAAGCCTTAACAGTAGAGGAATCCTGCAGTCACCTCTGTCTCTTAATGACATGTTCTACTTACACCTACTTAATCCTACTTTCACGCTCGTTAAATCTGAATTAACATTTAAAGGTCAGTTAAATAATTAACCTTAACTACAGAAGAATTCATTAATTAAATACCATTAAAGTAAGCCATGTGTATGCTAATAGATTAAAGCCTTTCTTGTTTCAAATCTACATGTGTGCATCACTGAATAAGCCATAGGAAGTGTCTTACTTAGACTTTAGATCAGCATGTAGGCTCAATGTAGCGACAAAGATAGCCTTGTTCTTGTGCTTACATTGTTTATAGTATCTTATACATACTATTGCATGCTATTCTTTCTTTACAGCTGAAGCAATACACTGTACCTTTTTTGTGTATTCAGAGTCTATGAATAGGCCATATTTGCCAACAACAGCCATATATAATGCATAATCACATGTTTACGGTATTTAACATTTCGTGACAACAGAGCAAGAGAAAAGAAACCTAAATGAGGACAGTGGGGAGGAGAAAATGTGCAGTTACCTGCAGTTTTGCTCTGAGATAATGGGTCTATCTCTCCCTTGGTGCTGCTGTGAATCTTTCTCTGCTGGCTCTGCTGCTTTATATTGGCTATAACTGCAGCTGCGTTCAGAGCCACTATGGCATTACGGGTGGCATGAGCTGAGCTTTCTGAAAGAAGAAATCACATTTGTCAATGAGGTGCTATAGGAGTGCAGAAACGTATTGATCTGAGGGTAGTGAAGATAAATGTTAGAATCAAATGGAATTGAATATACAATATGTAATACTCAAAGGAAAATCTTTATTAAGATCAACTTTTCTTTGTCTCAGGAGAAATAAAGCAGATGTTAACACTGATATCTGAGTACCTGCTGATAAACCAACCGTACATGTTCCTTATATGGTGTTAGATTGCTGAAAGTTTTCTGATATGTAATCCATTCCATTCAGGGTGGTTTGATGTGAAATGGTCTGTTATAGAGAAACTTTTACCAACTCTTATTTACTTTACAGTGGTGGTAATGGGAACCAGGCATTGTAACAGTTACAGCAGAAATATAGACATTTTATTTACAGCTTAAAATAATCAATGCAAAATTACCATGTTAAGATTGATGAAACAATGAAGAAAGACCAAAAAAAAAAAAACATAATCAGATAAAAAAGCTTTGAATACTATTTTGCTTTACAATAGTCTGCATGTAACCTTCTACCATGAATGGATTACAAAATACACTCATCTTCTAAAGAATAGTTGCACAAATAGTTGCACCCAGAAGGAATCAACCGACAGGAATGACACTTGGTAGGTAGGTTTAACATCGTGAGGCATGCAAATGAAAGTTTTGCGCTCTGCTATTCATGTGATGTAAGCAAAGACTGGCCTTATCACTGTACCTGACTGACCCAACAGCCTCGATTGCAAACATTCAGTGAGCAGTGATGCCCTCCATGAGCCATCCTGTTGGTGCCACATGTCACACATCCAGAAGGCCTGGTGTCATTCCACCTCCACACCAACCGCAAAATCTGCAGGAACTGTGTGAGAATATTTAAACTGCATGGGATGGATTATTGCAGGACACCATTAGGAACCTCTACAACTCCATGCAGAGACGTCTGGCATGTTGCGTTAGCAAACATGGCGGCCCAACGCCATACTGAAGGACTCTACTTATGTGTATCTGTACAATCCAGCACTTTCTTTTGGGTGCAACTATTCTTTTGATGTTAAGTGTACATGCAGACACCATATTGGTGTTGGCACCTATACTGGCATGCAGTACTGATATTGGCAATGGGAATACGGATACCTATAAGCTGCATGTTTGTCTATGCTACAAACTAGCTCCTCCTGGGCCGGCGTGGCACCTCTCTTTCTCTTTCATATACCTGCAGCAGATCTAGGACTTATTAGGAATCTCATATTAACCCTTGATTTGCACTGTCTTCTTGCAAAGTCTCTGTGTTTCATACCTACGTACTAAGCAGTTTTACCTCTTCTCTGTTTTTGACACCCTGCCAGTCTGGACTATTATTGGACTGCCCTTAAAAATGCAACCTGCTTCAGCCCCATAGTTTCAATCTATATATTGTTAAGTCCTGTTTTTAACTGTTTTGTTAAACAGTTCAAATTTACTAAGTTAGCAAAAACAACACAATGCATCTGATCTATAATCCAACATGTAAAATGTTTTCAGTCAAGCTGAGTATGCTTTATATGTGTCAGACATCATAGATTTTACCCACTAAAAATATTTTCAAATATAATTGCATACATATCAGCACTTTAAATACATTTAGTATTGATGTCAGTACTCCGTATGGACCTATACTTAAGGATAGATACATAAGGTATCTGTTCAAAACTGTTGTAAAACAACATCTCAGGCATGTCAGATACGACTTAATGATTCATAATGATTTCTTGCAGCATCTTTCTGAAAGGGAGCTTCAGGAGGTGTTAACCTCTTCACATGTCTGGTCCCATTCACCACCAAAGTGATCTCTCTGTACGGTTCTTGAGAATGAAGCATTTCACATCACATCACTCTGACTGGCTCTGGTTAAAGCCTTACTTATTTAATTCCACAGGAAATGTGAAAAATCAGTGGAGTTCCCCTTTAAGTCTCAGTCTGATTACAAATAGAATGTGACAATGACTAGAAGAAACAACTTATATTAAGAGATCTTGTTTAGGATATTTCTTTATTCTAGATTTTTAGGGTCAAAATACATTTCTGTTGTTTTATTTGTTTTGTTTGTTTTTGTTTATTGTTGAAATATTTCTTCCAGTCATATTTATGAGTTATTCATGAAATGACTCTGGAATCAAACTGGGGTGAAATCTGATGCATCATTCAGTAAAGAATGATTATAACTGAATCGAATCATGTGCTCAGGAATCAACACCTCTTTATAAGTGCTGACGTGTACTTTATACAAGCAGCAGTGTTTTAAATCAGTACTATTACAAGTATCATTAGTATAAAGTACATATCATTAAAGTACACAACACTGCGCTTATGAGTGTCGGAGTGTATGTGCACATGTGCTCAGATTTGTATGTGTATGTGTACAGCATGTGTACAGTTGCATGTGTGCATATTGGGTTTGGCTACCGCAATATTTGTTGCCTGTGATTTTTACAGCACTAAATTCCCCAGGAGGCACTGCAGCGTTGCAGGAATCAGGCTGGCAATAGATTATGCATGCAAAGAGGTGCGTGGGAAAATGAAAAGAGGAGAAAATGAGAGGATGAGAGAATGGGAGAGAAGGGGGGGGACAGAGGGAGAGGAGGTGTGGTAATGATCTGCTTCAGGGCACTGTTATTTGAAAAGAAGGCAGCAATGCACATATCCGCTGTGTGTAACTTCAATTAAAACCTCACTCTCATCTCTACTCCCTTGCTCTCTGTAATACACATCAATTATACATCAAAGCGAACATGAGAACTGTACAACTTGAGAGCACAGAGAACGCATGTGTTTGCATGCTTGCTCGTAACAGGACCAGTGTGCATTTTCATCACATAAGCTATGATTGCACATAACTCATGTGGCTCAAAAGAGCTATACAATGGATGCAGTAAGTTTAAGCCTGTATGCAGTCAAGTGTGCACTTTCTGGGTAGATTTCTTACCTGGCACTTTGATAAGAGTAAAAGGTTGCTGGTTCCCCAGGAGAGCAGACTCCCTCTGCCTTTGCCCTATATCCCCAGCAGAGCCGCCTTTCCCTGGGTAAATCTCGTCACGGCTCCCTGCACCTCCGCCGGTGCTCCATCGCCTATTTGAGCTGCTGCCAGTAGAGCTTGCAAGGTCAATATTTGTCTTTTGGGGAAGTGCAGAACTCGTGCTCTGAAATCCAGGATCTTTTGAATCATTGGCACTCAGCTCAGAAGGGCTAAACATACTAGCGTAACAGCTAGCAGGCCTGCAGGGCCTGGGACCTAACAGGCTATGGGGGTTATCCAGGGGTGGTCCATTGGAGGATGAGCTACTCAGCTGGAAGGATAGTGTAGATCTATGGAGTTCCTTCACCTTCTCATTACTCTTCCCTGACTGTACAGATTCAGCAAGACTGGGTTCATTAGCTAGCGATGGTCCAGCTCTAGTGTATGATGGATTGCTGGTGTGTGTTACAGAACGGGTGGCTCGCAAGCCTTCGGTGAAGCTGTGCCTGTGCTCCACTTTGGCCTCCGTCCTGTAGCTCTCTCTGTGCTCCACCTTCACAATGGTGGCTTTTCTCCTGAGAACCACTGGCTGATGGGTTTCTGGAGTGGCCAGAACTGGGGAATTTCTTCTGACCACACTAGAAATACCTGGTGCAAAATTAATTCCAGCAGTTACACTTGGTTGGGTGCGGTTCTCTATGCTGGTCAGGTTAGTGAAAGCAGGAGAAGGGCTCCTTCGAGCGATCAGATTAGAGAATGATGAGGAACAGCCTGTTCGAAGACGGGGGTGTGTACCAACAGGGTTATCCTTAACACAAGGCTGGAGGACTCTACTGGTTTCTGTTCTTTGCTCGGTAACTTTGACCACCACAGCTTTCCTCTGTGCAGTGACCTGCCTTGAGTATTGGGTGTTGGGGTATTTTGCAGAGTCTGTCTGGTGGCTGTTTATGGCCAGAGGGCTGGGTGCCCTCCCCCCTGCTTGAGGAGGAAGACTTGTATCTGGCAGGCTGGACGATCTAACGACCCTTCTGGAGGTAATAGTAATGGAAGAAATTGAGCTACTGTGTTTGGAAGGAGGTCTGCCATCAGTGAAGGGAGACGCCTGTGGAGCGCTCCCTCTTCTCTGCATTAGAGTTGCCAGCACAAGGTTGTTGGTTTGAAGCTCACTGTTTTGAGAGCGAGGCATCGGCCCCCTGCTGTTGTGGTCATGTGCCATGTCCCGGTCCCTCTCCACTAGAGCGCGGTTCCCTGAGCCAGCAGCCTGGCAGAGCAAAATGAGATTCACACAAGTTAAAACCCGGAATTTGCACTTTATGAGGACAAAGGAGCTTATTTCCGCTCGTCGCTTACACAGTCATGCGCTCGGAAATCAGCTCACTCCAAAATTTCAATTCCACTGCTTCCAAGACCTGAAGGGGCTTTCACAGTTACCATAGCAACCACTCCAGTGTCAGGGGAGCTCAAGGGTAATTTAATTAAGTTGGAAGCCAAAACGCATCTTTATTATTTGCTCAAGTATCAGAAGAGATTTTATTCCTCGTTTTCCGATTCTCAGCACTTCACAGTAACACCGTTTTGCCTAATGAATGTCAGGCGGAGAAGCAAGTGGGCAGGTTGTGCTCTACGCAAGTTCCACATAGCGTCTTTAAGCTGGTCAGTGTCTGGGTCATTGTCACTGACCCACTACACAGAGTCACAGGTACTGATAGAGAGAGGGAGTCTCAGATGCTGTTAGCTCAGAGAGCCCGAGAGAATATGGCCTTCTACAAAGACAACAGAGCTTTCAGCTTTCAGTTCTCACCTCCCTCTATACCTATTCTGTCCTCTGTGTTTTCCATCTTTCTGCTGTTATCTCGCTTCTCTCATTCTCTTTTTTCTTTCTTTCTCTCTCTCTCTATTATTGTGAGTATAGGCAATCCAGATCTCACCGGAATAAGACAGAAGAGAGTGGAGGTATTGATCCAGCTGCATTATTTAGAGTCTCCAAATCCCTAAGATTACATCTTTGTGCTGCATATTACATTACAATCTAACCTGCTTTCTATCCACATTACAACATAAGCCACTGAGCAGGTGTTGAATGGTTAGTAATGATCTTTCAATAATGAACTTTTAATCTGAGTTGCTCTTTTAGAGGTGGGAATTTTCCCAAAAACAGGAATTGTGGTAATACATTACCAGTGCGGTGGTGCGGATGGAGTTTTCACAAGCTCCTACCTGATTGCACACAGATAGCAGAAAACCTGCAGTGTTTGAAGGTTGGTTAAAACTACATGAGAACAGCTTTGCTAAGACATTTTCTCATGGTTGCGTCCAGTGGCTATACTTTCAGTGTTACTGTCAGGTGTCTTACACTTTTGTAGCCGACATTCAGTAACTCCCCAAAGGCTTCTATAATAAGTGAGGATACGTCAATGAGTCTTCTATTCCTCTCTAAGCACAGGGAAACATGCTGGGAGATTACTGTCTGTGGTAACTGTCTATATGATACAGATGTGGTAACTACAGAGTAGGCTGAAATACACTGTAATATTTCTTTTAAAATATTAATTCAAATTAATTTAAATAGAAAATTGTGTTTACATTGGTAATAATAAAATAAAGAGTACTCTCTACACACAACTGATATACCATCAACCTCAAACACTGTTGTTCCTCCTTCAAATACAAACCCTATATTCACAAGGTCAGTAAAACATGCAGACGCCAACATATTAAACTGTAATGTAACAGTCCTGATAATATTTATCCCCCCAAAATTTATATGATAACAAACAACAGCAACAAAGATGGCAGACTATGAGGAGAAATCTATCGCTGTAAAGGCGATGTCAGCACATTTCATACCTTTTGCAAGGAACCGGACTGTCAAAGGACAAGGTTGATGTTTAACTTTAAACAAGGCTGACACTGAAATTGATTTCCTATTCCCCTGCTGAAAAACTTGATGATACTGGTTGCTTGCTGTGTCTTCAGCATGCTTTTGCTGGTCAGCCAGCACTAACCAGCATTAATTAAATGCTGATTTTTTAGAAGGTTCACCAGTTTTTTAACAAAGTCTTCCATTCCACCTTAAATCCTACAGCTTGTACAAACAACAGAATGTAACTGCAGCCTCATAAAACAAGCTTGCAAGCAGGAAGTCAACTTCAGTGCCCACATGTGTTGGCTAGATCCTCGACAACTTTAATATAAAGTTGTTAGTTTAAAGTTTAATTTAAAGTTGTGTAGATCTGGTGCTGAAGCTTTAAAAAATCTTCATCCTTTTCTTGTTCTGGGTTGAGAAAGAGGAAGGAAATCATGGCTGTCCATCATCTGCAGAATTCCACTGAAGTGTCTTCAAATATCAGATGTCCAACTCCACTCCCCCCAGTGCCCAGCCTCACTCTACCATCATGCCTTCATCTCTGTCTTCTCCTCCTCCTCCTGCTCTTTCTCCACTTTAGTCCTGCTTCTCTCTCTCTGCACAAGCCAGGCTTCCTTTTCTCTCCCAGACCCTACCTCTGCTCTCCATTCTTTCCACAGAACATTTATTTTATGGTGACGGATGGACCAAGGGAATAAGAAGAGAGAGGGCCAGTGTGATTGAATGAGAGAGCGACAAAGCAAGCAAGAACGAAAGAAATAAAGAAAGAGATATAGAAAGAGACCAAGAGAATTCCCATCATCAAGACAAACAGTAGGCGTGCCCAGAGTATCAAACAAACACACACATACGCACACACGCCCATCCCCACACAGAGAGAATCGCGGACTGTAAACTGACAGATATCACAGGTGATCCTGAACCAACAGGCCAGACAGACAAAACAGCAAACGAGTGAGCCTGTATTATTCTCCATTAATCAGGCATCTCAGAGTTACAATGCAATCAGGCATTGCCTTCAGGAAGCTCAGAATGATAGTGTAGATTCTGGAATTATGTCTCTCACTGAATGTCTCTTATGAATTTTAAGAAGGAATCATAACCCATCTCTTCTTCAGTGGTTGCAACATTGTTGGCCTGTGATCTCTGATTATTAATAAACAGCACACACATAATAAACAAGTGCTTCTATGTTTGGCAAAATTATATGATATTTTCCAAGGAATGTGAGAAGCTACCACAGTTCTGTTTACATATTTACATACTCCATATGTCAACTCACAGTGAAGCTTGAAATTAATAATTAGAAGGTGTTTTAGGATGTTTGTTCAGGATTCCACATTTTTATGAAGCATCAAGAACATATTAAAGGATAAATAATACACTTCTTGAAGTTATTTGAGCACCACTTTTCAAATTCTGGATGTTAACTTCAGTATGACTTAATTCTCAGTGTCATACAGCTTTCACAACCTTTATAAAATCCACTTCTCTGCGTATTAACTAAACGGTTTTGCATAGAAATAGTGTGTCCAAACTTTTGATGAAAGGGTTCATATCATGGACAACTTCATTTCTGTCACCTTTTTGAAGTAAGGGAATCAAGTAATATGATATAAAGTAATACATTTCAACATTTACCCTTCACTACCCAGTCCATACAGTCCATGTATGGAAACTAAGCAGCAAAAGCAGCCTGTTTTGAATATATTGTTTCTGTGATGTCACAAGTACCAACTCGTATAGGTATCCACCTATTCAGCCTACAGCAGTTTAGTACCGTTCACTTAAATTGAAGTACTAAGGAACGTTTCAGCTCTGAGTTCTTTCTGGATGAGACACAATACAGGGCAGCCAGCCAGAACAGAGTTCAATAATCTAAGAACAGTCTTAAAGGCACAGCCAAAGAAACAGACTTTTTTATTCTAAGGCATACAGAGAGGTTGGAAAATGATCATGTGAAATACATTGTGAACCTGGTTGGTACATGAAAATCACACAAATACTAAAAGTTAATCTCAATGAGAAAAAAATGAAATGCAAAAAGTAAGGATCTTTTAAAATGAATAAGGACACAGTCAGATCCCTGTATTTATGTATACTGATTATATATAAACAAGTGCACTACGAACTAAGATATGCTTTAGTATTCTGCAGCTGTGCTATATGGTGTCAGTATGTCAATATATTTGTAGGCAGTTTTATTTTGGATCTCCTCCTCCACTGCATAGCATTCATTCTGCTTTAACACTATTGGCTCATCTCAAAATGAGATGATAATTAGCTAGACAAGATGTGTAAAAACCTAAACCATTTTTTCTTTCTAATGAGGTTAATCTTGTTCTTGCAGGCAAACAGTTAACATATAGTACACCCTTTGAATTAATGTTTCACTGACCAATAACTGACTGATACCTATCACCATATTTTTCTCCTCTTGATGTAAACAGTAAGGTCCTAATTTTGGGTGATGCATTCATCTTACCAGTCCCAAGGCTGACGTCTTATGCCCTGCCCACGATAAACAGAGCTAAGAAACTTACTGAGCTAAAGCTAACTCAGCATAACCAAAAAGCTAGCAAGCTAGACCTCCTGTCTGTAGCTTCCTGTCATCTGGTCATTTCTTTATCCACACCCCAACATTGTTTATTAGTTCATTCCCACACTAGCACATTCCTCCGTCTGTCTGTTTATTTATCTGTTCATCTGTTGCTTAGTATACTGCTCATTCTGTCCGTATATCTGTAAGTCTGTTTGTCTGAGCCTTTTTTTTTGTCCAGTTACTGTCAGATAAAAGCTGGATAATGGTTTTAGGAGTGTTTGGACACAGAGCTGTCAATCAAGCTGCTCATTAGCCATGGCCACACAGTTCTCTGATTCACAACACTCAAGGCTACTATCAAACAAACATGTTTTAATATTTTACTCTGTTTTTGCTGGGAAGCACAAAACTATGCACACAAAGCTCTAGGGCTACAGCTGAGAAATACTAGTATAATAATATATTATTATTTATATTATTCTCAAACTGCAGCACAGTTTTGTGTTTTCTCTGCTCTAGAATCAGAAACACAACACAGTTATTTACAAAGCTTGTCATACGGATTTTACTTAGCATTTAAACACAACGCAATTTACCAACTGTTGCTGTCGGAACAAAATCTTGTGAGTTTGTAGGAAAGACGCTGGTACGATTTTCTAATGATCTGTTAATCTGGATATTTATTTCTGTTGATCCATTCCTCATGTTCACACAATGTCAATGGCATTTCCGAATACAGTAAAAACATGAAGAACAGAAAAGTTAGCACAGTAAACACAAAACCGACTGTGAGCACAGCCTCCAAAGCCAGGGCATGCTGAGGTGTAATTACCTGTGTAGAGCTGCGTCCAGGGATTCTCCAAGGCCTCTGGACTCCGGAAGATACTCCACTCCACTCAGCTGGTCTGTCTATGCGTGGGAGAGGACACCACAGCTTAGCTGAGCATATGCACAGGATAAAAGAGTCATGTGGGAACTAAAAGAGCTCATATTGACTCCTCTCACCTTCCCGCTCAGTCGGCGTCTGTTTACACATGAAACAGAGCACTGCTTATGCCAAACCAGCATTACATCATTATACTCAGGCAGAACCAGGAGAGGACACGGGAAATGAGGATGTGTACTCTCAAACTGACCTGTCTGAACTGTCAGGTGGAGGCAGAGGAGGAGAAACAGAGAAAGAGAGAGAGAGCTACTCAGGTGAGAGGGGGGGGGGGGGGGGGGAGGGGGTGTAGTGCTCGAAAGAAGCATGAGATAGTGAGAGTGGGAGGGAAAAATAATTAAACATACTCAGTAAGAGAAATAGAGAGAAAGAGAGTGAAAGAAATAAACAGTAAGAAAGAGAGACGGGAAGAAAGGAGAAAGACAAAAAATGGAAGCAAAAAAAAATCACACAGTGACAGGAAGACAGAAAAACAGATAGAGAGAGAAAAGAGGATAGAGAAAGTCAGCGCAAAAAAGGGGTGATATAAATAGGTTGGAAAAGAAAAGGAGGTAGGAAGAGAAAGAGAAAGAGAGGAGAAAAAGAACAAGAAACAAAGAAATAAAGAGAGTGAGAAAAATAGAGAGGGAGGATCAGAGAGACAAAGTAGGGAATAAAAATGAAAGCAAAACAGAATCAAAATTTGAGAATGAGAAACAGGGTGTGGGGCAAGAAAGAGGGATAAGATTCATGGGATAAGAGGAAAAAGAAAGAAAAAATAGGAAACAGGAAGAGAGAGAGAAAACGCAAAGAGAAAGAAAGAGAGCGAGAGGAATGAAGAGAAAGGAACAGAGACAGAGTAAAAAAAGTTAGAGAAATAAACAGAGAGATTTAAAAAGGGAGAAGAGAGGAGAAAGAGTGAGAGGAAGCAAAAACTGAGAATAAGAAAGAGGGGCAGGGCACAAAAGAGGGATGGGATAGATGAGAGGTAGGGTGAAAGAGAAAGAAAAAAGAGAAACAGAGAGGTAGAGAGAGATATCGAGAACAAGACAAAGAAAGAAAAAATGAAGAAAGAGAGGAACAGAGAAAGAAAGAGAAAAAACAGATATAGAGAGGTAGGGCAAAAAGGGGGATAAAATAATTAGAGAGAAAGAAAAAAGAAAGAAAGGAAGAGAGAGAAGAGAGAGCAATAGGGGGAGATAAAGAAAGATTGAGTGAATAAGGGAGGGAGCGCTTTCCCCCTGGCAGATGTAAGACAGTCGTTTGCCGTGCACTTCTGAATGATGGATGGCACAATGTCCCAGTCACCATGGTGACATGACCCTGCCGTTGATTGACAGTTCAGGTGGCAGGTGAACGATACAGGAATCAGGGCTCGCATTAGTGAACAGCCGACAGTCAAACGCCCCACAGGCATGAGGAAACAGCTTCCCCCTCCATACTGATTTCTTGGACTTGTGTCAATAGTTCAGGTGTTGTTTACTCGGCCTGCTGCACTGGGGGTCGAGTGATTTGTTTCCCCTCACGGTTGAGGGAGGGACGGTTCTGGAGGATGAAAACGACGAAGACCTGGCAACCTCGAACGCTCCTGAGTGACAGCCTGCTCTAATCATCGCTACATTAGCCGTTAGCCACTCATCAGGAGTTAATGACACTGCTTATGCTTGGAGAGCCGAGTAAGTACCTGAGTACGCGGTTATAGTCACACGCACACACCCATCTGACAGTGTAAACCACCATATGGGGGGAGAGAGAGAGAGAGAAGCCTTGATGTTCCACAGTAAACACTTGAAGGCAAGTGCCACGGTAACCAGCAGATGCTGTGCGTCTTATCACTGTGATTAAAGAGCACCCGTGTGTGTGACACTGAGCCCTCCACCCTCAAACCAGAAACCAAGGACCAAGAAAACCAAAGACAGAGGAACCTGTTTTAAAGGCGATTATACCATTTAAATCCAATACAACTGGACTGTATTTGTAATATTCAGCGAGTGTTCCTTCACAGTTCGCCAGCTCTCCGGTCTGTTTTCACGCGTGAAAAAGCCCGATATTCTTCCTCAACTCTGGCTCTAAAAAAGAGAAACACAACACTATTCCAGCCAACCAGCAACAGGGGGCACTCGTGCTCGCACACAGGAAAGAGAAGGAGAGCGGAGCTACGTTCTGATCGAGCGCAGGGCCCTGAAGTAGACATGGCAAAAACAGCTGAATCCGAAGAACACATATTCAGAATGAAGCTTTTAGATCAGGTAGAGAGCGAAGGGCAGTAAAGCTGTTTCAGCGGTTAAAGAAATGTCTGAGAGGCTGGGAACAGCTTTCTTATTAGCCGGCTTCTTTATCTACCTTGTATGGTGTTGCAGTTCTGTAGGTTGTATCTGTTATACTAATAAAACATTTCCAGAAGTTTATTATTACATATTTGGCTCCTTTCCCCCTGTAAACCTGTTGTTTGCCATTGGCTCACATCCGAAGCTTCACCACTTTACTCTGCTAGCTTGCCATTTAGCAAGCTAAAGCCTATACACCTCAGTTCTAAACAAAAGCATTTAGTCAAATAAATAAGTTATTAATACATTCTATAAATGTTATTCTAGCCAGAGTTCACATGGCTAGTCAGGTAGCACACTGAGGGTAACCTAGTGGTGTTCTGATTGAATAATCCAGTGCTGGTGCCTTCTCTTCTAGCACAACTAACATATGATGTGAGAGACTTAAGAGTGATTAGTAAAAGGTGTGGAGAGCTTGTTCACCTATTTGAACAGGACACAGCTCTGTCTAGAAACCCATATGCTCTACTTTGACTGACAAGTACACATACTGTCAGTAAAAAGTGCAACCCTGTATCACAAATCACTGTGTACAAGCTGAAATGAATGAGTCATTACAATCATCTAAGCCTGCATGGAACACACCAGCTGCCAGTTCTGAAAGCACAAGACAGAAATATCAAGGTTGATGCTGTCACACATGCCACACTGAGCCACATGATTTGAGCTTTATTCCCCGTAACGACTCATTCACAAAATGCAGTCTGTGCTCAGAGCATATTTATCTGTCTGCTGCCTTTTCGTTTTACACTTAAAATGTCCTAGTTGAATCTATGACGAGCCTTTCAAATGAATCTCGCCAATCATTTTCCAAGTATATCAAAACATGTATTTACCTATCACTATTACTGTTTGGACACAAAGTTTATTTACTCACATTTTTAAGTCTTTTACACATTGTAGTTGAGTTTTATGGTGAGATATAAATACCAACAAAGCCAGAATAAGGTAGACTTCTTTAAAGGGGAACTTAGTTAAGTGGTTAACATGACATCTAAGGCAAAAGATATCTTCAAAGAATTATTTTTTTCCAGCTTTACTACTATTTTTCTGTCATCAACATTGCATATACAGTATAAACTCAGAAGACAAGTGTAGGTTCACTGATGGTTTTGGATCAATAAAATAGCTGTATTTGCATTTCTCAAACACTGATATGTTTTATTGGTATCGCCTACCTCCTGATTCCGATCCAGGCACTCTAACAGAACTGTTGCTTAATACAGGGGTGATGGGAGGCTTCAGCTTCATCTGAAAGAAAGACAGAAACATAACATTCAGACAGTAAAGCACACTTCAAGGAGTAGTTTATCAGTTTTACTAGGGGCTGGTAGATAATTAGATTCATTAGTATTTTCAGATTTGTATTTTATTTAAATAGTCCAGCCAAATGAATGTAAACTGTAAAATTCTAAGCATTAAGTTTCAAGTCTCAGGTGAATGTGACTCATAAAACGACACTATGTAGTATTTGAGGATTTGGAGACCTCTCTGGTGGAAATGTGCAATTGCATGCAGTGTGCGGAAAAACATTGTAACATCAGCTACTTCGGATCCCGCAAGCGGATCAATCTGAAAGAGTATTCAACGAGAACGCAGTCAACACTTGGTGAAGGACGTGTCTTCTGAGGATGTGAGTAAATTATCTACTATTGTGATCATATCATAAGCAATATAATGTTGCATTTAAGATCACTTGCAACCTAAATATTTCGTCAGTCCTTTCTGAGCCTGTGCATGTGACTTTATCACGCATAATGATTATGACATGGTCCAAAATTTCAAATCAAATCCATCCTGACTTTCAAGAGATTATGTCAGGCTTTTAGTGATTTAGTGTGTACTTTATACTCAACCGTGCTACTTCTTTCAGTTTTAACAGAGGTATTACATACGTCATACATCAGCTTTAAGGCTTGACCTCAAACAGGGCTTTCAGTCTTCATTCAGGCTTGCTCTCTTTAGGACCTCAATAGACTCAATAATACCTGTAGTAGTAATCATCTTGTAATGGACTTAATAAAGGTGACTAGAGCCCTGTTCTAAACACAAGCCCCTCTCTGTGTAAATCTCAAATCAGATGTCATGTCAAAAACGTCTTTCCAAAACATCCTTTATTCGCAGGGTGCTTACAGGTGGAGTACTGCATTTGAAAATGAAACCAAGCCAACCAGCACTACAACAGAATATGAATGAAGTGATACAAGAAACAAGACATTGTTTATAGTATAAACTATAAGTACTGCACACATTGTTCCATGCCAGTATACTACACCAGTGTATATTTCATAATATAATAATGGAGCCCGGATATCTTGCAGTGCCAATGCGTGATATTAATATTAATGATGTTTTGGTTGAGTTTTACCTTGGACAGTGACCAAGTGAGCTTGCTGATGATCTGGACTCTTGCACTTTTTGCTTTGATTACTTTGTTTTGGTCAAAGGTGCCAGGTGTCTTCGGGCGTTCTGGAGGCAAAATGTGTTGTTTACAAAACCATCATGTGTTCGCCTTTGAGTGTGAAAGCCTTCTAAAAATTTGCCTTCGGTAATTGTTTTAAGTGTGTGAGTGAACCTCTAAACAAACAGGTGAGCCACACACCTGTGCAGTTTCCCTTGTGGCCGCTCGGCCCGCTTCATCTGCTCTGTAATGTTTGATGTTGCTTGGGATGCAGCTGGGCCTAATGGCTCTTCTACCTGCTCTGAGGTGACTCAGGTCTTTTATTCGAGATGCTCGCTGCATTTGCATGTTTGCCAGATACATTTGATTTCTTTTTCAGTCTCTCTCCATTTCTCTCATTTGCTCTTGCATCGTCTTCTCTCTTTTTTCCCTCTCTTTCATCTCTACCCATTTCTCTCTCAACTCCTCTTTCCCTGATTGAGAGAACTGTACAGGCGGCGGTAAATCAAACCTGAGTGGAGTGGGAGAGTGATTTATTTTATGTAGAGCAGAGTGAAGGCTGTTTTGCAGCATGGGGCCAAAACAGAGATACAAACAGAGGTAAGAAGAGGAGGGCTGCTGGCAGGACTAGGTGCATTTTGTTGAAAGGTTTGCACATTTTTCCTCCTCGCAAAAATGTAATCAGTCAAGACGCATTTGGTGTCCAAACCTTGCTTCTCTATGTTTGCACTGGAGTCAATGCAGCTAGCATGTAATGGTAGCTGATACCCCAGCAAGTGTGAGGTGATTTATGCACACACTTTGCATGAAGCAAATTTGTGTGTATATAAGCTTCCATTCCTCATTAGCTACAGTAGCCTTGCAGCTCCAGTTAAAACTAAAGAAGCAAACATGACTGAGCTAACATGTATTTGGGTTACATTGTTTGTACTAAACTATCATTTTAGGGCTTCTGTGGTTACTGTGGACAGATTGCTATCAAATTAGATTGAAAAAGGCCCAGTCACTTAAAGCACTTAAACAAATGTCAAAGCTTTGTAGCAGTACAGAAGAACAGAGCTTGGTCTTATAATGTGGTTAGCACCATTCAAAAGTTTGAAATCACTATGCACACCAAAATATTAAATACATAATACATACAATATAAAATAATTCTAATATGCTAATCCTGTGCAACATTATTGCTAATTAGTAGGAATCCATGAACCTAAAAAATATTATTGATATTTTAGATGTTTTAATCTTATTTCTAAAGTGTTGATTAAATCTTAAGGCAGATAATTTACTAATGTAAAGAAGATAATTAAATTTGTTTTTAAATACATTAATAGAAGCTATTCATATGACAAGTTATTTTGCTTAGTGTCTTGCAAGAGGTGCACCAATAAATAACTTTATTAGCTCTATAATGGGCCAAAGAGGCATTTTGAAATCATAAATGGCCAATCTGTTACCTTTTAATAATTACTATCTATAATAATAATAATAACTAATATAATAACTAATAATTTCGCGCAGTGAGTCATGTATAACTATGCCATAGATTTTGGAATAGGTACAGTGTCCAGCGCACCACAGGCAGTTAGAAGATTTGAATGGTTCCTAGCAAAACAGGGACCTAAAAATGCTTGTGACTTTGAGACTTAATTAAAACTTCATAACACAATGCTACATTCTTTAATACTAATCAGTGACCAGTTTAGATACAGTGCCTGCAACAATGCAAGCATTGTGTCCAAAAACACATATTACCAGGTTAAATAACGTGTCAGAACCATTAGAATTCATTCATCAGTATGATATGTATTGTAGTTAGCAGTTTTGACTGCTTTGACGTGTAATGGTTTTAAGAGAAAATGTCACCAGAAAGCACAAACCAGAAAGCATTTTTTAACTTTGCTCTTAGAAATGCTAAGTGAAATACTTTATATCATATAAAGTATAGCAGTTACAAAAGAAAAGAGTTCGGTTCAGTGACAAGATGCCACAATATGTCCATTATTCCTTCACTGAATTTCATGATCTATAGCTGGGTAAATGAGTGTACTTATGGAAATTGTATTGGGCTTTGAGTGTATCTGTATTACACTAGTGAAATAAAAACAGTCCACTACAGAACTTTGACTGTCCAGATGGAACCCTTTAGAGAAGCATATCAGAACTTTGGCCAGTTGTATACAATATGTTGATATACAGAAATGTTGTGGTAGGTTCTACTAAATGAAGTAAGGTGAGTAAAGAGGCCCATGCAACACAATTTACAGAATTCCTATCTGCACCTCTGTTAGCAGCAGCATTGAGTGCACCTTATTGCCTCGAACTATTTAAATCATTAAAGTGCAACACGAATAACTGGTCGATTACTGACAGCATGATCAGTGCCAAAACTCCTCCAACTCCAGTCGCCAATTTAAACCCTGCATGCCTCCTTTACTAGTGAAAGTCCTTAGCCCTACCTCTTACCTGGCTGGTGTTACCATGGTGATTGGCAGCGTTAGGGCTGTCCATCATTACGATGTGCCTCTGAAGCGGCAGCCAGCCAATCCTGACCGGAGCAAGGCGGCACAGTTTGGTCTTCTGAGCGCTGGGTGCTGTTTTAATTCGAGCTCTCTCTTGGGTTTCTAGTCTAGACTGGGAGTCTAGTGAGTCCAGATTGTCCAGAGAGCTGTCTGCCAGGCTGGAGCTCATACTGGGGGTCCACTGTCTTTGCTGGAAGCATGGGTAATTTGGGTAGTCCGGGGATCCAGTGACCATCTTATTTGGAAGAACGGGCATCGATGCAGTTCTGTCAACAAATGCAGGGACCTGCTGTTGAACGGGGTGAGCCTGTAGCTTCTCAAGAGTTTGAAGCCAGTCGTCCATCATCCTTCCTTCAATACAGCTCTGTGGACGAGCTGCACAAGAAGGCCTATCTGCCTTTGTCACCAGGCCCTCCCAGTAGCTCTCATATCCAGATCTCCTCCACTCTGGGGTCTTGCGGACGTGAGGGGTGCCGTCCTGCCTGGGCTTTGGTAGCCGCCGCCAGCTTTCAGATTTCACATCCATGGCGACCCCTCACACAGACTCACACATTCAGAATCAAATACACGTCCGTACGGCTGCCTCGGTAACTGCCTGGAGCATCAAAAAATCCTGCCTTCAGCACAAACAACTGTCCTGAACTGGAACTGCTGTGAAGCAAAGAAAGTGAGAAACAGTAGTTGTATACTCATTTCTATTCTGTTTACATCAATTTCATATTATTTTCTAGTTCGTTTTTTATTTATTTACATATTTTCATACATAAATGCTTACTTTGTTACTTTGGAGTGCATCACTCATGATGCAGAACCTCACTTTCCCACCAGGGACCAATAAAGCATCTTCTTTTCTACATACATTTAGTAAACTAGTCTTATTCGAAAACACGTATGCTGTAAACATGTCCCATTAAAAAGCACATATTCAGCAGTCGCATGTAATAAAATATTCTCATCATCACAGTCAAAAAGCTCCTGAGCTAAATAATGAAAGCTTGTGAGAGGAGCTGGAGCTGTTGAGAGGACTTAATTTACCTGAAAGCCGCGCAGGTCCGCACAGAACAAAGCAATCTGATACATTGTTCGGTGCAATGGAAGCATCTAACAGCCCTGAAACTCCCGTAGTGGAACTATTAAGGAGTGCATCCCTCTCTTTCTCCGTCACTCTCTCACTCGTTCTCTCTCTTTCTTGCTCTCTCTCTCTCTCTGAAGAAAAGCTGCTGGTGGTGCTGTCTCCAGTCAAGCATGAATATAACTGTGCATGTCGCTCTGAATGAACAAAAGACTTACAGAAAAGCCCAACATCCACCACAGGGAGAATGTTGGGTGTTTCTGTTGGCCAGCCAGCCAATTTCTTTTTTCCCCCCAACTGCAACATTTGGCTCCAAAGTGTTTGTGTTTCTTTCTCTGGTGGGTTTCGCTTTTTAGGGTCCCTTTAGTGTTTAGAGACATGAACATGGTGAGGGGCTTACGACTGATAGTTCTATTTAGAAAAACACGGCAGCATCAAAAAAGTCTTTAACTATAAAACTGGTGTGTCACAAACACACAGGCACACAGATGAAAAAACGTCTGAAAGGTGGAGAGTGCTTCAAAAAACCCATCTCAAGTAAAGCAAAACAGTTAATATGCATGACCAATAAGTAAGTTTGAGACAAATCTATTGCTGATGTCATATCAGAATTTCTTTTCTTTACATAATATAAAAATGCCAACTGCCACAAAATAGACCAAAATACACCTATATACAGTATAAGAATAAGGAATAAAATTATTTATCTATTATATGTTAACTACACAAACATGCAGTTCTGTGCAAAAGTGAGAGATCTCTTCAATAAGCCGATTTCCACTCCATAATTAAATCTTTGTCATCATTTTTGACGTAAACAAGGTCATTCAGAGTTATTACTAAAACTGCTTTTTAGCATTTAAGGAATGTAACATGACTTTGACCTTATTTCCGTCTGCAAGAAACAGATGCATGCAATACTGGAGTGGATTAGTCATAGGACTTCCTACAAGTATAACAAACAGTCTACAGCTTGTGCAAATGAAGCAGCAAAATCACTTTAAAGCAGTTTCAGTAACACTCTGCTGGCGGCCTGTCTTCTTTAGAATCAGCTATAACATGTTACTACTACTTTTTAAAGTTCTGAAGGGTTTAACACCATCACTCATTTCTGAGTGCCTGATAGATTATGTCAAATGGTCTCCTCCATATTCCACACAAACAGAGCAGGAGGCAGCATTCTTATGCCCCCCAAATATCTGGAACACATTGCCAGTAAAGATTCATCAAGCTTCTATTCTCAGTGTTTTGAAGAATCAGTTAAACACATCTCTATTTGTGTTTGTTCACAGTGGTGATGATTGAAATCGGTATTAATGTGGTGTGATGATGTCAAGGCGCCAGACACGTCACTAGTTACATCTTATGACTCCCACACCTGGGTAACAGTCGATGAATATTATTTATAAAGCTAGCTTTGTATAAAATCCTTTGTATAAAATCCTTTGTATAAAATCCTTCATGTAAAATCTGGACATGTACATAATCATCATGAGCTCATGTGTTAAATGTAATTTAAATGGAGAGAATGTCATTGCCCAGGTAAATGGTGAAAACTGCCATTCGGTCCCATGCCTCTTTCAGGTAACCCCGTAGTTGGTATGCTCCATGTTGTGGGAGGGGCTTAGGGAGTATGAAAGAGGCATGAGGGAAGATGGAGGGCAGTAGGCCTGAGGTGCAGCAAGGTACAGATGATAGCATCCTAAACCCACACCAATATGGGTACCAGAGGAAAGGGTTACAGGTTGCCAGGAACCCGTTAGTCATTTTATGTTTTATGTTCTTTTCCTTTTCTTTTTGTATCGTCTAAATAAATGTGAAATACCAAATAAACGCTGGACTCAATTGGAGCGCCTCTCGGAGTTTCCTGTGGCAGCCTCATAACATCGGCCACTCGCGACCACCCCACCACATGTGTTATTAAAGTGTATATTTATATATAAATGTATATATATAAATTCTATCAATGTTTCAAGAATAAGACTACCAACCATTTAAAGTTATAACGTTCTGTGAGGGAGCTGTTACAGGTGGATGTCTGGTTCCTATCAACAATACTAAGAACAATTCTGACTCTAAGTAAGTTTACTGTAAGTTTATCTAGAATGGAATTTTTCACACCAAGCCACTCTGAAGGAAGGGGAAAGTCTGTGGAAAAGAAATGACAACTTTCCAAAACTGCAGTTAAAAACTGGAGTTAAAAGCTGGAGTTAAAAATGATTAAAAGACATAAAGACTTAGGACTCCAAACAACCATGCAAGACGTAACAGACCACCACAATTGTCCCCAGCTTGGAGAGAGAGGAGAACATCAAGCTCCACTCTTCCTTTAGACCTGAACAACAGGTCTAAGAGAATGTGTTGTTGTCAAGAAGTGTACATTTCAAGGCTTCTGTGTAATTTCTGTTAAATATTTACTTTTGGCCTTCATTCACATTAGCGCTAAAAAACAAATTCTGTACTAAATATGTATATTAAGAACATACTCTGTTTAAGTTACTATTTCAGTGATACACGATCTTGTTACAGCTATGATATACAGTCTGTGCTGTTAAAACAGCAAATGATTAGAGTTTAATCTCCCAGAAAAGCTCAGAAAGTCAATACATTCAGGCAATCAGCCACCATATTCATTTCTAAATTGGTCTGTTTGTCCAGTGGGTGTCCAAAAAGATATCTGTGCATGTGTATGTGTGTGGATCTGAGTGCATGAGGACAGAAGACATGGCCCAGGGCTCGAACCTCAGCATGTGATTCCTGACACTCCGAGCTGAAAGGAGCCATTGGGCTGTGCATGAGAGGAGCAGCTTGTTTCTGTTGCTGTCAGCCTCACCCACATGATGTTTCTTAAGACTCGCTTTAACGAAGGCTACACTTTAAAATACTCTGAGCCTTCAGGGCAAGGCTACTGGTCTGGCCTCAGAATGTCTCCAATCCACTTTATCTGTTTAGAACAAGTTTACTGGCTTTTGAGGAAAGGGTTTCCCTTTAGAATAAAGCACTGCTAATTCTAACCTCAAACTGCAGGGCAATTTAACAATTAAAGAACCCAAACCATGGAAAACTGTTTCTGATGTAGTGTGTAAACAGTACGTCAGAGTTTTACCCCCAGTCTGTGCAACCCACATATTTAAACTAGACTGAAAAACTAAGCCTATTTTAAATTCATTGCATTTGTAATGTCCCAAAAAAACAAATTTGCATATACACTATTTACATATCTAACTAGACCAATAGCACACAAACAGTTGTACTTTTCAGTATGTTTTATTGAGCACATTGAGTAGCATCCAATGTGCAAGCTGGAAAAAGTAAGTGAACCCTGGAATTTGATAACCTATAGAGCCTCATTTAATAGCAATAACCCCCACCAAACAATTCCTGTAGATGCGCAACATTGAGGAGGAAATTTGGACCATTTGTTCCTGCAAATGTGTTTAAGTTCATCCACATTTCTGGGGTGCCTTTCTTGTGCAGCCCTGTTCAGGTCATACCACAGCATCTTGATGGGGTTAAGGTCAGGACTCTGAATTGGCCATTCCAAAACACAAATCATCTTCTATTTCAATCATTTTTAGCTGATTTACTTGTGTGTTTTGGGTCATTGTCTTGTTATATTACAAACATCTCTTCTGCTTGAGGTCATGGCCTGTGGCCCTGACAATTTCCTGTTAAATGTGTTGATACCAATTTGAATTAATTGTTCCCTCAATGATCACAAGGCGTCCAGACCCCAAGGCAGCCACAGTCCTGTGGACAATTTGTCTAGCTGTGGACTGAGGTCACCCAGGTCATTAGCAGTACTTGTTTTAGACTTTTTCAGCTTCATACGTCTCCATAACACGTCGTTTGAGGTCTTCTAAAAGTTTTTTGCATCAAGACATGGTTCACACTAAACTTTCTTGAGAAGAAGAGGGTTATCAGTAAGCAGGCTTTGCATGTTGCCTTTAATTAATGGACAAAGCACTTGTGAAACCAACACTTCCAATCTGACCTCCTCAACTGAAACACCTTTTGCCAATTAGCTCTTGGAGAATTGTTAACACAGAGGTTCATTTACTCTTTCTAGCCAGCACTATGAATGTGTGAATTGTTTGTGTGTTATTGGTTTAGTATTAGTCTTTTCAGTATTTGTTTTAATTAATCTATAATGGTGATTTAGATAATGATCTGGCCACATATTATCAAGAGTCATAGGCTGGCGGTTTGCCGGTTCGATTCCTTGAACCAACTGGATGTGACTGAAGTGCCATTGAGCAAGGCACCTAACCCCTAACTGTTCTCCAGGCGCTGTGAATAGGGCTGCCCTCCGCTCCGGGCAAGTGTGCTCTCTGCCCCCTTGTGTATGTGTATGTATGTGGGTCTTTCACTTCATGGATGGGTTAAATGCAGAAGACAAATTCCTCTGTGTGCAGGAAAAAATGGAAAAAAATGTCCCTAAACTTTCTACTGATTCGCCTCACCCAAATTTCTAAATTAGTCAATGCAAAAATCCAGGTAATTTCAAAGAAACCACATTTTGCAAAAATATACCTGTACACAGGTAAGGTAAATATACAATACACTGTATGAGTGTAAGAAAATACTGACAGACTTGAATATGCCAATATGATGTTTTGTGATTCTAAAAAAAAATCAAGTATTGATTTTTTAAAAACACAGTTTTGATTAATAGTTTGAAGGAACAGATTGGTAACAGACAGTGGTTCATTCTGTGTTGTGCTTAAACCCTCTAGTGTTAGATAGCAATGATAGCAGTGCTCTTCAGCTATAAGACTTTGATGCTCCAAAGTAAAAAAGTTGCAGAAGAGTGCACTACTAATGTTAGAACTAGCAAACTTGTGCTTGCGGTGCTGTGGCTATATGAAAAATATAGATTAAATATATTGATTTGTAACCACTCTAGCACGATATGAATCATATTGCCAGGTTCTTGCAGGAACACAGTGAATGATAATAATAATACTAATGCTAATACAAGTACTGCTACTACTAATAATAATGATAATCTATATTTATAGGGCACTTTTCATACCATTGACAGCTCAAAATGCTTTACAGACATCAGTAATAGCAGAAATGAGCCAAGGACACAATATATATATATATACAATATAAATACCACAATGATGTAGTTTTAATTAAATGCTGAGTGAAAGGGACACATTTTTAATGTTTCTTAAACATGAGCACTAAGCTTGACTGTCTAATAGAACCTAGAGGTGAGTTTCACAGTTTAAAAGTGTAATAACTGAAAGAGTCTCTCCATGTTTCCTGTGTTTTACAGAAGGTACGCGCCAAAGGCCAATATCAGCAGATCTAAGATCACAAGTTGGAACATAAACAGAGAGACATTCTGTGACGTAAACTGGTGCTAGATTATTTAGAGCTTTGTTTATTTGTAACTTTAAAGTCTATTCTAAAAGATACAGGCAGCCAGGTAGACATGTTTAAGCAGATCATTGAATGAATTAGAATTGATGTAGTACAGATAATTGGCATGTCTCATCGCTTCATGCAGTTGCTACTGTTGCACAGTTGGTCAAGACATGTGACTGATTTTCTATTCAGGATACTTCTGGGCTGTCCTTAACCACAGTGGTTAACACAATTTCCTGGTTGTTTGTGGTCTGAATAGTCACAGAAAAATGTTCAGAATTTTGATGGTTAGCTTTCAAATGCTTAGTGATCATAACGCTTCACTAAAAGCACAAAAACATCCTGACATGATAACATGTTCTAACAATAATAACAGCTCTGAAATGCTAAATATGGAGGTGTTTTCCAGCTTGATGGCAGCAAGGTAACAGCTTCACACATCCCCCCAATCATTGCTTTTGCACATTTCCTCAGTTTCTATAACAAAGGTCATTCTGTGTGTCTTTCTTCTCAAGTTAAAAATGGAAACGTGGTAACTGACAATAACCCACAAACAATATCTGGTAAGCACACTTCCTGCCAGACCCAGAGGGCTGAAAGACAAAGAGATGGCCAGTCAGTGGAGCAACACTTATAGTGCCCTCTGGTGGCAGGTGAGTGTACAGTCTTAGAAGCAGGGTTTACACAGTGTGCTTGCTGGAGGGAGAGGTTTCCCCACACAGTCATTAGGGGAGGCTGATAAGAGAGATGCATTAATAAATATGAAGTGAGTGCTGTGTGGGTGGCTGGTGGTGAACTCACTAGGCTCTGATGTTGCTCCACGCTTTGAGCTTTGAGGAGCCCCGGCTCAGATCAACATCCCATGATTCAAAATTTCAAGAGATCTCTCCTTCTCATCGGCTCTGTGTGTGTGCATGAGTGTGGATGTGCGTACGTGCCCTGGAGAAGTTGGTTCAGGTTTCATGTGGTTTCAAGTAATCAGCATCTTGTATTCCAGAGCTAGATTGGCCCTGATCTTATGCACATTTAAATTTATTCATTTGGCAGGTGCTTTTATCCAAAATGACTTTCAAGTGAAGCACGTACAAGCCAAGAGCCTTCAATGCAAGTGCTACATGTCTATGTTTCCATTTCAGGAGTAGTGCAGACAGTTGTAGGGTGTAAGAGAGGAACTTCCAGTGCAAAGCAAAAGCAAGGCATAGTCAGTGTAGACTAACATACTGTAGCTTCCCACTAGTGGCTGATTCACCCATGATGTGTGTGAGGCGTGGCCAGGCAGAGCGGCCACAGGCAGGATAGCAGTAAGAGGGACTTTAACTTCTAAATAAATTGCTGTTGTGGATGTCATTAGTGCCTTAGTGTGGGTCTGACTGTCTACCACCAAGTAGAGTTGTGTGCTCTGAAATGATCTGTCTATTTCTTGGCCATGTTAGCTAGCTGTCCTCCCCTGCTGCTGTGTTCAATAAAAAAGCATTCGCTTAAAGTGCAATGTTTCCCATGGCGTCTTCTGTCCCAACATCACAATATTAATGTAGGGGAATCATGTAGGGCTTCTCAGGCTGAGAGTCCTGGGTGAAAATATTGCATTGAGTGTTTTAATGCTTAAATGATCCATGTCAATTTTCCTTAATAATATTTAAGTAGTTTTACGTACCAAAACAGTGATAATTAATTTTTACATGACCATTTTCCGACCTCTTTTCATCCATTAGTTCCTTTATTATACTTTGTCTAAAAAGCAGCAGCCTGAAAACTTCACATGAATAGGTGGGGCTCAAGATGTGAAATACAGAGGGTTGTGAGAGGCCTGGGACCCCCTAATAAAAACGTTGAACTGCAAGTCACAAAATCAAACTTTAAGAGGTTCCTGAAAATAAACTTGTTAAGCTGTCATCGTTTAGCTGTGTCACCCACAATCGGCAAGCTTCCATTTATGGTACTCTTAATTAATTCGAGCTGCTGCACTGACCTGCCTCAGGGTGGGGCAGTAGCAAACTGGTTCACCCAGTTGGCAACTGTAACTATGCCCAGGATACTTTATAAGATGCTGCAGCATATAAAATCTGAAAACTTGCCCTTGCCTTTTTTCCAAAAGTTTGTTGGAAAGAGGGAACTGTTACTCATTTCTCTGTAGAAACAAGAGGAGATCTAAAAGATCACAGTTAATGTGTGGGAGAGCTCATTACCAAACTACAAAATAGCATTTACAGAAGAAGCCAAGCATTTTGTTGCCAGTGAAGTGTGAGTTAGCAGCCTGGATTAGCGAGACAACATGAGACCTTCCAGAATATTACACATGTGTATTTTACACACTGGCTGAGCTAAACAGCTGTTGGCTGTATAGATATATGTACATAGATATTCTTAATATAAAAAACAGGGTATCACAAAAACAATGTTCAGTAAACTCCTTTATTTAAAAGCCAGGGGATGTTTGTTTTTGTAGAATGCGTACCATTTTGGTTTAGAGTTTGAAACATTCCAAAATTTACTGAAACGATCTAAAAGGATCTGAAGAAATGTCCATGTTGACAACTTAAGATTTGATAGTGAGTCACTGTAGCTGAATCTGCTTTCTATCAAACATGAGAGGATTAGAAGTAGCACTTCCTCAGCGGCGTATTCTAATCGCCTGTTAATCATGTGCAAGCTGACATGTCTGAGGAGGTACACAACTAACAGACCTAACGGACACAGGATATGCAAAGTAACGCCAAGTGCATCTCTGCCATAAGGTACCATAGAAAACCAAAAGTTCTGTTCACAAAGTACTGTTTGCATTCACACACTTACATTCAGGCTACAGCAGGTTAGCCCCACCCATTCACACAGAAGTTATAAGCAGCCTGGATTGTTTTCACAACAAGTACAGTACAGAGTATGAAACAGTCCATTGTGAAAAGATAAAATAGAAGCGATATGTAAGATATGGGGCCTTCATAGGCTAGAGTAGACTTTCAGCTTGATAAGAATTCTTATTCATTTATTTATTAGTTTATTTAAATATTTGTTTGGAATAGCATCTGAAGTGTACAGAGAGTTGCCTATAGCCTATTTTTGTGATTGCCCTTAAAAGATTAATATTTCACCACATGCTATCATTGCTCATGAATGCGAGTGTGGTCCATTACCATTAGGAAAATTATATAACAATAGCTAATTACTAGGAACAATAAATGATGATAAATTTAGACTGATATGGGCAATATCTATTGAGCTACACATACAGAAGTAGTGTTTCTCAGTATGGCGTCGATTTGCTAACACAACATGCCAGATGCCTTGGCATGGAACTGTAGAGGTTCCTAATGGTGTCCTGTGATAATCCATCCCATGCAGCTTGTATATTTTCACACAGTTCCTGCAGATGTTGCAGTAGGGGTGGAGGTGGAGCGACACCAGACCTGGACGTGTGAGGCATGACAACAAACGGTTCATCTTGGAGCTGTGTCACACTGTCTCCACACACAGATTTGTTGGTGTGACTCATCACTGAAGATGACCCGTGGCCATTCTGAGTCACTCCATGACAGTGAAACTTTAATCATTCATGTGTCTCATGATGTCAAACCTACCCACCAATTTTCATTCCTGTCGGTTGATTCCTACTGGGTGAAGCTATTGGTGCAACTATTATTCTGATTTACAGATTTTCTGTTGATTGAGTGTAACGTTTATTTTATTTTTTGTATTATTTATTCTTTCCTGTTCAGATTGTATTGTACTAGTTGCGAAACCACCATATACTGTGAAACAAAAAATAAATAACAATAAATAAATGCAAAAATAAATGAATAAGTAAGAATAGTGTGCTCTGTTCTGCCATTCTCACTAAGCAGTGAACCAGCTAATGGGTCCACATGACAATCAGGTAGCGCTAGGTGCTTAGCATTCTTCTTCAGATGCGTTTAGGCAGTTTGGCTATGCCTCAGCAGTGTTACAATACCTGGCTCCAGTGCAGAGCAGAAAGAACCTTCTGTTCTTTTTATACAAGCTCTAGGAAAGGTGTGACTTGGCCTATACACACTTCAGCCCCTTTATGTGCGTGTTTGTGTTGTGTTGCAATGAACAGTAATTGTTTGGGAGAATACTCCAGCGCTGCAAAGATAATACTGTATATTAATGTCTGTTATTAGAAGAGGAGGAGAAGAGCCTGTCAGGCCTAAGCCCTCTCTTCAAGGAGTTTAATAGGAACAGATACACAGAGTATAACAGCCTATACTGTGATGGATGGCTATATAGTCTCTCCATTTCGATAAGCTGTTGGAACATTATCAGATATGACATGCTATAAATACATGCCATTGTCTGTTATTCTGTTCATGGTAAGCTTTATCAGAGCTTGTCAGAGCACTTGCTACCAAACACATCTCTCTTTAGCAGACACTGGGTCTAACGTATGGGCCTATAACTAACATCATATGTATTCGAACAAGTCACTTTATCTTCTTCTTCTTCATCCACTAAATGTTCTGCTATATCTAGTCCTAGTCCAGTTATCTTAACACTTAACTTTGTTCCTAAATGAGCTGACAATATGTCCATGTGACATATCAAATTAATGTTTTTGTTCCATTAATTATGTTTTATCAAGATTTATGATTTACCCAGGATAATGAATTGAGCTGTAGGTAATACCCAAAATGACTGACCCAAACAAATAACTATACACTACAAAAAGTTTGGCATTAAATTTTGTATTTAAATCAACAATAACAATCAAACATGTTTTGCTGATAAATGTATGATTCTATTATGATTCTATTCTACCATCTTTCAGCTTCACAGATCATTTAATTAGTAGGAAACTTTGAAAAAAAAGAAAACAATATGTGTGTGAATATCCAGAGCTGTGGAGGATTCAAACATGACGAAAAAATAAAAAAATTATGTTATACTGAAATAACAAACTGACTAATATCCGAAACTTGATTAAATCTCAGGTAGAAATTAAATAGACTAACACAGTATATTACTTATCATTTGATGTTGTTTTGGCGTTCCCACTGGGTAGCACTGTTGCCTTACTGCAAGAAGGGCTGGGTTTGATTCCCCGCCCAGGTGACCATAGGGTCCCCTCTGTGTGGAGTTTCCAACTAATCAGGTTAGTTGGAGATACTAAATTAAGCCCAATGTGTGTGTGCGCATGTGTGTGTGTTTGATTGATGTGTCTGTTGATGGACTGGTTACCTGTCCAGGGTGTTTCGTGCCTTTCACCCAGTGAGTGCTGATTTTTGTTTTTTTTCTGTTTGCTGTTTAAATGATTTTGTATTTATATTTGTATTGTTTATATGATTTCATTTAAAGTCACTTACAGCTCACATCATCACTATTGATCTACTTTTTCTTCTCTGTGGCGAAGATGTGAGCTATAAGTGACCCTTAAATTGTTGATGTACCTTTTCAATGGTATATTTTTATGGTATGTAGTATGTAGTCTTTCTGTTTCAATAAAATCAGATCAATTCAATAAAGATCAAATCAGATCAATTCAGCTGAATTCAGGTAAGTCCAGTGTGATAAACGCACCAAATAGCTATGAATTTGATTTGCATTGCCAAAGCCTGAGCTGGAACACAGAATTAGAAAAGAATACATTTAGAAAAAAGCAGTGTCTGTTAAAAGTCAAAAGTAGAAATGTTTTGTACATTAAACACAGCTGTAATATCAAAGTTGTAATATTGCATCTGGATAAATAAAGAAAGGTAAGAAATATAATCAGAATGTGGACAGTGTAATAAAATTTGTGTTTTGTGTAATAAAAAAAAGTGTTTTTTCATCAGTCACTGACTCTGACCACCTCTGACTACACCCGTTTTCAGGAGGAACACCGCCCCTCAGTGCTACGATTGGCTAGAAATAACATTGTATCCAATCAGAATCCTCGAGTATAAACTGTCCGGCCAATCCAGGCGCAAGAGGCAAAGGCTTGTCGGAATACGGGCGGGAAAAAAGTTACAGAGAAGATGGCGGCTAGGCGAGTCCAGCAGTGAAAACAAAATAGCTGAAATAAAGTCCAGCAAACTGTGGATGCTTATCTTACCTGGGACGATACGGACTCTTTTTTTATCGGATACTAAAATATTCTGTTCATGAGAATGTCGCGTTGGGTTCCCACGAAAAAGGAAAAGTATGGAGTTGGTAAGTAGCGACTCCGCTCCACAAAGTTAGGGAGGAATGAAGATAAGAACAGTTTTGTGTCTCCACGTTTTCCCCCTCATTTCCCGGAGGCCTTGTGAGGAGTTGCCGCCAGCAGATAGGACTCCGTCCCAGTCCGGTGTAAACGCGTGGTTTTGAGGGGCTTTTGGTCGTTTTTGAATAAATGCAAATAAGTGGCTTTGTGGGAAAGCTGTGTGAGTGCGAGCCTGGGTGCTTTGGGAATGGCTAGGGTTTCCTGTGAATAGACGAAGAAGGGCCTGAACGGGAGTGAGAGAGCTTTGATTAGCTCACCAGCCTACATTTCTCCCGTAGTCCGTTTGGAAGTTGTTGAGTGGTTGATATTTGTTTACCGGACTTCAATCATGTTTGTTTTGTGTCCTACACAGTTGTGGTGAATGTCACTCACGAAGATGCGATGTTGATAAGCGCGACTGCGGTAACTGCAACAAAACGCGGCGAACAGAGATCAGTTTGAATTGTAAATGTTTTGAAGTGCTGGGATTTTGGGATGATGTGCAGGAAGGACCTTTGAGAGCGATCTCTGATTTTAGTGGCATGAAGCTCCGCCGCCCGGCTGGTGGGAGCGTGTTCTTCTTGTTCATACATGTTCCTGTGGATACGTGCTTTCTGCATGCTTTTCGACCTCGTCATGGCGCTTCAACCACTTCAGGAATTCAGGCTTTACGTTTAACACCACATTAAATGAGTTTTCCAAAGGAGTTGTGTCCATAATAGCCTTGGGAGATGTTTGTAAGAGTTCCAGTTACTTTACAGATAATCTCTTTTTGTCTTTTATATCTTTCTAATTGTTATCTGTAGGCCTAATATATCTGTTTTATCATAACTGTTAAAATAGGCTTCACTTTTGAAAACAGCTTTTTACAGGCTGCTTTGGAACAAGTTCTGGCTTTGGACTGTAAACAGTTTAGTTAATTGTCCTGATCAAGAAATGGTCTGGAGAATACAGCAGGCCTTCGTTATGCCAGTCACTTGGATGTAAAGGTTCAGTGGAATGATCAATATCTGCCTGAGATCTTTGTTTATAAGCCGTCTGTGTCCATGTCCAAGCTTGTCTCTAAGGATCCTGTTGGAGAACAAGACTACACGTCTATGTGGATATACAGGAACGTTTGATGTCAAAAGAGGAGGAAGAGGAGAATTAAAGGACCTGTTTTCTATGGTTTCACAGTCCGTGGAGGTTCCCTCGTGAGGGTGTTTTGAACAGCTGTAATTCAGTTCATGATTATAGTTCGACCTTGTTCCTTAGAGTTATACATGCACATCTGTCGTCGCAGTCCAAAGGAAAATATGTGTCTCCATTTTGGTCTGGTTGTATTTTGAACACGGCAGCTGTCTTTTATATTCTATGAGAGGTTTGTGATGAATATACCAATAGAAATGCTCCAGAAGAGCTTGGAATAAAAAAAGTCTTTTTTTTTTTTTTTTTTTTAAAGCTTGCATTGAAAGTAAAGAAAGTTTTTGTCTTCTGTTGTCATACCTGTTTCACCACTCTGTGTGGAGCCTAAATCAGAAAACAATGCTGGCTTTATAACCTGTCTGTAAAGCTCTATAAATAAAGTTAGTATAGACAGTTTAGTAGAGGTTTGAATTACCACCTATATGATATGATGTCATAATAATGAAGTCACAATGTGGGTTTGGAATTTATTTCTTTTTTTCCACCTGTAAGTTGTAAGGAACATTTCTCTAATATGTTCAGATGCTTCATTTAAATGCAGATGGCACATTTCTGGTTTCTTTCTTTTGTGCCTCAGTCTTTGTTTTGGCCAGCTTTCTCAGCTGAACTTCACCTTTACTGACCTCATCAGGGGAAAAAAAGCAACTGATTTTATTGTTCTAGTACCAAAAGGTTTGATGTGTATTTGCAGTTTATATAGTAAATGTTAAATACTTGTTGTCTGTGTGTCGATACAATGGTGCCATGTGAAGTATCCTGATAATATGCTGTACGTACCCCCCCATGAATTGTACATTTCTAATTTCTAATCAGATTATTTTGGTCTCGCATGCAGCCATGGAGTTAGAGTTTTCGTTCACATGAGTTGTTTGCTGGATAATTTGATGAGTCATGTGTGTTGAGGAATACACCAGAGCTTTACAGAGGGGAGAAGAGCAAGAGATTGGCCTGTTCTTTTGAAATACAGCAGAGTTAACCACAATGTTCTGTGTGTAAAGGCTGGTGTGTATGTATGTATGTATGTGTGTGTGGTGTCTTTTTTTTTTTCTTTCTTTTTTTCTGAATACACTTTTGTTTCAGTGACAGTTGATAGTACCTCAGCTGTGACAGACACAGTGTTNCCACAATGCTCTGTGTGTAAAGGCTGGTGTGTATGTATGTATGTATGTGTGTGTGGTGTGTCTTTTTTTTTTTTCTTTCTTTTTTTCTGAATACACTTTTGTTTCAGTGACAGTTGATAGTACCTCAGCTGTGACAGACACAGTGTTGACCTAGATATCAAAGGGCAGCTCTTGTGCCTGGTAGATACGTAGCCAGTGAATCTTACTATGTGGAACTGTTATCATTATGATTGTTCAACTGTTAATGGTGCAGAACTCTGCATGCTTCCTTCTTCCTTTTCTCGTAATTCCTCTGTATGAAATGATCTGAAAGAAAGCACTGTTTTGTGTGCGTGTGCAATGGATACATATTTGAAGTGGTTCTTCTATTCGTCTGTGTATTCTGTTGGATCTGTATTAAGCAGCAACCCAATAATTATATCAGAGTCACATCAGTATTGGCAGATAATTGCGTAAAAATTACTGTCATTGGACTGATTATTAGATTTGACCAATATTTAAACCCAGTATTTCATATCTAATACATTCTGGAAAAATCTGAAGCCCAAGCGTCCCAGAGCACTGTGTCATGACAGCACCAAAAATCTTGTTTGCTTGTCTAAGCTAACACATAAACTTAGAAGAAAGAAATCAGCAGGCTAAAGCTCTATAATTAAACTCTTGGACTGCCTTCCCCAGTCTGAAACAGTGGGTCAAAGCAGTTATACCTTCATGCAAATTAGATAATCAACATATACAGTTGCTAATTCTTCAATTCAAAATGAAACTCTTATCATGCAAGCTTGGATGGGCTTAGAAATAATACTGAGCATACTGTTATTGATGAGATTCATACATGAGATTGGACATGAGCATAAATGCGTCCTTATCTCATGTCACAGTGTCCTTCTTAAGGAACATGTTGCAGGCCTGTACAGAGAGACCAAAGCCCCTTGACTGTGTTTCTAGGTGTCAGGATTACAAGAGATAATTTAATTTAATTCCCATCACCTTCCAAGTATTACAGAAACATCCTGGCTCTAAAATCTTACGTTTCCTGCAGTGTACCTGTTATGCATGTATACTTATGTGTACTTATATGTATAATGCAGTCCTAATAGCTACCCTGAGCATGACTGTAGCGAGTATGTTAATACAGATAAGAGCCAGAGTTTTAGGAGAAAGAGCACAGAAGATGAAACAGGAACTTTTAGGGCTCATTTAAGGGTCACATTTTCCACCAGCCCTGCCAAGAGTTTTGAGATAAAACACAGGTATTTAAGTAAGTGCTTATTAAGAGAAGTGTGAGAATTATGGACTGTAATCCCATAAGACTTTGAAATGTAATATCCTGTTTGTTGCTGTTTGCAGTTCATTTGAAATGAGCTTTAAGTTTTAATTGAGCACACTGAAATATGTCCCTTTGTATGAGTAGAATTTGGCCTGTCCCTTTGTATGGATTTGGTTTGTGGTTGGTTGGTGACTGGTGAGCTGAAGCAGTTGAAGTGTATGTGTTGGTGATTTTAGTTTAGGCTTTGCACGTTTGAAAAAGTGGTAGAACAGAATGTCTTAGACGTGATAGGTCAGTGGTAGTTTTGAGAATTTAGACGAAAGGGACAGATTTGTTTTGGAAAAGGAAAAAAATGTGATGAATGATGATTGATAGTGAAATCATGGTTTGTGCTGCCTCAAATATTGCTGTCAATGTGTTTGTCATTAGTTACGCTTTAAAACTGTGCAGATGTGTTTTGTTGATGTATCAACCTTCAACAGTCGTATATTGTATATTGGAGTGCTTGTTTACATGCTGGTTAATTATTTCTGAGGTTTAATTATTTTATATTATATGGTATATCTCTACAATAGCCTTAACAGTAAGGTTAGGTTTGTGCGTGTGTGTCTTTTTCCCAAGCCTTTAGATGAGGCTCTGGGTGAGTCATTCCTACAACTCTATTTTCTTCTCTTTGTATCCAAGTCGGGCATGGCACCATTGTGCCGCAGGTTTGGGTCAGGTTGAACAAGAACCCCTTTCTTTTTTACTCTGTGTATCCCTCTGGCTGCCGTTTTTCAGCTAAACATGTGCTCGCCCCACTACTACTGCTTTCACACATCCAGAGTTTGTGTGACTGGCTCCTGATGACTGTGTTAGACTGTGTTAGGGCTAGACCAAAAACCTTCTCACGGCCACCTCCTTCCCTTGAGATGCCTGGCTTTACTCTGATAGCCACGTTTCTTTTTCTTTAAAAAACTATGATGTGAAGTTGCCTTGAGGCGGCAAGAGTTAAACTCTGTTTCCTGTTTTCCTGTTTCCTGGTTGACTGCAGCATTCCAAACATGCTTGTCATACCTCCCTGCTGCATCATCAAAAAAGAAGAGCTTTGGACCAGGTCCAGTGAGCTGGCAGGAGCAGTTTGCTTTAGTAAAAGGAAATGTTCTCCTGTTATTTTTAGCAACCTATATGTCCAAAAGTTTGTAGACAGCTTTTTAGCTGTTTCTGATATCAAAGGTATTAATAGGGAGTTTCTCCCTCTTTGCTGCTGCAATGGCCTTTAATCTTATGGGAAGGCTTTGCCCTAGTTGTAGGAGTGCTGTATTATGATGATTTGATTGCATTCAGCCAGAGCATTAGTTTGTTCAGGTGTTAATGTGGATGATGAGTTCTGAATCACAAAAGTCAGTCCAGCTCATCCCAAAAGTGCTGGGCGGTGCCCTTTATATCTCTACACATAAAAAAGGCAATGGTTCTGTTTAGAATTATGAGTACTTTATAGAACCATTTCCTTGCTTAAATCTTAAATCTTAAATCTTAGATTTAGATTCTTCAAACTGATGGAGAATGTGTTGTGTATATGGCTCTATATAGAACCTTTTTAAAAATGATTCTATATATCACCAAAAAATGGTGCTACGTTGTTCCAAGCTACAACACACCATAGCTTTCAAATATCACTATATTCATGTTAATTGACTGCAGTACTCCAGTGAAAACCTTAAATTACATCTATGTGTTGTTGGTGTCATAACCTTGAAACTCTACCTAAACTTGTTTATTAATTATGTCAGCTGCCTGATTGTTTCAGGATGAATAGACCTTTAGAAATGATTCAAAAATACTTGGGATATCACACAATTTGGATACAGTACACAACATGTAATAAGTGTTGTCCCGAGCCATTTTAGAGATGCAAGTCATTCATACTGCCTTTTTGATCAGCAGTTATTTGCACTGTTTTTTGATTCCGTCCCTGGGCCCCATCCATGTCACTTTATTGCCCCTGCTGAGCTCAGGATTGTCTGCCCTTGTTTTCATTTAAAGACACTTTATATGGACTTATATGGACAAACACGTTTCATACAAATTCACCTTTGCTGTTGATGTTTGGATGTGAATTTTAACATGCCTTGTGAATTATTTTGTTCTTGGGGGCCCTTTGACTCTTGAACTGTAAGTGGTTGGTCTGCAGTCCATACTGAGATTGGGCTAATTTCACAGGAAAGCCAGCAGATTAGAGGAGCGGTAGGAGTTTGTGTTGGTGCTTGTTGTCGGCACACAAAGCGCATGTGAAATCTAATCGATGTCTTTGGGGAGTCTTTGCCACACTTCCCACCCTGAGACCAATGATTTGAAGTCCTCTTTAATAGTAAACTCATGCACTGACTTGCCGTGTTGATACACGAGAGAGAGAGAGAGAGAGAGATGGTTTATTGGGTCAAGAGAAAAGGACAGGACTCTCTTTATGTGCTTCTATCCTACTGTAGCTTGAGGTAAACAATTGCATTATGGAGAGGAGATCACTGTGTACTGACTCTGCATCAGGTAGGGCCTGTCTGACTGGTACTCTGATGATGCCAGCTTAGATGATTAGAGAACTTAATGTCTGACAGAGCAAAAGTTGAGTGAGTGACACAACTGAAATCAGAACTGTTTTGTTTTGCCTCACTTAGCTTGCAAAGGCCTTGGAGTCTCCCAACTGTTTCTGCTGGCCTGAGGTTGTACCACCTAGTGAGACAGATGTTTACCTGCCAAGTCTGGCAAATACTGCAAGATGGTTAATTTCAAGATGTGATTTTGGATACTTTCTCCAACAAATGCGGAATATTGCCTCATCCAAATTCGCAAAGGCAAAATGTGTCCAAGTTGGTGATGCATCATTTGACTTAGGAACGAGATTTGTGGCCTTCGTTGAATTGAATAATGTCAGCTGGTTTGTGTTAACCTTAATGGCATTACCACATAGGAAAAGTCACAAAAACACTCAGTATTAAAACTCATACTAAGTGTTTATGCTATGGTTCTGTCTTTAATGTCTGTGTCTCTGTGTGGTGTGTATGTGTGTGTGCATATTTAGTTTAACATCATTTGTAGATATCATAAGTACTTAAACCTAGTAATGACCAATAATAACCAGACATACAAAAGAATTGTTTAATGGACCGTCCCTCACCCTCATGTGTGAAGCTGACCAGCAACTAAAAATGTATGTTTCTCCAGAAGCTCTTGAACATAGCATGTTTTTTTGGGCTCAGCGCTAATCAGTAAAATATTCAAAGCTTGAATAAAGCTGTTCCCCTGTTGAATGCACATGCACAACTTTATCTGCTGTAAAACCCAAATCTTCAGGTTAGCTGGTGTAACAGGTGGCCTTCGCTCCATCTACTAGGCAAGCTAGCCATTCTTTGGCTTTCTGTGTTGAAGAGCCTGAATACAGGTGAAGTGATAGGTTTCCTGGAGTAGAGTAGAGGGCTGTGTTTTTAGCTGTTAGCACTGGAGAAGCTGTATTTCTTTTTGTTGATGTGTTTGGTGCAGGTTTCATCAAATTAAAAGTGCCCTATATCACACACTATACACTTCTGCGAGTTTAGTCAGCAAAGAAATTTAAATACAAATAAAATGTGTGGTGAAAAAAATGGTGAAAATGATAATGAGCTCCACCAAGTGGTAGGCATCACATGACCATGGTATTGTGGTAAGGTGGTTTTCATATAAGCCCTTCTCTCAGGTTTATCAGGTGATGAATATCATATTTTACATCCCCCCGCTGGTCTCACGGCCAGTTATGTGCATTTCCTGTGATGTAGTGTTTTATGAAATCTCTTGCCAGTTAGATATTTTGGAATCTTTGAAAGGTGCTACATATTTTGTTGTTGTTTAGATAAATACATTTTTATTCTTGTGCCTTTTCTAAACTGTGAGTACTCATCAAAACAATAGACCCTTTTCACATTTCTGCATTTTTTTTTTCGTCTGGAAATATTTTAGAAGATTTACACTGCCTCTGCTAAAATGATAACAATGGCAGAGTAGAGCTTGTACTGCGTACCCAAGTGTTTGACCTGGAAGCTGAAACAACCTTAACTTGGTTTTGGTGGTTTTTCTGCTGACAGTGAGAGTTTATGTGATTCGGAGGGACAAAGGAATTAATTTGTGTTGTTTCACCTAGCTTTGATTGCACTTTGTGGTTTAATGCCGGAAGTAAGTGAAGCTCTGTGTTAAAGCATATACAGCGATCATACTTGAGAAATGAGAGTTCAGAACATAGAACAGAATGCCATTTCCAATCATCTTTCAGCGGGCATAGATGACATTAATTTTGGAATGAGGCTGAAGTTGACTTCCTTTACTCCGTCTTCATAATCAAACGTTCCAGCTTAAATGCTATGGATGCCTGCAGACAATATAGTAATGTACTTTCTAGGATGTGAAGGGGAAGTCTGCACTTCTCAAGAAGGTCAGTGTGAACCATGTCTTGATGCAAACAACTTTCAGAGAACCTCAGATGATGTGTTAGAGATGCATGAAGCTGGGAAAGGCTACAAAAATGGTGCTAAATACCTGAGGGTACATCAATCCAGGGTTAAACAAAATGTCTATACATGGAGAAAATTCAGGACCGTTGCTGCTGTCCTTATTACTTTGCCTCTTGTTAAGATCTCTCCGAGAGCACAAAGACTATCCTGAAAGAGTTGGGGCAGGGGAGGGGAAGGAGAACAGAGGTTGACATCAAGAGACGTACAGACAACTCAACAATCTACAACAACCTTAGTTCATGTGTCCACTATTAAAAAAAACTCTGAACAAGAATGGAAGGACACCACAATGGAAGCCGCTGCTGTTCAAAAAAACATTGTGGCCTATCTTAAATTTACCCAGGACCTGGATGTTCCACAGTGTTTCTGGGGAAAATGTTCTATGGACAGATTGAGCTCTTTTGCACAAATGTGTTATGCATAAAGAGAGATCAGGGATTTCAAAGGTGTATCAAAGCAGTTTACAGGAGAAACATTGGGTATTACAACAACAGAAATTGCGTAAGTACATGAACTAAAGAGTCCTGACTTTAATCCCATTTAATCCCAACGTATGACCTGAAGAGTGCTGTGCAAGCAAGGCATCCCAGAAATGTGAATGAACTGAAACACTTTGTATAAATAGAAACAAATGGTCAACATTGTGCAAATCTCATTAGCAGCTGCAGGAATTGTTTGGTGAAGGTGATTGGTGCTAAAGGTGGATCTACAGGTTACCCTGCAATGTGGATGTTTACTCAGTGTTCTCCAAAAAGGACAGTATGTTATTAGCTTAGTTAGATTGTATTTGTCTATGATTGTGACATAATGGTTAGACCACAGTTTATTAGTAATCAGTGCAGTAATCTAGGTAATTCTGTGTAAAGTGTTCCCCTTTTATTCACTACTGTATGTGTATGTGTTTAACTTTTTGCCATCTAGTTTATTGTTAGCAAGACCTTTCAACATCTCCATCTTATATGGCTAATTTAGCTTTTTAGATGTAGTTCATTTCATTGATCCATTGTTTTATCATTCAGTAGAAGTCTTTCATATGCAGTGCCACAGTGTATTGGTACTTGTTCATACTGCAAGCCCCAGTCAGATTTTTTGGCAGACCTGGATTATATCCAGATTGATTTTTCTTTTTTATATTCTAGAGCAAGCAAACACATGAAATTTAGATTTTTGTGATTCAGATTCAAACCACTTTTGGAGGTGGTGTGAAATGCGATTGGATGTTTTCAGATTCGTCTCACTCTGGAAGCTCTGGCTGCTCAAATTGGATTTCAAAGTGTCTGTTGAATCACCGGCAATGTGACAAACAACCATGATGTCAAATCCAGCGTGATGGAAGTGCAGGAATATGTCAGTTTGATGTGATCTGATCATTTGCAAATACAGTGTAGTGTAGACAGTCGTTTCAGAAGATCTGATTTGCCTGCAGTCTGAACATGCCCTTACCTGTATTGGTTTCTCTGTATGCTGCACATTGCCCAACAGTGGTATGTTTGGTGTAACCAATAGGAACTCCATGAAATGGTAACACAAGGCAAGGTATTAGAGCTTAGGCCTAGGTTTCTGTCATAAGAAGCCTGAAGTCTTGCTGCAGTGACGGACCAGATCATTTACTCTGTGCTGTAAATGTGCAGCTCTGGGTTGGGTGTTACATAATCCAGAACAGTTTTGACTCTAATTTGCTAAAATTAGTTTCTGATCCTAATCTGGTCCTACATACTGCAACATTTGTTCTAAGACCTCCCTGCTGACTGCAATTGGTCTGTTGCACAAAGCTGTGAGCAGTTTTAGTGCTCTATTTAAGTTGATTTGCAACCCAGTGTTTGGTGGTATTTAAACTCTGTTTAGTTTTTCACCGTTTAAAGTTTGCTGCTGGCTTTAACAAGTATTCAAACTTACAGCAGTATGGCTATAAAGCCAACCCTAATATTTTAAAATGTATTTCTGTGAAAGTATATTGCTTGTTCTAGAACCAGTTTTCCCCATAACCAGATTCTGCTCATGCCATTAAAACAATTTCCAGTGGTGATTAACCATTGCCACTGCAATTTAGACTAGAGTTTAGTTATTTTGGATATTTGCTGTTTTTCTAACAGAGCTGTTTTTGTGAAGTGCTGTTGTGTTAAGCATGATTGATTAATAAACGAATTAAAACAGGTAATGTTTGTTTTTCATAATTTGCTATTTGCAAATGTATTATATTCCATTTCTCTTTGCCTTTTTGCATAATGTGCATAAATGCAGCTTTGTTTGTAAATTAACATTGCAATTGTGTCGCTGTGAGTCATCATTGTATTAAAGACAGTAGTTAGTGGACCGAGTCTTGTGTTATGAAGAACAAAGGAAATGTAATTTTAGCTAGATTGTCTATGAAGGAAGTAAGCTGAGAAATCTGACGTGTTGGGTGGCATAGAAGAGAAATGGAAAGGATGTCTGCTGTGTAGTTTCTGGAAAGAGTGAGTCAGGAGAGGTCACTCTCTGTGAGCTGTGTGCCATCTAGGACTTGGTGGTACTGAAAAAAATTAATATGACGGTGTTTTGCAAACATGTTGCGAATCTATCAGGGTATATTTAACTTAACAATAGTAAATGAAATGAACTCATGCTTCATGTGTATGTCTAGTTTGTGCTAAAAGAACATTGCAAAAATTTTAAAAGAACATTAAAAATGACAAGTTTTGATTCTTTTTTTGAGTGTTTTTTTTCTTGTTTTCTTTCTGTGAAATGATGCTAAATGTCTTACACAGTATTGTAAATGGGTAACAAGGTAAAACCTTTTTTTTTTGTATTTATGTAGTATGAGCTGTTATTTGAAAATAGTCTGAAGCTCCTTGCAAATGACACTGTAGTAGGACTAGGGCTGCTAATTAGAACAGCACTATGTATAGAAAACAGCTGTGAAATAGTTTTGTAGAATGTCTTGTTTGTGCTAGCTGTTACACGGTAAAAATACCATCAGAAGCAATAATTTTCTTTACTAGTTTTAGTTCAGTTGTCTTGAGGCCTTTTCACAGCTGGTCGATTTTTACTGATTAAAAAGAAATGCATTTTTTGACTCAATAAAACCTGTACATAAAATCCCATGTGCTTTTTTGTAATTAAGCACTGAGAAGTGGGAAGATGAAGACGAAATGGATTCATCAAGTGGCACCAGTGACTTATTTTTCTTTCACCCCGTGGGACTCAAAGACACACTGAATACACCCCTCTCTGCTGCCCCTATTAATAGAATCAATCAGCGCACTCGATAATTTTGTCCTGATTTATGGATTTTTCTAAATTACTTATCATCACACTTAGACCGCAGCTAGAGGTAAAGTATTGGCATCGCGATGTGAGATTGAATGTTGGAGAGAAGAAAAAGAATTGCAATCCAGGCCTGTAACGACAGGTCTGCGACACTCATGCGTTGTGCTATGTCATGTTATTATGGGGCAGAAGAGTGTTTGACTAGTTTGAGTATGATCTAAAGTGAAGTTATACAATGGTCATAGTAAGTTTTTCAGAAGGAACATTTGACCGGTGTTGGTGTTAGTCATTGTTATAAGTTGCAATATTAGCATCCAAAAGGAAAATGTAATGATTTAGTAGTGGGTAATATACTGGTTCTGCTGGTATACCAGTTGAAATTCTTCCTAAGGTATTAGTTTTGTCATTACTGTTATGCCAGTATGCCACAAATAAATTCATGCAGCATAAAATGCATATGGTACATTAGTTGGCTTTACATACACACCGCCTATGGCACCCTTCACCCAGCCAGCTGTGTGGGGGGATGCTGTTGTCTTGGGCTACAAGCTGAGAGGCTCCACAGCTTCTCATTTATTCCAGCTATATGTGATGGCCGTAGAGGACAGCCCATGTGAGTCAAATGACTTTTGCACGCCATCTCAACTCCTAGCCCTATACTGCAGCTAAAAATAAACACCTGTACAAAAGTACTTAGACTAAACGACAAACCACAAGTGTTGCTATCGATACATCATCACATTAGTATAGATCATATACTGGAATAGATCATATATCATCCTGTATGTCTTGTCTAATTTTCTCTGTGCCTTTCTTTATCTCTTCATCTGTTCAGTGTTGGTGGTTATAGCAGTGGTGGTTCTCAAGTTCTGTTTAGCCACGCTTTGGCTTCTCTGTTTGGGGAATCATACTTTCTGTGGCTTTACTGAGCTGGAGGCTGAGAGCTGCAGCTCGAACTTGGACAAATAGGCTCTGTTTATATATATACACACACACACACAGGTCATTTTACTGTATATGTTTCGGTGTTTTGCGTTTTGTGGTGGGAATAGATGTGCAAATGTGCTCCTCCCTCTCTCTGTCTCTCACTCTGCTTCTTTCTTGCTTTTCTCTTTCTTTGAATCCCCTCTCTATGCCTTTCTCTCTTGTTGTCTCTGTCTTGTATGGACACTCTATCCTTTTCTGTCTGTCTCAGAGAAAAATATAAGGCTCAGCTGTCTGTGTCACTCTCTGTGTGGTTGGTTAGAGAGTAACAGACTATTGTTTTGCACTCTCATTACTGACTCATTACTTTTTTCAGTGGTTTTACACAAGTAGAAGGAAAAAGCTCCTCTCTGAAGTGGAGCTGCAATTAAGGCAGTGAGCACAGCATGTGGTGTGAGTGCAAGTGTTTTCCTTTTGAAAGCTTTTCTAAAGCCTTCTGAACAGCTTAAAAAAGATTGTGTAAACGTTCTGAAAGCAAATGGTGCTCTTTATTAGCGATTAGCTCAGTGGTGCTTAGCTAGGTGTTTTTTCTCCACTCCTCAAAGCAGGAAATGCATTAAACCAACAAGCCTTACTGACGGAGCTGAGTAATTAGACACCTGTTCTCGTGTGTGTGAGAGTGTGTGTGTGTGTAGTTCATTCAGGACTGCTGCCTGGAGAGTGTCTGAAGCATCCAGAAGCCGAGTGTTGTGTGGTGAAAGCTGAGATCCCGACATTGACAAGACGAAATACGGATTGTAGTAATGATTCATCAGTCAGTCAGAAAAAACTAGTTTTAAATACTCAGCAAGCTCCTTTCAGACAACTCTTGAGTTGTTGTGGGTGCTGGCTTCTTATGCCTGAGAGAGAAAGGGAAATATGTGCACTCATTCTTACAAGAGTATTTTGAAGGGCCAATCACATTTTCTCCCTTTGTAGAGTTGTAGTAGATGTAGTTTGAAAGATGTAGTTTGTAAACACATTTCGTTCTCATATAAATATATTAGTGATGCACCGAAATAAACATTTTTGGCCAAAACCGAACAAAATGAAACATTTGGCCGAACACGGTTTTTAAGTGTTTTGTTCATTTTGCCACTTTTTCACCATTGCATAAATTAAATGGGCTAAATCCCAGATAGCAAGTGGGTGTAGGTCACATCTGGGAAAGATATGGCACTGCTCGCCCACTGTCGGCACTGGCAATGTGCTGTGAGCCACGTAGCGCTCATATTTACAACATGCATTTGGCCCACCTGTCCCAAAACTGATCTGGACCACTTCTAGTAAACTGCAATTTAAACATGTTTACTGAACATTTTAACATCCCAGCAGACATACCAACAAAGTGCAATGTGACTATCTATCCCAGCCAACATGTTTGCTGCATTCACAAAGAGCACCTCACTCCATGCTGGTTGCGATTTTATCCTGTTGTAAAATTGGGGTTTGTGTTTGAGAGAGAGAGAGAGAGAGAGAGAGAGAGAGAGAGAGAGAGAGAGAGAGACAGACAGACAGACAGACAGACAGACAGACAGACAGACAGACAGATGTTAAAGCTNCAGACAGACAGACAGACAGACAGACAGACAGACAGACAGACAGACAGTTGTTAAAGCTAGCGTCTCTGTTCTGTTATTTACTTTTTCTGGAGTTCAGTTGGTATATGGCACCTTTTAATCTGTGTGTATACCGGACATTGGTGGCCATCACAGACTACAGGACACATGAGTGTTTTAGTCTTAAAAATTAAATGTATTTGATAACAATCAGCTTCTGGCCGTTCAGTATTTTGTGTATTTCTAAGCAATTTTAAAGGCTGTCTCCATTTTTCTGAAACAATGTTTTTTGGAATTAGAGAGGCTCTGGATGGTTTATTCATTTTTATTTTTGGCTTTTTAATAAACAAAAAAATTCCTTTAATCAGCAATTATTGTAAAAATATTTAGAGGCCAAAACACACTCAATGCCTTATACAATCAGTAGTGAGTTTATAGTGATCAGTAATGTTTTTGCTTAAGGTTGCAAGCGTTTCTGTTGTTAGGGTCTTAATTTTACCTTACATTTCATGTGTTTTGTGTGAGACATAGTAAGTGCTGAAAAATGAACTTGGAGGCATAGAAGCATGAGAAAGGTGGAAGTTGCAGTGATGACTGTGTTTTTGCATCTCTCGTGTTTCCTCTTTTCAGTAGCCCACATCTCTGAATGCTGCTGCTAAAGGTGTGCTTTGTTCTCTTGTCTGAAAGCTGTGCCTGTTCAATGTGTGTCCGCCACATCGCATGCCCACGCTTATCTAGCGTCAGTCCAAACTTCATGGTCTAGGGTCAGTGGTAGCTTTTTTTATGCCCAGATAAACACATTTACTTTTACATGGAAAACTGGGACCTATTAGCAGTTAGAGACCCTTGGGTAATATAGTGTAACTCTCATATCAAAACCACCTCCACGTTACATGTTGTGTGAATATTTCATGTTGAGCAGACCAATAGAAATGGGTTGGAATAGACGTCTACATTCATTATCATTTGTAGTTGAACGTTTTCATTTTACTTCTGTATACTTTCAGGAATATGAGGTTTAAAGACAGCAAAGATATGCTACATGAACATCTGCCCTGTCTGCTTAGCTGTTCCACTTTTGCAGAAGTGAAATGATACTGTTATTATTAATGTTACTGTTATGTGTAACTTCACTTTTGTGGGATGATGCCGTTAACCTATTGTGCTCTCTTGTGTGGGAAAGTTTTGCATGTGTTGGCAAAAAATCCTTTTAACATGATTAGAAATTGTGGCACAAAAATTAATTTTTGTTACACTGCCTAAATTGTTATTCATTTCAGATGATAGTTATATTTTATGTATGTAACCTGCCGCATGTGTAGGATAGAACAGTTGTTCAGATACATTACACAGTACTTTTGCTTGTGTAGCTCTAAAAAGAGAAATGTCTGTTTGCTGAGTAAGTTCATTAATTATATATTTAGTTGAGCAGTGATAGTTTGCATAAAAATCCTCTCCTTTAAATCCTGTTTTTATTTTGAAGGATGAATTTTGTTAAGAGGTTCAAGTTTATCAAAGGAAGTGTGGTGACCCAAGAACTGTTTTGCCTACTCTGTGTCTTTAAGCATTTATAGCTGTGGGATTTTTAGATCAGGCATGGACAGCACAGTTGATCAGCTCAGATTAAGCGTTAAGAGCAGTCCTCCTTTTCCAGGCGTGCCATGCCTCTGGGTATTAGGGTGTAGAAGAGAGGTGGAGTTGAAAAGGGGCATGACAAACCAAACAGGGGTTTGGCTTGGCTTGATACTGTACACCTCTGGAGGATTGGGTGCTTTGGCACGCCTTAATAGATTTTCAGCTCTAAATTGTCTAATCGGGGGATTAGGAGAGGCGTTTGGGTTAAATGACAGTAATATTATGGCCCGTGCTTCTCTGAGGAGTGGATTAGTGAGTTCTGTGGGGAGAGGATTTGGATTTTGTACCAGTCAGTGAGCAAGTGCTAAGAAAGCAATTTTTACACTGGGAATCCTGTGTAAGAAGACAGTTATTATTTCATCACTGGCTACAGTGTGTCACATCGTTCGTGTTCTGGAGTGAACACTCAGGAACAGGCACTTGTTTAGGAGAAGTAATTATTTATTGACTGACACACATTGGCTCTAAAACAGTGATGCACCAGACTGCATCAGGAACTACTATAGGAAGTCTTGTGCCTTGAAAGTATGTGTGCGTTTTGGCTCTAAGAAACATCCCACACTGAACAAGCTCAGTCAGGCATTCTGGTGTTCTTTCTTTGTATTCCTCTGTAATCCTTCTGTTTTCTACTTGTGTGTAGGAGTGTTTAACCACCGATAAGAGTGAGCCTCCAGTGAAATATGCAACCATTACACCATTAAGTAATTTGCCCATCTTAATGTGCATATTTTCTTACTTATGTAATATTTCGTAACTAAGTGCTTTGGCTTTGCATTGATCATGAACGTTTTAAGGGGATGTTCTTCTTTGTTGCGTAATGGATGTCTATCTAACTGTTTATGTTAAAGTTAAAATGGCAAACTGAGGGTGGGGGCAGGGTGTGTGTGTGTGTGTGTGTGTGTGTGGGGGGGGGGGTTATAAGGCGTATGCTTGGAAGTGTGCATTACTCCACTATAAAAAGTGCAGACACTGCAGTGTAACAGTAAGCAGACAAGCATGGATGATAGAGCTGGGATATCTGGCATCTTTGCACTGCGTGGAGTTGTTTTGTTGGCAGAACGATCAGTTCTGAGGATTTTTGAGTGTATCCTGAGACTGAATTCTGGTTCTCCTAACAGGCGGCAGTGTTGTGAATGGTTTTCAAATGAGACTGCAGCAGATGATGTATCCCAGGAAACTGCATACAAGGCAGAGAATAGCATTAAGGGTAAAAGTGTTAGCATTAAGGGCAAAAGGGTAAAATCTGTTGGTTAGGGTGGGATGGTGTTTAGGGTGGTTAGGGTGGGATTCGTCTTTGATTGTGAAATTTTTGCTTGTGTGATTATTTTCTTGTTCCTAGGTAGGGTGTCATTTAGATTATTACTAATTCTGATGCCAAATGTTACTGGTCAGGCCAGCTTGGCTAGCAATATGATATTATGATGTAACAATAATGAATTTGATATTATGTTTGCTAAGTAGGGGTCAGCTGGTTAGTCAAAAGTATCTTTGGTCGGGGGTGTACTTTGGTTTTAGCACCTTGCAAGACTGCAACTCTGTGCATACAACATAGCGATACTTTAAAGTGATACTGGACAAACTGTTATGCCCCTCTACTATAAACTCTATTTCTCTGCTCTGTGACAGTCCTTGGTTTTCTTACTGTTTAGCATTCCCCTAATTGCAGATGAGAAAGGTGCATCACAGGCTGACTGGACTGGATGTGCTAGCGAGTTGCTAGCTCTGTCTCTGGAGCTGTCTTATGTAGCACTCAGGCTTGAGGCCCTCATTCGATCGAACACTATGCCTTAGCTAGATGAGGCTTTACATGACACATACAGGTCCTGGCAGATAGTGGAGCTCTTACAAACATATTTTTGCAGGTATCGCATCTGTGTATTTAAAGGATGTATGAATGAAACTGCATTTGTAGGAACCAATAAACGGAATAAAAATGTTATTTATTTTTTACTTATTTATTTTTTTTAACGGGTACCCAATTCTTGGAATTTTGGAACCGGTTCCTTGCCAGAAGCAGGTTTCTGTTCTCACTGTCCTCCTGTCCTGCATCATATTCAGTACATTCTTCAGTGAATTCCGTTTGTTTGTTCTTTTGATGGCTGTAGAACAAATTAATCTTAATTAAAAATGCAGATTCAGCTTCTTTTAACCTTTTGGTGTTACGTGGTGGTACAAGGTCCTGTATTGTTTGTAATTCATGTACAGAACTGTTGTTGTATATACAAACTTGGTTAATACTGGTGTCTGACAACAGCAGTGTTATAATTAAATATTTAAGTGTTGTCTTGTGCCTATGTCTAAGGTTTGGCGCTGTTGTCTAGTAGGGCTGTACCTGACTCAGAATTTTGTCAGTCGAATCGGATTCCCCCGTCCTGGCCGACGATTCGACTATTCGTTCATGTTTTTTCTCCATATACATTATCTAGTAATCAGTA
>CM067491.1:20025637-20065798 GCA_034552555.1 Semaprochilodus insignis
TGTGTGTGTGTGTGAGAGAGAGAGGTTGGAAGACTGTGCTGTTGCTAAACCCTGCAGAGAACACTGCTGTAGTTCACTTAAGGGTAGAATTGTTGTAGAGCTGTCCAGTGCATTGTGAAGATGGGCAAAATTATGATGATAAAGTATATGTTACAGTTTGGCATGTACACTGCACATAATTGACCTAACCTTTTGTTGTGGTAGTGATATCACATTATTGCGTGAAAAAAGGGGAAAAAAATGCTAAATTTAAACGTCAATATACGTCATGATTGTCCTTGCCTGCTGCTGGTGGCTGATGAAGTAACTATTAAATATATCTGCGGTAAATTTGATTTTTTGCTAGCTTTGTAGCTAGCAAGCTAGCTAACTGCATTAGCAAGTAACATATCAGCTCTGTATAGATGAATTTTGGTCTTGAACCATTTAAACTTTATTCAGTCAACCTTTCCCCCAAACCCTCACTCTCATCAGTTCTGTATTAAAGCAGTTATTTTTATTATTATGCTGAACTGCCACAGAAGAGTGAGAGCTGTGGGTTCTGAGAAACTTATGTTCGCATTATGGCGACTCATTTGCCTAAAGGTTGCAGAGTGAACATGTCTGCTGTGTGGAAGTTTTTTATGGTTTAAGCAGAGAACAACAGAACTGCAGTTTGCTGTAGAAGTTTGGCTGAGGTGCAGCGAGGAGGAAACAAAGTAAGGGCTTTCAGTACCAGCAATCTGATCAGTCATTTGGGAAGTCATCATTCTGCTGATGTAAATAAGGAATTTGAGTGTTAGCAACAAAACAGGAGCATCAACAGTTGGGTCTATAAAACAGGCTTTTGAAAGTGCCAGGAGATTTGCTAAAGACCGTCTGAAAGCTAAAGCAGTCACAGACAAAATCGTGCAGTTTATGGCCCTTGATGACCAACCCTTTTCCTCTGAGGAGGACCAGGAATTCCACTGACTGATGGAGCATTTGTACACTGTTATGCTTTTCCATGTCGGTGTTGTTTTTCAGATGTTGCCCTGCCAGCTCTGTATGATACCACCTCACGCGTACATGACCTAGTCAAAGCTGATGTGAGAAAAGTTAGTTTTACCACTGACATGGATTTCGGATGTTAGTTCAGTGAAAGCTAAGCTTAACCGTTCAGTAACTGAAGATGAGTGGATGGAAAAAATGCCAAAACCAATGTTACAAGTGAAGGAGTTCTCTACTTCACATACAGTGGCGGCAATCATCGTTGCCAGTGAAGCATTTTGAACTGCGTGTCTGTCGGGAGAAAGCTCGTCTGTCATTTTAACTGGGGTGTGAAAACGAATGTGTAAAGATATTTCCACAAAGTGGTATGTGACGCAGAGCTTGTTAAAACAGAAGCGAGTTCTAGTTGAATATGCGGATACCAGGGAGTCTTAAACAATATATCTGATGTTGCTGACTGTTTAGTTATGTAAGCAGTTATATTCTTTCTTGGAGATTCACAGTCATAAGCTTCCTTATACACTTACAGTAATCATTTTTGTTGCTGCTGGTACCTAAAAACAGAGCTAAAAACATCTTTCTAAAATGCATTTTTCCTTTGTGTATACTGCAACATATTTTTACAGTAATTGGCATGTCAGATTTACCTGTTTTATTGCAATGTAAAATGAAACCCTGATGCAGTTCTAACAGCAGTTTATATACGAATTACAATGTGAACATGTGAACTCAATTGTGGACATTCAGCAAGCACGGATGCTTGCAGGACTACATGCATGCAGACCGTCACGACGACTGCCTTTAACGCCACGTCATCAAAGCCAAAGACTGCAATGGAGTGACTTGGAATGGCAGGAGGTAATCTTTAGTGAGTCCTGCTTTTGTCTTGGTTGATCTGACCAAATCCGTGTATGGAGGCACCGTGGTCAGCGCCAAGATGAATAGTTTGTTGTCACCCGTCACATGTCCAGAAGGCCTGTTGTCACTCCACCTCCGCCCCTACCACAATATCTGCAGGAACTGTGTGAGAATATTCAAGCTGCATGGGATGAATTATCACAGGACACCTCAACAACTCCATTACTGTATGTGTAGCTCAGTAATGGAATAAATATCCGTCTGACTTTTCCATCATTTCTTGTTCCTTAGAATAGTGTTGCAATCTGATACTTACTTCTGGGTGCAACAATATTTATTTTTTATTTTTTTTGATGATGAGTGTATTTATCAGTAATGTTCTGGCACTTGGCTAATAACTTTTTTTCTTTTTCTCCATACTGGGTTTAAAACTACATTCCTTGATTCCTCAGAAGGACTTTAGACAAGCTTTTTTTTTTTACTTTGTGTGTTCCAGTTTTTAGTCAATCATTTAGTAAATACCTCAGCTTTAAATCTAACTTTGAATATTAGATGTGCCCGTTAGTTCATTAGCATTCAAGCAGGTTCTTAAGGTTAGGTTAGGATTGCTTCTGTGCCTTTTACTACATACATATGCAGTTTCTGACTACACACATACATGCGTTCATAAGATTGAGCATTTTTTCCTTCTCCATACTGGGATGTAGGTGCTCACCGTTTAGGAAGAAAGCTCTGTCTGTCTCCTTCTCTGCTGGGCGAAAAATGTTGCATTTGAGAGACTGCTCAGAGACTGTATCATGTGATCAGAGTGGCACAGTGGGAGTTTGTGAATGCAGAGCTGCTCTGCATATCTAAAAATCACCGGCTGCATCTTGGCTAAAATTTTAGTGGAATTTTAATGTGTTAGCGTGAGTATTTGATATTGCAGCAGAATTACTGAATACTGACTGATGTCATTGTCTGATTTTGATATTTTTATGAATTGATCTTTGTTTGTTATTGATGTAGTACACATAAGGGGCGGGACGGGGGTGCGGGCAGCGCATTAATATGCATATTGTAACACTTCTAGGGTTTTGCAAGCAGCCAGATCACAGCACAGCGCTCCTCAATGGACTCCATTCACTAAGAGTGTGAATGGAGGAGGAGTCTGTGCTTTACACTGAGCTGACTGAGCAGAGCAGTGACACTCCGGGAGCCTGGGGGCTCCGGGGATCTCAGCCTAATGCATGACTCCTAGACTCTGGCCAACTCGTGCTCTCGGCCTTTCTTTTTCTCTCTCTTTTTCTTGCTGTCTGTCTGCCTCTGATTTTTCTCTGTCTCTGTCTCCATTTCTCTGCCTTCTTCTGCTTTCTCTCTTTTTTTTTTTTATCAGAACTCTCTTTTGCCCTCTGTCCCTCTCTTTTTCTGTTGCTCTCTCAGCTTTTCAGTTCATCCTTGCTTTATTGATGATGGTGATTTGGTGGCATGGCACTCATGCACACCTGGCCTCAGTGCACCCTCTCCTAATATGATCGGTAGTTTATGATTATTGCCTGAAGTTGTTTTTCAGATTGATTTTCAATTTGATTAAAATACTTTTTCCTGATAAAGTTTTTGGGCAGTTTGGTAGGAAATGCACCTTTTGTCTCTACCCCACCAGTTCAGCTGTGACCACACACTCATTCTCTCGATAACCAGGACTTTTTAAATCTGAATTCGTAATGACCAAGCTGTGGTAACTGTGTGGAGTCTATTGTGTATTGTGTATATACAGTGTATTGCTGGGGATCCATCTCTTCATATCTGGAACAGTAACAAGATATTCAGCCAGTCAGTTTTCTTTCCTTATATTCTTGGAAAGTAATTAAGTTCTGCTTCCAATGTTCATAATTAGTAGGAATCTGCTTAGTTCGGTCCTGCATGCATTCGTTGGTGTTGTGTGTTTTTTTTTTTTTTGTATTTTATTTTTTTTTTATCATCGTGCAAAAATCTTGAGTGTAGTCACAGTGACTGAACAAACATCAGACTTTACTACCGTGCAAGTGCAGTGGGCAGGATCAGAGATCTTTGATCATATTCTAATAGGCATATCAACCTTGAAGGGTTGTTTTCTGGTTGAGTAGAGGGCTCTGCAGGCCTTTTTCTTCAGGGCATTCAATGACTGACCAAAACTTCATGAGGTGCTGATTTTTAGTCCCAGGAAATCTAGGGCGGTGTCTCCTTGATTGAACAATATATAGATACACTCATCATCAAAAGAATAGTTGCGCTTAGAACGAAGTGTTGGATTGAGAGCAGACACGTTTTGTAAGATCATTACATAAGATTGTTCTGGGTTTACTGTCAGAACCCAGTATTTCCAAGACTTCCCTTGAATTTTCAATGTCACATCATTTTGTTTATATATATATATATATATATATATATATATATATATATATATATATTAACGTGCCAGTATTTTCTTGAATGTGATTGGATAATTAGGGACTGCAGGGTGTAAATATGGTCAGTAGTGATTTGGTTGAAATTTGGATTCGGTTTGTCCATTACATGCTGTTTGGTTAAGAAGTCCAGTTTGGCTTTCTTGGCAGTTTGGGTAGGTTAGATGGGGAACTAAGCCCCCAGCACCAGATCTCAGGAAAGCAGTTGTACTGGAGAACCACTTTGAACAACCTGAGCAAAGCCTGCTGCAGCTGGGGGCTGCTGCTCTCAGTCTGTCCTGATGCTGTCAGGGCTGCAGGCTTTTCTAGGTTTAAGTTTTTTGATCTGGTTATTTGAATTTTTACTGTGAGATTTGATAATCAAAGGGTTGTTGGTAATTGATAGGTGTTTTTCTAAGTTGAGGCAATTCAGTGGTAATTCTGCCAGTCAGGCTGCTCCACTGCTACCAGAATTGATTGTGATCATTGTGGAATATTTTATTTTCCCTAGATACTAAACAGATACTAATAGATGTATTATGGATTTGTTCATTCTTTTTATATCCGTTTAGTGTTTCAGCATATTAGCAGCATATTTAGCATATTTCAGCTTCATTAAAGCACTCCTGTGGTGAAATTGAGACCTGCTTTCTTACATATGTTATTACTTTTTGATCTAGCCATATTAACACTTGATTGGTTTCATTGCAATGCTTCTGATTAAAAATGTGTTAGTGAGGTTAGTGATCTAAGTGTGTTGTTTAATAGGAATGTAATTCATTGTTTTTTGCTGACTGGCCTTTTTTTATTTATTTTTTTTATTTTTATTTTTTTAAAAAAGGTAAACAGTGATTTAACAGTGATCTGGTAGCTTTGTGTCTGACAGAATGCACTAATTGTTGTAGGGGACCATGTCAGTGATTGCGTAATGAACTACACTAACTCCAAGAGCTGAACAGTCTCCTAAAAGAGTGTCTCCTGATCCTACCATTAAAAACCTTTTGTGAAAACTGCGGACATTTCATAATGATTTTTAATGAAAAGTTCTGCTTGAAAATGATGCAAAATGATTTGTTTGGTCAATCAATGATAAGAAGTCATGTTTATGTTGGAAGATGGTTTGTTTGGACTGAAATTTTGCAGGCTTCTCTATATACTCGTTATGTTGTTTATTATTAGGCACAATATGTTTTCAAGCATTTTGCAAGTCCTATGTCTTAGAAACCATTACAGTGTCCTGGGCTTTCCATGCTGTCTGTAGTTCTGCAAACGGACAGCCAGTTGTCTGCAGGGGTGCAGGACTCAGCATAATTGCTTGAGTAAGCATATTGCGGACATTAGAACCTTTGCTTGCTGGTTAGCAGAAGCCTGTAACGTTACAGCTTGTAATAATAAATTCACTGTTTGACATCTAATGATTTGAAAAAACCCTTGTCATGTTTCCACACCGTTTTGAGTTAAAGTGGGCAGCTGATTAGCAAGATCATTATAGCACAGTAAGATTAGTTGCCCAATGTGCCTTGTTAACTGAGAGGCCTGCAGGTGAGCATTGGGCTTAGCCACAGCCAGTAGCTCTACACATGAACACCTGTGTGTCTGCCTCTGGCGTGTGCTTTAAAGTCTTGTAACTTTGTAGACTGTTTACATGCACACAAAGCTGCATAATGCACTAAAGGAAAGAAGACTGGAAAAGGATAATGGGTTCCCTTTAGGAATATACACACCTAAAGATCCACAGAGGATGGACTGATTTCATTCTGTATCATTCCGGTTCAGGATGTGATCTGTTTCTGATGACTGTTTCTTTGTGTAGTGAGGGGGTGGACTCTCTCTCTGCTCTCTTTTTCACCTCTGTCTAGACTCTCCCTTTTTTGTTTGGTCTCTTCTTCTGTGGCTTTTCTCCCATTCTCTGTGCTTTCTCGTTCTCTCTTTCTGTCTTTCTCACTTGTTTTCACTCTCACCACTCTGACCTTTTTTCTCTCCCTGTATCTGTTTCTTCTCTCGTTCTCTCTCACCTTTTGCGCTCACTCTACTTTGTCTCTCTCTTTCTCACTCGTTCTCTCTCCTTCTTGGACTCTACTTGCTTCTTCTCTCTCACCTTCTCTGTCTGTCTGTCTGTCTGTCTGTCTGTCTGTCTAATGACGTGTTGTATGGATATTAGCCTCCCACTTTAAAATCCAATCACAGTCGAATTGAGTCCAGATAATGCACAGTAACTATGTGTGTGCTGACGTGTAGCGATGGCTAATCTTGCAGTCTGCTTTTTTTTTAGTATATAAAAGAAGGTCACAATGTGATTCATACATAAAGTACAGCGAGTGTAAAGCAGGTTAAACTGCATTGTGTATGGGAATAGTGTTATCTGATGTGCCTTTTTTTGAGTACTAGAATATGCGTTTGAAGCTCATATGGACGATAAGTGTTTGGAGGACATGAAAAAAGAACAGCTCAAAAGATTTTTTGTTGTTGATACACATGCAATAATACTAGCTAGTCGATAATATCAGCTGTTTTTTGGTTGCAGCATCAACAAGATTCAAACTCTTGGTGACAGGGCAACCCCTTAGGTGGTTGTGCCTCTTGAGAACACAATTATGTTGTCCCATCTTTGCCTGTACTACAGCAGTACAGACTAGAGTTAAAAAAAACAAGGACTTACAGTAACAGAAGTGTGTAAAACTTATAATAATAAGAAATTAGGCTTATAGTTAAGATCTAAAATCTAAATTTAAATTTGTAATTTATTAGCATTTCTACACTCTACTAAGTTCTGTCTATCCCTAATCTGTACGTAAACCTGGGGTCTGGAGGTTGAATAAGAAAAAAACAAAATATGAGCTTGATTTGGGGTTGGCCTGTCTGTGGTAGTATTGCAGTTTTCGTCTTTCAGAATTGTTACATTGCTAATGAGTAAGCTTTCATCAGTTCTTTTACACTGTATTCTATTTGCTGCTTTGCTGAGTATTATTCAAGTTGTTTTCATCTTTATTGTTTGTTGTTTTCTTGCTCTCATTCAGCATGCGCCAGAGGGTTCTAGCTAAATAGCAGGACTGGAGATGGGAGCAAAACAAAAGCAAATGAAAGGTCTGCGCAGGAATGGAAGAGGTGGTTCAGGTCGTGGGGCACTGGTGATTAGACTTGAGGCCTGGCTGATGGATCCAGCCTTTTCAGAGCAGAGCACCATATAATAGACTAATGCTGGATTGTTTTACAGACACATCCATACACACATTGTACACCTGAGGGCTGTGTTGCAGGTGCTGTTTTTATTTAAACCTGGATGTTTTCTCTCCCCAGTGTTTGTCTTCTTATGTAAAGCACTTTGAGACTTTGTGCCTAAAATGAAAGTGTTATTCTCCACTCCGTTGCTTGATCTTGGGTCTGTGCTTCAGAAGTTCCATCACTGTGACAGTGTGTGCATGTGCATTTATGTTCAGCTGTTTGAAGTATCTTTTTGTGTGTGTGAACAGTACCAACACAAAAGGGCATTTTAGACTAACAGTAAAGACATTCAACTGAAAGAAAGTATATGGAATTATGCATTGACCAAATAGGCATCAATTGATGCAGCTTTGTCCACTCTTGGCATTCTCTTGACACTGTGTTTGTCAGCTTCTTGTTTGCTCTGAACATTAATATGTATTTGAGCATCAGCTTGACTATTCCTGTTTGGTTTAGACATAGTGGCGTACATCTCAGTTCGTATCATGGAAAGCTACATAAAAACCTTTATAAGAGTGTAGTCTTTAAGGTTTTGACAAGTTTTGATTTGTATAATGTCATGTTCAGTTGTCACCTTAGCATTCTTATATTTCCAAAATTGAAAACTTAAATGCTTAAAATGAACATGGGTGTTATCCATCATGCAAAAAGTACAAAAAACATTTCCTTAGCCTACAGGAAGAAATGCATAACTGACATGACATGGTAAAATGTGCTTGTGGCTTCTTTTAGGCTCAGTTTGTTGTTTGATTAGATAGAAACGATTCTTTTTTTTTCTGTGTTACTCTTTCATCTAGTGTTTTCTGCTGTGATCTGCAGAGCACAGATTCTCATTATTACCCATTATCAATCTCTCAGCAACAGCCTGATTTGAATGAATTGTTTTTGTGATATTATGAAAATGAGCAGATTTACATATTTTTGTGTATTCAGTCTAGTCAGCACTATAGCTCTGCCCATTCAGACACAAGTTTTATAGAGTGCTTCACCCCACTCTGCTTTTTTGAATGAGGCGGGAGGGTCATTCATGGAGATGTACTGATATGGGTATTGTGGGCTGATGGCAGGATTTTTCACTGATGTCTGCTGATGCTGGTACTGATAAATACAGCATTTATTCCTGTAAAGTTGCATATGCTGTCATCAGATGTCTGTCTGAAAGGTACAGTAGCTAAACAGGCTTGTTTAGTTCTAGGAGAGAAAGCGGGTGAGGAAAAAATAAAATACACGGAAATCTATGAATGTGTGTCCTTTCTTACATTTGATCAGCTATGCCCACATTTTTAGCATTGACCGGTTGTATGTGTTGATACAGATGAAAATGTGAACAGGGTCCTGTCAGACCCTCCTGTCAGATACTCAGTTTAATTAGTGTAATATTTGCATTTATTAAAGCAACCCTTTTAAACTGTTTACTGCGTATAGTTGCAATTGTGAAGGGGCAGCTTTGCTCTTTGAACACAAGTTGAGCTCTAGCAAAAGCCCCCTAACTGGTAGTTTGGTTCAGTGCTTGGGGCTCCCCTTAGTCCCACAGCTGAGAAGAGCCATGCAGAGCATCAATTACTGCAGCTCTTCAGGGAGTCTAGTGTAAACAAGACAGCGCTTACATTAGCTCTGCCAATGAACCATCACCGATTCAACATGGAGTGGCAGGCACGTCTATATATCTGTGTGTCTCTGTGAGTTATATTAACTGAGTAAATCATTACTGTTTGTAATTCTAAGACTTGTCATTGAAGCTATATGACTCAATATCATCCTATGTTTATTGACATTAGATTATGTTGATTCATTGAAATTTTAATAGTAGTCAGTTTACAAATACAAGATGTATAATATTGGGTTATTTTCTGAGTGGATATTTATAAACTTGATGGGTTTGTAATTTTCCAGTGCTTCTGTGTAATTTATAGTTAGTCATTTCTCAGATCTTCTTGTAGATAATTTATTGGTTGTAATTCTTTACTGCATGCTGGATGAGCTTGTTTCTATGTGCTCTCTCCTGCTGTTTTGTAGAAATATGAGTTAGGGTGGACGGAAGAGAGTAAAAGAGTGGAGTCCTTTCCTGCTGTTCCTTGGACCTTGAATGTGTTTGTGAAACAGTGTGGGGTATGAAACCACATGAGCATCCTGAAGCTGCTCATTGTGCAGAATGACCTCAGAGCAGAAGACCCGATGTTATATGCCCGTGAACGCTCTAATGCTAAGGGAGCAGGAGAAAGAGAAGGAAGAAACAATAGTACTGTACAACAAACTGTACTGACCCAACAAAAATCTGCAAATGGATACTGTGCCATACTTGTATAAATATTATAGATTTATTTTCTCCACATTTACACATTCACACTCTTCTAGTATTTTCCTCCTCATTCAAACTGCTCTAGAATGTTCTCCTTTGTTCATCCCAAGGCACCCCAAAGCCCACCTGTTTTACAATGCTTTCACCGCCCATCTTCCCACTTCACATTGTACATGAATGTTTGTCCGCTATTTATACTGTACTAAAATGTTCTTTCCCATTTGAACCGTGTAGACTGGATTCCTCCATCCACAGTGGGTTAATTTAAAATGTCAGCTCTTAAGAACGGTCTTAAAGAGGCTACTAACATTAGTGTTGGTATTTGTTTGTGGAATTGTGGAATGTTGCCTGTCAGCGTCCAAGATGTTTTCAGGGATTTGTGATGTGATATGTATGAGCCTTGTGGCGTCTTTATTGTTCCTTATAAGTCCTGAACTGTTAATGAGAAACTGAAGTGCATTATATTGTTTGTTAGGAGTGTAATTATACATTCAGCCCTCAATTTGATGTGGTTCACAGTACTTATGTTTCAGTATGATTTTTGTTGCAAAATATACTAATGAGACTAGAGTTTAGAGAGAGTAGTGTTGATGACGTGAACCTGTTGGAGTGGTTGCTGATTGATTGAAACTTGTGATTAAACAATGCATTAGATGTCACATGTACTGAGATGAAATTCTTCCAAAATCACAACATTCAAAACATCTAATAACCTCAACAACAGGGAAATGTGGGTCATTGCACATAGCAAATACTATTATTTTCAAGTTATACTTTGCACAAGAGTTGAGGCTACAGATGGTGTGCAGGTGGGACTTTCTTTTCTGCTTCTGTTTTGCTGTATTCGTCATGTGGGACATCATGTGGGATGCGTTTTTAAAGTGGTACCACACCTGTAGTGGTGATTCTTGATGCTTGATGTGAATAGAGATTTTAAAAGGATAAACGATTATAAAAATGGGAATAAGATGTGCACAGCTGACATGTTCACTTTGCTGCTGCTCTGCACTGATCAAAGTGAAAAGCAAGGACGTGAAAAACATTTTTAGAAACTCATTTATTTAGTATTTAGTATTTATATCTCTTGTTTTAATTACCTGTTTAATCATCATTATTTTCATTCTAATTTTTGCTTGCTTTCAGTCAAAATATTTGGTGACTGAATTAATAAATAAAGTTCGTAAAATGTCAAGAATCAAAATGCATTGTCACATTTTTGCATTTCATTTCTTTGTGTGGATCACAGATCAACATAGCGTGTTTAATCTGTTCTTGTGTTTCTATAGTAGGATCATTGATCTTATTCTGTCTCTCTCCTCAGCTATCTATAACTATGATGCACGCAGTGATGAGGAACTGTCGCTGCAGATTGGAGACACAGTACATATACTGGAGACCTATGAAGGTGAGGTTTACACAACACACACACACACACACACACACACACACACACACACACACACACGCGCGCTATTGTTCTCCCTTTCTGGGGTCTTTCTATGTGACCACACACCCTTGCTGTCTCTCCTGTTATGTGTGTGTGTGTGTGTGTGTGTGTGTGTGTGTGTGTGTCTTTTCAGCACCTCGCTCACGAACGATGATGGTTTTGATCGAGTCTGACACCAGTGGTTTTCTGGGAAAATGGAGCATTATTACTTTGTCATTGACAGCAGTGCCTTCACTTTACACTAGCAGGAGTAATTGAAGTCAGCCATATCCCAATAGCAGCTATTTCAGCCCTGCTTTGTTTGTTCTTCTCAATAGCTTTCTTCATTCTAAATGATTTATACTCATACATCGCCTTTGCAAATATTATGGTTTTGTCCGAAATTGTTTCTTCCAGTGTCTGTTCAGTTTTCATATTTGAATATGAGTGGCTTCAAGTATATTGTCTAGGGTTTGTCAACATTGTTTTGTAACATTGTATTGAATGGTTTGTCCAGAATCTCAGAGATCATATGAGAGGGTGATTTTATGAAACTCATCTTCTGAATGCAAATCATCTGTTTTCCCCAGAAATGAAAATCTGTGTGCAGGTACTAGGTGCATATTGTCATTGTGATCGTTGTTGCTTACAGTATCAGTAATGAATTGCACCTTCTTTTTTTGCAGGTTGGTACAGGGGAAACAGACTGAGGAGAAAGTCAAAGAAGGTGATTTATGAAGAGACCAAGGAGACATGGCGATTTTTTTTTATTTGTTTTAATTAGAAATTAGATTTTTTTAAATCAATGCCTGTTGTAATGTGTTGGCACACCTAAATGGCACACCTAAAGCACATGCTTTTGTTTGCAGGGTATATTTCCAGCCTGTTACATACATCTAAAAGAGGCGACGGTTGAAGGCAGTGGGTGAGTGATTTTCTTGGGTGGTTATTTATTTATTTATTTATTTATTTATTTATTTATTTTTAAAACCCACTTTATAAAAAAATTCCTTGATTTCATATTTATATCCTCAAGCTACAGAGACTGGTGTTTTCCTACTGCTGCCTATAGTTTACAGGGGAAAGGTCAGTAAATCAGGCTGATATGCAGACTTGCTCATTTCAAAATGTGGCGTAAGGAGCATCCTACAGGTGTGTAGGTGTGTGTGTGTGTGTGTGTGTGTGTGTGTGGTATATCTTACGGTTATCTGAGTTCTCAGGCTCTAACTTGGAGGTATGGCACTAGATCCTAAAGACTGGAGATGAAAGCCCACATACTAGAAGTATGCAAGACAGTGTTTCTGAAAGGTGCCATAAATGAGGCCTTACAGAGCTCCTATCAGTATCCAGCTTTAGCTCTCTAATTTCAACAGAGCTTTGCCCTTGCAAGAACTCGGCATAACCCACTTCCACGGCATTTCCCTGATATGAGAATGGAAGGCTGGAAGTTTTTTTTTGGTGAGAAACAGCTTTTAGGGATCAGTGCTTTGATTCGAGTGGAGTTGCAGCAGGGGAATGAAGTGAGTTAGATCTCGCTGTGGAAGTAATCTTAGTTCTGATTGAGAGCAGGTTTCAGATCAGCCATCCTTAAAAGTGGCACCGGTGTTGAACCTTCATCTGAAATGCTCATCTGAATGTGGAGCACAGAGAAGGTCAGGATTAGCAATGGAGAGTGCATGGATTCTTATTTATAAAGAGATTGAGGAATGTGAGGTGAGTGAACTCAATGGACAGGCACCTGTAAGAGGAGCAGTAGTTATATACAGCAAAAGCACATTAATTTATAATGATATTTTTCTGTATCCATACTTATGGATGGAGGTTCATCCATGCCTAAATGGGTTGGCAATCAGAATTAAGCACTATGTATGTATGTATGTATGTATGAGTCACATACATGTATAGTACATACACTCATCATCAAAATAATAGTTGCACAAATGGCTTCACCCTGAAGGAATTAGCCGTCAGGAATGTAACCTGGTGGGTTGGTTTGACATAGAGTTTTACGCTTGGCCGCGCATGTGACGTAAGCGAGGACGGACTGCTGTGAGTGACCCAACAGCCATGACTGCGAACTTTCAGTGAGCAGTGATGCCCTCTGTGAGTCATCCTGATCATCCAACACCATTGGCAGACAGATTACGGCAGCTACCTTAATATCACGTCAACTTCGCCAAAGACTACATTGGTAACGTGCCAGACTGTCATGGATTGACTCACTTTTATGTCTTGATCACCGTAATCAGCACCAAGATGAATTGTTTGTTGTCACGCGTCACGTGTCCTGTCACTGGTGTCACTCCACCTCCACCCCTACCACAAAATCTGAAGGAACTGCATGAGAATATTTAAGCTGCATGGGATGGATTATTGCAGGACACCATTAGGAACCTCTGCAACTCCATGGCAAGACATATGCATGTTGCATTAGCAAACATGGCGGCCAAATGCTATACTATACATACGTATAGTGTGTGTGTGTGTGTGTGTGTGTGTGTGTGTGTGTGTGTGTATATACACACATGCTGGAGTTTTAAACACCTTAGTGATGCTGCTGGACTGAAAATCAAGCACCAATGAAAACTACCCAGCCAACAGTGTCATGTGGGCAGCATCCTGTGAGCACTGATGAAGGACCAGAGGATGACCAACACAAACTGTGCAGCAGTAGATGAGCTGTCGTCTCTAACTTTACATCTACAAGGTGAACAAACAAGAATGATGGAGTGGACAGTGAATGGACACAGTGTTCTAAAACTCCAGCAGCACTGCTGTGTCTCGTCCACACATACCAGTGCAACACACGCTAACACATCATCATGTTAGTATCACTGCTGTGCTCAGAGCAATCCACCACCCAAATGATACCTGCCCTGTGGTGGTTCTTTTTGGGGTTCTGACAATTTCATGAACAGTGTGAAAGTGAACTAACAAAGTACACAGAGAAACAAATGGACTACAGTTTGTAATTGTAGAGCTACAAAGTGCAGTCATATGGTAAGTAGAGCTGAGACAATGGTCAATGAGTGCAGGTACAAGAAGGTTTTCCTAATGATGTAGCTTGTGTGTGTGCTCATGTGTATGTGTAGAAATACACATACATATATTTTACATATGTCCATGTGTTCAGTTCACCTTTCCAAATCTCTGTGGCAGCCCAGTATTACTTGTATTTTACTTGGTTTTATTGATCAGTATTGTTGCTGCATACTGCTGGAAAACAGGAAATTCTAATGTGTTTGTTTATTTGCATTTTTTCTAGTTACATATTGTGCTTTTGCAAGTGAAAACACACTTATACATAATACATAAATATAAACATAGTTGCGTCAGAAATATATGTTCAAATGGAATATTTTATGTAATATTACAAAATATTTTTTTTTTGGTTTTTTTCTTTTATTTCCATTTAATTTTCTCCTTCTCTTTCTTCTACTCTCTCCTTCTAGACCAAAGGAGACAGTCATCCCCACAGAGTTGCCTTTAGTGCATGAGGTCACCACCACATTGCGGGAATGGGCTTCGATATGGAGAGATCTGTATGTGGTAAGTAATGATCAGTGTGATGTGCGTCTTTCTGCTGTAGTGGATGACTGTAGCATCTTGAATGTGCTTTCTTCGTGTTCTCTTAAACAGATGATGAGAAACAGTTTATGAAGATGACAGTTATTTGAGCAGTTCTTTAGGTGAAATTGGTTATGCTGGTTAGAGGCAAGTAATTGGAAATCAATAAATTCAAACTTTACATACTGCTTTGGCATGTTTAGAAGGGGCGCTGAGTAATTAGTGTATATTATAGCCAACATTTTAGCATGTGCGCTAGTAGAATGGTGGAATCAGACTTATGTGCATTAATTCCACCCCTCATTCGGTGTAAATTTAGATATGTGTGTGTGTGCGCGTGTGTAGGAGCACCAGCAGTATACTGCTAAGCTACTAAACATACATAGCTAGCACATAAGGTGGCTAGTCAGCCGGTTTGTCCTCTTCAGCTTTGTGTTTTAGAAGCTGTAAATTGTGGATAAGAAATAGTTAACTAGATCATCACAATTATTTGTATGACAAATTGGGAGCTTAAGGTTCATGATCATGACAGCCCTACATTGACCTCCATGAGATCATGTACAGGATCTCCATATTGGACTACAGTATGTTGCAGATTTCATGGACGTAAATGAAACATACATGCAGGCCATTGAGCTATTTAGTTTTATTAGTTTATTTTATTTTAGTTGAGCTTTTATACAAAGCCTCTTAAAAACCCGAAGTGCATGTATTCGTCCATCACCACCACGGTTTACTCGTTTGTTATATGAAGCTAACTTTCTGTTTTGACATATTAAAATTCACACTTATGTTGCGTCATAGTGAATGTTGACAGCTTAATTAGCACTCCTTGCACTGTATACACAAATTAAGCAGTGTCTGTGTGTTTTGTTCCACAGGGCGACAAGCGTGAGATGTTTAATACTGTTCGTGACATGATCTATGATCTCATTGAGTGGCGATCTCAGATTCTGTCAGGAACTCTTCCACAAGACGAGCTCTCTGAGCTTAAACAGAAAGTCACCTCCAAGATCGACTATGGGAACAAGTATGTTCGTCCACCTCTTTCTTCCTGTACTTGCTGGTCACATGGTACCATTTTTATCTTTTAATTCAGTATAGAAGGCAGACATGGTTAAGAAATTGGTAAATAGACAGCCAACTTCAGCCTTATCCCTTCTTCAACACACTCCAAGCTAATTTCTTGTCCTCTAAACAGTAAATGTTATTTTGAGCGAACATAGCTTTCCAACATGAAATTAGTTCATGCATTCAGTACCTTTAATTTGTATGATGCACTTTTTTTTGCAGTCACAGGTGCCATAGTGTTAATTAGCTTTGTGCACTATTTGTTAATTGCTTCTTTGTCCCTTAATCTGTTCCCCTCACCTCTTATCTGATCTATTGTGGTGTTCAGAGTTCTAGATCTTGACCTAGTGGTGAGGGATAAAGATGGGAACATTTTGGATCCAGACCTCACCAGCACTATCAGCTTGTTTAGAGCACATGAGGCTGCATCCAGACAGATCGAAGAACGCATCCAAGAGGAGAAGGTTAAACAAAAAACACACACACACGCAAGCAAAAAAATAACACTGCCTAGGTCCTGAAGCTAATATTTCTTTTGTCATAAACTTATAGCAGATCTAGGAAGCTGCTGACATGGGGGGCTTGCTAGTGTATGACCACGTAATGACTGGAGCGCTGTTTCATAGAAGTGCATAGCACGATCTGGTTAATCACAGCAGCGCTATCTCAGCAATCATCATAATAGGTACATTACTTTAATTGGCTTGATATTTAGTTGGTTACAGTGGAAACAACACAGAACCCTGTTAGTCTGGCAGCTGTCAAGTCATCATTTGTTCGGTTGATAAGTGCTTCATCAGACAGTCACAGTTTTAGTGCACATGTGTGGTACCTTGACAATAAATGCATAATTTTGACCAATGTTTTGATATTGATTACAAATGATGTTAGAATCATCAGGCCTAAAATACGACCTTGCTTGTTCCAATATCATAGAGTGATTATGCATCAACAGCTTTTTAAATAATAGCTTTTATTGATTCAAAATTTCCCTTGTATCCACTGGAATGCAGAAGGTTCAGCCATCCTTTGCAAGACATTGTGTTTGGTCCTAGTTAAGCCCCCATAAGACAGATTCATGTTGAAGTAGCACTATGGAGGGTGTTGTAGGAGTCTTTCCTATGATTAAACATGTACACAGAGAGGGATGCTCTGAGGGCAGTTTCAGCCTGTCAGATCGTTTTTAGCTTCTCTTCTCTCACACTCTCTCTCTCACACTCTCTCTCTCTCTCTCTCTCTCTCTCTCTCTCACTCACACACACACACACACACACACACACACACACACACACACACTTTTCCTCTCTGTTGTTTTCCTGTTCTCTGTTTCTTGCAAACATTGTCACACTTTTTTCCACCCCTCTTTTGCCTCTGCTTCTCAGCATGCTCCAGCTTCACAGATGGGGGGCTAATCTGAGAAGCAGGGACCACAAATACATTTGCATGTGTTATCTTAGGTGCTCTTTCAGTGGTTCACGGTATCTATTTCCATACCCTCTATGTAAACAGTGTGAGCAACATAGCAGATCTGACTGTGAGGGGTTTTGTAACATTCAAGCATACATATGACATGGCATTTTCTTTGAAAGTTTTACTTTGAAAATATCAGCCAAATGTCACTGCTGTGTTGAACAAACTGGCATCTAGCTTTAGTCCCATGTTGCCTTTATTTTTTATAAGTAATATCAATGTGTAAGTTGGCACACGCACATGGCTGTATGTGTTTATCTAAGCATGTGTTCTTTTGATCACTGTGTAGTGTACTGTAGTGTACAAGTGTAGACTAGGGTAAAATTGAATATAACAAATAACCTTTGGCTCTTAAATCGTTGTGGCGCTCATAGTCTGACCATGCGCATTCAGACAGTTTCATGATGGTCTCTTACAAATTGTAGTTATTGAGCTGTTGATTAGACTTTATATAAAACATTGAATAAAAGCTTTGTTACTTTGTCAGAGTTGAAAAGCGCAATTGAGGTATTTCGCCTGTATAATACAATTTAGCAATGGGTCTTACTTGACTTGTGAATTGTGCATGTTTTTCTTTATCTCTCCACTGTAGTCTCAGAAGCAGAACCTGGATCTGAGCAGACAGGCCAAGTTTGCCTCCACGCCATCTTTTGCTCTGTTTGTAACGCTGAAGAATGTAGTGTGTAAGATTGGGGAGGATGCTGAGGTGCTCATGTCTCTCTACGACCCCATTGAATCTAAGTTTATCAGGTGCTCTGTCCACTCATAAAGACACATCTACACTTTCATACATGTACACATGTCAGTTACAGTAAAAGTGGGACAGTATGTGACATTAAAAACAGAATCCAGTGATTTGTAAATCTACTATTTAAACAGTGCAAAGGCATACTGAATGTTTTACTTTATGAATCTCACTACATTTGTCTATTCGAATTTGATGCCTGCTCCACATTTAATGTTAAAAGTACAAAATGGTTTAACAGGATAGGCACAAAGTCAGTGAATAATCAAGCAGATAAGTCCTCAGGGAGAAATGTCTGTGCATATAGGGTAAGGGCACGACATATTATCTGTTACTGTGTTACAAACCAGCTTAATTGGGACATTTTTATGGTGACCAAGATCATTTTTGCTATTGTGATACATAGTATAGTATCTTTTAATTATATTATGTGAATATCGTCAGTCATTGACCTACTGTATGTGTATATATATACACACGCACACATATTTCTGACATAATATGCTACTATCTTTTGTCATAATATGAGAGTGTCTTTTTTTAGGGATCTCCATGCTTATTTTAGCTTTATGCCAAACCACATTCTGCAACTTGTAGCGGTATGACTGTTTTTGTTTTCAATTGTTTGCCCCCAAACAATTGTGAGTTGTAACATAGAAAGGTGATGTAGTACTGGGATTAACATGTTCTTGTCCTTTTTTGGAATGTGTTGCAGACATTATATTTAGAATGTGTGTAATTTGTTGTCTATTTTAGTTATTGAATCAGTTGAATCAATCATGCAGAATGTCAAATAAAACACCCACATACAAACAAACCAAAACTCCACACAGTGGTCACAAACAATTACAATACAGTATGTAGATACTGTGTACACACACACACACACACACACACACACACACACACACAAACTCTCTCTGTACTGTTCTGGAAATTCCCTATTGTTGCAGGATTAAAACCTTCAAACAGCGAACTGTCCAAAACAACAATCTGGCCTTTAGTTAGAAGTGTCTCTGGCCTTAGGCCTGGGGAACCGTGAATCAGTTTTGTGGGTGCCCATGTCAGCAGTGGCACACACAGAATACATAAGACACTGTTGTGGCTGTAGTTTACAGTAGCAGTTATTGATATTTTTCTCTTCTTTTTCTCATTTTACCCCCACCACCCCCTCCCTCCCCCAACCCATTTTCTCTCTCTATCCTCTCACCTGCAGTGAAAACTATCTGGTCCGGTGGTCCAGCTCAGGTCTGGTCAAAGACATTGATCAGCTTCACAACCTGCGAGCTGTATTCACAGTACGTATCCTCTCATTCTCTACTGCAGTGCATTTTTTTAAAATGAAGATTCCACAAAATATTCAGAGTCTTAATGTTGTGCTTCGTTGCAGTGTAGGATGGTTTCTGTAGTCATGTTAAAGTTTGGTGATTCAGCTAGGCGTGACATTTTGCCAGCAAAAGCAGTGTGCCGCCCCGGCTGAGTAATTACAGTATTACAAATTGACAATTTAATTTGTATTTCCCTTTTGTTTTGTATACGTCCTAATTGCAGTATTGTCACACAGTAATTATGGCTTAATGAAGGGATTTTAGTTCACAAGCGCATCCCACGTACAGTCCATTTTTAGAGTTGGTGTCACCCTCTGTTGGTCAGGTAATTATTTAATAAAGCCATCAAGTCCAATAAGGGACATGTAGGAAACCCTTTTGACTTTTCCCTCTCTTAATGGGAAATGAAGGCTCACCTGGCACTATGGGCACAAAGCCCAGCATATTTAGTGTGTGAGAAAATATGTCATAAGATGTAAACAGTTCTGATGTATAGTTTGGAAACCAGACTTCTCACTATCCCGAGAGACTCTGGTGGGTTTCGGCACTCACTGTGGCCAAGAACAGTGGCCAAGTACTTTAACAGAAAAGGGCTTTTGACTGGCATATAAACCACAGGCGGTTGTTTTTGCATGGCATATAGAGGAATATGATTAAAACTGTTCTACAGCAAACCAGCCTTATATAACAGTGGTATTCAGTGAATTGTGATGTTGTACCGTTGTGCTTCATCATACATTTAGATGCTAATTTTCTTGCTGTGGAAAACCATACACCTCTCACACTTCCATGCGAATATGTCTTGCTCCAAAAGACATACTGTTGTACAGAGCTGGCAACAGTTGCCTACTAACTAGCTTTGTAGCATGATTTCATTGGTATTAGCAGAAGATTGTTTGCTGTTGGAGTGATTGTAGCTGCTAGCAAACTGAAGACCACTTCTTTATGTACACCTCTCTGTATCTGCACTCATTGTCTGTTTTATCAGCTGTATTTACCATATAGATGAACTTTGTAGTTTTACAATTACAGACTGTAGTCCATTTGTTTTTTTGCATACTTTGCAAATCCCCTTTAACCCTGTTCTTCAATAGCCAGGACCCCCACAGGACCACCACAGAGCAGGTTATGTTAGGTGTTATGTTGGTGTGAGTGGATCAGACACATAAGTTCAAACACCTCAGGATCACTGCTGGATTGAGAATCATGGAATTGTGGAATAATATCTTCCATTTTAGAATGAAACATACTGTGAATGACACATCAGCAGACAGCCTAATGTGTTTTTTAGCATAGCAGTCACTGTGGTAGCAACCATAACAACAGTACGAGAATACAGTATTTGGTTGATGCAGTAGATATTGCTAAGAAAAAAAAAAGAAGGAGGGGAAATGCAAGTAATATTTTTTAAATGCAGGATGCAGGGAGTGAGCTTATCATTAAGAGTGTGTGTGTGTGACGGGGGGGGTTCTCTGGGAGTTGAGGAATCTGATTACACAGTCTAGCTGTGAAGGTGTGAATGGCATGATGTCTTCTTTCAGATGGCAGAAGAAAGAACAGTTTGTTTGGGGTGCTACAATGCTGGTGGCTTTGCGGTTGCAATGTGTGGTGTAAATATCCATGATGGAGGGAAGAGAGACCCCCAATGCCTTTCTCAGCTGGCCTCACTTTTCGCTGTGGATCTTGTAGTTGGAAACAGTGCAGTTCCCAAACCAGGCAGTGATACAGCTGTTTACAATGCTCTCTGTAGTGCCTCTGTGAAAGGTGGTAAGGATGATGGATGGAGGACAAGCTTTCCTTAACTTCTGTTGGAAATGGAGACAATGCCGGGCTTTCTTGGCTATGAAGCTGGTGTTGAGGGTCCAAGTGATCTCTCTGCTAGGTGAACCTCAAGGAACTTGGTGTATGACCGTCTCCACAGAGACTGATGAGGCTGAGTGTACAGTGGTCACTCTGTGCTCTCCTGAAGTCAAACAGCTGTCTCTTTTTTTCACATTCACATATCGGTTGTTTCCCACCTGCTCTATGCAGGTTCATCAACAAATACCATTATTGCAGACAGACTGAGGTCTTCCATATACGTCGTCTTCCAACATGTGTTCTTTTTCTCAAAATGAGAAGGACTTCCAGTGAAGGAGACTACTGGGTCTTGATGTACCTCATTATGATCCTTTTGAAGAATCAGAATCAGGTTTATTGGCTGCACACATGTTGACACACACAAGGAATTTGGTTTCAGCAGTTTGTGTGTCTCTCTAGTACACTACCAATATAAACATAACTGACCACAATGACTCCACATATGCACAATAAATACAGATGTTAACAATATACAATCTACGCAGTATACGCAATATACACAATGACTCCACATACACACAATAAATACAGACACTGTACAATATGCACTGCACGGTATACACAATGACTCCACATACACACAATAAATACAGACATTTACAATATACAGTCTACACAATGTACAAGCAATAAATAAACTATATATGGACAAATATACAGTTTACACATTATTTACATTCAGTGTAAGGCAGTAGTGTTGAGGTAGAGGCAGTAGTGTTGAGGTAGTGCAACAGTATTATTGTACATGAATGGGGAAGAAACCGTAGGGTATAATCTGGCATGTGAGTGAAACCGGTGAACATTATGGAGGAACAGGAGTAACTATGGTCCAGCAGAAGATGTAACTGGTCAGCTGTTGATGAAGGTGATGGCCTCAGGAAAGAAGCTGTTTCTGTCTGGTTGTCTTGGTGTACAGGGTCCTGTAGCACCTGCCGGATGGGAGGAGTTGGAATATGCTGTATCCAGGCTGAGACAGATCTGTGATGATTTGCCCTGCCCGTTTCCTGGTTTCTGGACAGTACAAGTCCTGGAGGTTGGGAAGTGGAGCACCAATGATCTTTGCAGCTGTCTTTATGGTCCTTTGTAGTCTGTTCCGGTCCTGTACTGTGGCTGCTCCAAACCAGACTTTGATGGATGTGTACAGGACTGATTTGATGACTGCAGTGTAGAACTGGTTCAGCAGCTCCTGTGGCAGACCCAACTTCCTCAGCTATTGCAGAAAGTACATACTCTGCTGAGCCTTTTTGAGGAATGAGTTAATGTTGGTCTCCCACTTCAGGTCTCGGGAAATGATAGTATCCAGAAACTTGGTGTCCACGGTTGAAACCGGGGTGTTGGATATTGTGAGGGGGATCAGTGTTGAAGGCTATCTCCTGAAGTCTACAGTCATCTCCACTGTCTTCAGTGTGTTCAGTTCTAGATTGTTCTGACTGCACCAGAGAACCAACTGTCCGACCTCCCTCCGATAAGCTGACTCGTCATCATCTTGGATAAGTCCGATGAGAGTAGTATCGTCTGCAAACTTCAGGACTTTAACAGATGGGCACCTTATTTTTCGACACGTGTACAATGATGGTGGCCTTGAAGTACACTGTGCTACGTAGAGAGATGTTGAAGATGTCAGTGAGAGCATTCACTAACTGGTCTGCCCATTCTCTGTGCACAAGGCCATGTTGTTTGGTCCTGCATCTGGTAAGGAGGCCTCACTGTCACAGGAAAGTGATGTTCTCTTGTAGTTGCTGATGACCTGTATGCCCTGCCTTATGCATCTTGAGTAACCGGTATTTTTAAGGTGTTTGTGAATTCTTCTTCCGAGAGTGTGTGCGATTTTCTCTTTGTAATAGCTTATGGGGGTTCTTTGTCTTCTGCTCTGAAAGCTGAGTCATGCATCCTAAACAGCACGCACACATCAGCAGTCATCCACGGCTTCTTATGTGAGCATGTGCTCATGGTCTCTGAGGTAACCCCATCGATTCACATGCTGATATAGCCAGTCACTGGTGCTGTACGCTCAAGTTAACACGGTCACCGTTGGTGGCAGCCTCCATAAAACTGGCCCCAAGAAGAACCAGCACGTTCTGTGTTTCTTGTTGCAAACTTCAGATACTGATGGATTTTAGGGAGCACTAGCCTGAGATTTGCATGATTAAAATCTCTGGTGACAAACAGTCTGTCTGGAATTATCTTCTGCAGTTCAGTGATAGCCCCACGCAGCTCATAGACTGAGCGTTCACCCTGAGGGAGGTAGACTGCTACAATAAGTGCAGAGGTGAAATCTTGCAATAAATAAAACTCCACCATTGGAAAACAGTATTTTGCATTCTTCCACCATTCCTTGTTGTTATAAGGACACAGGTCCCCTCGTGTTTTACCCATCAGAGCTGCACTTCTGTTGTTAGAAAACAAGGCTAGCCCGTCCAGCTGAATGGCAGCTTCAGGAATGCTGTCGCTAAGCCACATTTCAGGGAAAACTAAAAAGCAGCCGTCTTTAAACTCATGCTGGCCATTTCACTGAAGTTTGATGTAGTGGACTTTATTGTCCATTTAGCAGACATTTGAGAGCAGGTGGTAGAACTGGCCGGCTAGAGTAAACTTTTAGCCTAGCATGGACCCCCGAACAACTTTGCATACTTCTGCTTTTTTGCACAGCACCGAAGTCTGCCACCTCCTGCGAGCAGTATGTGTGTGTGCTATGTGGCATTTCCCTCCCTAAATTCTTTGTGCCATCCCACAATCCTTCCCCAGAAAATGAGGCGGTCTGTCCTCTCGGATCCCATTGTGAGCAGTGTACCCTACACAAGGCCTTCACAGTGAAGGTTTTCTCAAGGTAGAAAAGATCCTATCAGTGTATCGGTTGTTCTAGCCAACATGAGAAAGTGTGTAAGCTTTATAAGACTACATCATACTGGGAATGTTGCTCTAATCCTAAGATTAGAGCAACATTCCCATATTCTAATCTGGGAATATTAAAAATATATATTAAAGTTAAGTTTAATACAGGGTTCCAGGACAGTATGTGTATTGAATAGTTAAATTGCTTGTTATAATAATAATTGTGGTATCAGACCAAATCTGACAAATTTCCTTTATTTAAAATATCATAATTAAATGTATCTGTTTCATCCTTCTCTGTACATTTTGGGAAGCTATATAAAGGCACACATGATTTGTGCAGGTTCTTGCTATATTAATGTGTTTGGGCATTTATGATTGCTCTGTAGGACCTCGGCAGTGAAGATCTTAAGAGGGAGAAAATCAGTTTTGTCTGCCAGATTGTCCGGGTGGGGCGCATGGAACTGCGAGACAACAACACTAAAAAGCTGACATCTGGACTACGACGACCCTTTGGAGTGGCAGGTAAACTAAAGTATTTACAGACTCAATCTCAAACATTAATCTGTTAGCCACAAAGGGCCAGTTAAATATCTGATTCACATATTTAAAATACTGGTTAACAACTGCTACTGTCTAATCAGTAGAGCATGATATGATATAGTGGTTGGTATAGTGCTACCACCCTACACTATACCCATAAATATTCCCTGGGCAAGACTTCTAACGCTACTTTTGCCTACCTGTGTAAATGTAAACTGTAAGTCGTTCTGGATAAAAGTGTCTGCCAAATGCTATTAATGTAGATGTTACGTTGGGTGGAGGAAAAAAAAAGTCTGCTCTTAATAAATAAAACATGAGGCCCGTGCTGTGACTGCTTTGTAAGGTGATTGTTGTTTTGTTAGTGATGTGAGTTTTGGAAAATATAAGACCCTTGTAAGCCTGGCTTTTTCCAAATTAGGAGATTTATGATGCGCCAAAGACAAATAAGATCTCTTAAACCTGATTGAAAGTATTCTAAAGGAGTCTTGATGAGAAAACGAGAGAGCAGTGAAGAAAGACCCCTGTCTCAAGGCTTCTCGCATGACTGCATAAAGAGATTTAGCTGATAATCAGAGGTTTTGAGAGTAGAATGAGGAATTAGAATGAGGAATTAGTGAGTGTTTCATCCCTGGTGGCAAAGATACCTCCTCCATAGTAAACTAATTAGATTGGCTCTCAGCCCACTGCTCATCACCAGGGTAAATCAATCCTTGATTCTTTGTCGTGTAAGAGGTGATGGGACTTGTTCATCTTGAAGAACTCATGATCACAAATGTGATTGGGTTTTTCCTTACACATCAAATTTGTTATGCTTGCATGGTGTATTCAAAGCTGAATTGAATTCCATGTCCCCCAACAGAGACTCCAGACGCACTTAGAATGCAAATTACAAATATGATGTAATGTGCTGTTATGACAGACTTGATGCTTTTATATGGCCTGAGTGGTATTTTTCTCCCCGTGTGTGGGAATAGAGCAAGATGTATGTATCCCTTGTGAAGGGATCAAAGACGATGAAAAGAATGCCCTTATCGGTTTAAACATGAAATGCATTTTTAAGATGGGAAGGAGAAGCATTTTTCTCCAGTTTAACCTCTCCCACATCACTACAGAGTCTTTAGTTGCACAGAGGGGTTGTGTGGAGTTGCACCTGAGCAGTGGTGCTTTCCACTTTGGCTCATCATGTGCCTGGCTGGAGAGCAGTGTCTTCATCTTATGTTGTCAGTTGCTGCAGAACCTAAATGCCTGCATTTATGTCAGTGGAAGAAGCTAATTTCTCTAGACAGAATTGCTCACAACAAGTAAAAATATCTAGAAATATGCTGAACATTAGTGCACATATTAGACATAATAGACTTATTTACTGGACTTGCTTTTATTTCCCTAGAAATATTTTTGGCTGTGTAGGTAATGATGGATCTACTAGAATTTCAGTTACATTTGGATGCTTTCTAATAAAGTTGTTTATTCCATAATTAGTATCCATGATCTTTAAAGAACAGTGTTTTACCCTTGCTGCTTGATCCCTGCCCCACAGTTACAACTCATTGAGTCTTTTCTTTTTTACAGTAATGGATGTCACTGACATAATCACAGGCAAAATGGATGACGAGGACAAGCAGCACTTCATCCCTTTTCAGCCGTGAGTATGAACTCTGCTCTATGTACACATGAACTCTTTAACACATGTTCTTATTATACCATGAACATATGAGATTTGTTTAGTTCCTCATATGTGCTGTCTTGTGTGTAACATCTTAGCGGTGCTATTATGGGCAAAAAATACACAAAATTTCTCTTAGGCCAAATGTACTCAACCAGTCAACCAAGTTTATTTTTTGAGTTTTTGAGGCCAACATAACTAAAATGTAGTGCAAACTGCTTGCTTGAATTATCACACACTTGCCTGAGATCACATCGGTCTTTAGCAAAGGATTTTGTATAGCTGATTTCTTATGCTGTATAACACACATTATTCAATATAGGTGACCTAAAGTGCAGAACACTAAGTTGGCTCATATTTCTATGTTGGCTATACAATTAACTTTTGTCAATTTTTGTAGATATCGATATGTCACACGGGGCAGCATGGTGGTGCAGTGGGTAGCGCTGTCTCCTGACAGTGAGAAGGGCTATGGTTCTCCAGCTGATTCCAGGGCTCTTTCTGTGTGGACTTTGCATGCTTTCCCCATCTCGGCATGGGGAAACCCATGCAGAGATGGGGAGAGCATGCGAAGTCCGTGATCTGGTTTCCTCCCACAGTCCAAGGACTTGATGCTAAAGTGTGCGTGTGTGCGTGTGTGCGTGTGCGTGTGTGTGTGCGCGTGAATGTGTATCTCTGGGTGTCTGCCCTGTGATGGACTGATGACCTGTCCAGAATGTTTCCTGCCTATGAAGAATGAAAAGGATGAATGAAAAAGGTGTTAGAAATTATTTAACAACTCTTATTTGCGACAAGTGTGTGATTTAGGCATGCAGTTTGCATGATGACGAATGGGTAATTCATGTTATATTAGCTTCTCAGCTCCATTGCAAAACAAAATAAGTCAACTCTGTACACCAAACATGGCTGACTGACTACATTTACAATAAAGGGAAAATTGTGTGTACTTTGAGCCCTTGTGAACCTGTGAAGGCATCAACACGCATCTCTATTGAGCCGTAAAAGCACACCAGCGATAGTGAGAATTGTTGCTTCTTCCTGCAAAACTTGTAGGCAGCGGGTGGGTAAAGTGTTCTGCGCAGAAGGTGCCAGCATAAGCCCTCTGCTTCAAGCTTCCTTGTGGGCAATACGCTCAAGTTTTTCTATGGTTTGAAACTCCTGGCACCTGATTAGCTGTAGCCTGTAGCACTAGTTTCTGCCGATTCCCTCCTGGCTCAATTAAGACTAGCTCGTTAACTCTTGTCCATAAGGAGCTGGGAGAATGTGAGTAGCCTTTCCTCTCTTAGGATTCTCTCTCTAATTGGAAATCCTTTAGATAGAGACAGTCTGCATGCCTCTTAACGTTTTCCAGCTGCGGATAAGCCAGGAAGCAATTAAACCCCTATGCGTTCCTCAGATAAGAAAGTTTCTCTCACACTTGTGTGTATGTATTTGTACAGCATACTGTGGTAAATGTCATTTCAGCAACTCTGAATCTCGGAATCAGGGTTTTGGTCTCTCTGGACATGTTGTTTTTGCAGCATCTTAGCATGGAGGATGTATATAGAAACAGGAGGTTAATTAGCCTTAAAGACATAATGGCCAGAGTAGGTTAGAGATCAAAGAGCTAGAATCCGTCCTGAGTGATTGTAGTCATTCTAGATGATGATGTAGTCATTTCTTGGATGAGGAGGACTTTGGATTTGCAGAGCAGAGTTTTCTATAAATGTTTAGTTGTTGGAAGAGGTCCTGCTTTTGTGTTTCCCTATTCTCACATACGTCTTGTGGGCCGCAGAACTTCTGGAACTGTGATAATAGAAACCCAATTCCTAAAACCTTAAAACAGTAAGAAAAATGTATTTGAGTATAGCAGAAAGGCATTGGGCCAGATCTGTATATTGTACTGGCAGGTTTACAGTGACGTTATGATGTGAAGAGTAAATAAATGTAAATAGTGTGGCGGTAATACCTTTGCTAATTCATTAATCGTCACATTTATAGTTACATATGCTTGTAGCAGTTCATAACATGACACAGTCCTGCAAAATACTGCCTTGAGCACTCTGGCAGTTAGTTTCCTTAGTAAACCTTCCAACTGATGTTGGATTGAATACTGGCTTGAGCAGGATTTCAGATTGGCAGATTTAACTGGCGCTGTACTTAAAACAGCCTCTTTATCCTGCAGCAAATTCGATGCTTGGTGAAACCCCCTCCTGTGAATGAAAAGGCTTGTAATCTAAATAAGTGAAGAGTAATTTGACATGTTTCCTGTATGTTTCCTTTTTTTTAAATTTACAGTGGATTTTCACATGTGCAAGCTGAGGTAAAAATAGCTTACCATAGTGATTTGAATTTCAGCACGTCAATTTAAATTTAAGTTGTGTGGAAAAATTCATGCCACTTGTTATTCTTACTGCAGTTACTTTTGAAAAAGAAAAAGACGTGAATTCTTCCCCATGAAAGGTGAAGTCTTATGTACTGAAATATAACTCCTATAATTAAATGTTTTTTTTAACAATGTTAAGAGTTAACAATACAATTTTCTTGTACATGTAATTAATTTCTAATATCGTCAACACTGTCTGATGAAGAAACTTTGTTTAAAGAACTTGAAAGTATTTTACCAAAGTGCTCTGATTGGCTAGCGCTGCTTGCTTTAAAATTTGTTCTCTATTATCCACTTTTCCACTTTTATTGTTTTTTTATAAATAACCGATTGTTCTAAAATTGATGCCTGCCTGTTCCAAAAAAGTTGTGAGGGCATTTTCAGACCAGATGACAATCATACTTGGATGTGAAAAGAACATTTAGAAAAGGCATAGTCTTTTAATGAGTCACTTTGCCAAAAAAGCATCAGAAACTAAGCTTGATAGTGACAAAATGGAAGTTATAAAATTAAAGGTATTTCCCTCCTGACGGTTCGTAATTCCATCAGAGAATCCAAAGAAATTTTCGTGCCTAAAGAGCAAGGTAAAAAAAACAAAAACACACACACAGTGAATGCTCACCTTTGAATTAGGGTCTGTGCATGGCGGTCTATTAGCAAGTTAGCTGCATATCTGTCACGTACCATTTATGCCGAACACATATTGGAGCAACTTATACTGCCTTTTAGACAGCGTCTTTTTTACCCATGCACTTTTCAGCATGTTATAACAGCATGACTTTGTAATCAGAGAGTGTGGGTGCTGGGCTGGCCTAACTCTCTTCTTCTGAAAACATGTGACACAAGGTCCTATACGGTTGCGCAGCTGTATTACGCAAGAATGGTAAAAAACTGGTTCAGTTCGAGTCTGTAAGGCAAAAGTGCTGCTAATAGGAAATGTGATGTAATGCAGTGGTGAACATGCTCCTTTCCCAGCTGTCTTACAGTGTGTTGCAGGCAATGATTTTGGAAGGACCGTATATTTGCAAACAATAAGTTCTTTAGACAAACCAATGAAAACAAGTTTTCATACGGTTTCAAACTGAGGTCAAAGTCAGGTCGAAAAGTCGTTCCTAAACACTGCTTTCTGTTTCATTTTATGTATCCTGGCTTGTTTGGAATTGGGTTTATATGAGTAATAACAGTAACAATAATATTTTTCAAAGGTGTACAAAGCCATTTTGGATGCAGACTTGTAGAGGAGTGTCTTAAATATCACATCATTGTGAAGCCTCCTCTTGTTTATAAGAGAGAAAGTGAGCCTTAAAATAGTCTGTTTAAAGTAACTACAGCTTAGTTTTACCTTTTATTCACTAAAACAATGAAGTTTTAAACCTCAAATAAATGTCTGAGTAATTTACAAGCTGATGTATATGTAGGGGTGTGTGTGTGTGTGTGTGTGTGTGTGTGTGTGTGTGTGTGTGTGCGTGCGCGCGTGCGTGTGTCTATTAAGCGTCCTGTGTTTTACTTGCTGCATGACAACCAGTAACCACACAAACACACCCCTGCATAGCAGTTTCTTTCTTTTTTCTTTCTTTCTTTTCTTTTTTCTTTCATTTCTATTTCATCTTTTTTCTTTTTCTTTCTTTCTCTCTTTCTTTTCTTTCTCTCTTTCTTATTTCTGTTTCCTTTTCTTTTTTCTATCTCACCATTCATACAGTGTACACCTTTGCAGGCTCTGTCTGTGATGTGGAGGGTTTTCCCCGCTGGTGTAGGGTGTTGCGCATCAGAGCTGGCCGCTGTCACGCTGTCAGTCATGCCCTCGGGGCAGTCGCTTGTACGCTTCTAGTAGCCCTGGCTCCGGGTTTATTTTTTATTAGGCTCAGAGTGGAGTGGAAGCATTTCTTCAATTCCACTCTGCCTGTCTCTTCCATCACCCACCCTTTATCACTGTTTGCTTACAATATGTCTTTTGTCCTCTGTCATGGTATTTGCATCACTATTTGGTCTTTTCCTTCTTTTCTCTTCCCTTCCTTCCCTTCCTTCCCTTCCTTCCCTTCATTGTCCTCCTCTCCTTACCTTATGTTCTGCTCGTCTTTTCACTGCTGCTGTTTTTTCTTTTTTCTGCCTTCTTTCTTTCTTTTTTTATCTTGCACTTATGCCTTTTATTTCGCTCTTTTATTTCTATTTCTTTCTGGTCCTCCTTTACTCTTGCCCCTTCTATATCTTTCTCTGTACCACTATTTCTGTCCCCCTCCGTCTTTCTCTCTCCCTCCCTCCCTGTGGTGTTTTGCCTGTTGTCATGTGTGAACTCCAGGCTTGCGCTGGATGACGCCATCCGCCACAGGCAGCTGAACATCTCCCGTTTTTCACCCAGGGTGGCGGGGGAGAGCGATTTCCTCCAGAGCGTCATCAACAAAGTCATCGCTGCCAAAGAGGTCAATCACAAGGGACAAGGTAAGCATCGACCTCAAACCCACCAATTCCCCTCCATCACTGACACCCTGATTGTGGTTTTTATGGTTAATTGAGTGATCAGACTGTTTTATACCTCATGTATAATACTATTAAAACATATAAACCGAACGTTTTGTTTATTATAAAAACCATGACTAATAGGTACAGTTCCTCTGCATGTCACACCATTGTTGCACTGTGATGTCATATTGTTGTAGTAGAGTCAGTCCTACGTAAAATAAGACGCTCTGACAAGTTTTCCTCTTGACTGATGTCATGCTCTAAGTGAAGCTGGAAAGTTTGGCTGATATTTCATAGTTAAATGAGACATTGAGCTCATATGGTATGATATGGAACAAAAATGGCTACTTACTTGTAAAAGGATTTTGTCTGTTTTTGATAGTAAATAAAATACTTTGCAGTTGGCATGATGACGATGTAATTCAATCAGGTATTTACACTTATCAGGCATAATGTTATGACCACCTCAATGTATCTACACTCTGTATTCACTTTATCAGCTCCACTTACCTTATAGTTCTGCAATTACAGACTGTAGTCCATCTGTTTCTCTGCATACTTTGTTAGCTCCCCATCACCTTTTTATTCAATGGTCAGGACCCCCACAGGACCACCACAGAGCAGGTATTATGCGAATGGTGGTCAGAGACGATAGCTCATCTGCTGCTGCAGAGTTTGTGTTGGTCATCCTCTAGTCCCTCATCAGTGGTCGCAGGATCCTGTAGGCTGGATAGTTTTGGTTGGTGGACTATTCAGTCTAGCAGTGACACTGAGGTGTTTAAACTCTCCGGCAGCACTACTGTGTCTGATCCACTCACACCAGCACAACACACACTAACACACCACCACCACTTCAGTGTCACTGCACTGCTAAGAATGATCCACTCATAATACCGGCTCTGTGGTGGTCCTGTGGGGGTCCCGAGCTTTGAAAAAATGGTGATGGGGGATAACAAAGTATGCAGAGAAACAGATGGACTACAGTCTGTAATTGTAGAACTACAAGGTGCACCTATGTGGTAAGTGGAGCTGATGAAGTGGATAAAGAGTGTAGATACATTGAGGTAGTCATAATATTATGTCTGATCAGTGTAAATACTCGATTGAGTATTCTCAATTAACCAAAAATAGACATCAAATCCACATGAAATCTATTCTGAATTTATAACTTACAATTTTCAGTGCATTATTTTTGTGTAAATTTCCAGAAATAATTTTAGTAATAAATAAAAATGCTCAAATGTGTTGGAACTGTATAAAATAATATGCAGTCAGATATGGCCATGAAGCTTTCTTTCATCCATGACTTTTCTTCACTCGTTTACTTTTTTCTTTATTTCTTTTGGCTGTTTGTCCTTCATTTCTGTGGCTGATGTAAATTGGGTTCAAAAGAATCTCAGTGTTTTAGTGCTGTGGCCTCTCGTCACTGTCTGTAAGGTGATTGATTCTGTGTCTCCCGGCTGGGGAGCAGCAGGTTCACCGCCAGCAGGATTTGTTATGACACACATACTGGCTGTCTGCTGGTGTCATGTGTTATGAAGCTCCGGTGAGCTAAATGCCAGCCCCCCTTCTGCTGAGAGGAGGGATTCTAGAGGAAAGGAGAAGGGGACAAAGACAGAGAGCAAAAAGAGGGAGACAGGACAGACAGGCTCAAATTTAGATGTGCTTGTGTGTCAAAGACTTTTCTTTTCTGCTTACTGAGTCATGAAAGCCGAGTTAATCCCTCTGGTTAATTACAGAGTATTTTAAAGCTGGAAAGTTGAGTGAAGTTCAGTAAAAGCTGAATATGGCGTGTATGTGTGTGTGTGTGCATGAATCTGTGTATCTGTGTAATGTTTGTTTGTGAGAAGCAGCTCAAATAATCTGCTTTTATTAAGTAAAGGTTCATTTTACCTCTTCTCAAAAGATGCATTTGTTTTAAGGCATCATTAATTTGATCTAGTTTGCTTCTGTGTTTCTGTTGTTTCTTAGGGTGTTTAATCTACTGAAATGTCTATGACATGTTCTTTAATGTATTAATAAGTCCAGAAAGTTATTGGCTGGTATCAAATATAAGAACAAATGTAAATAATATTTCCACGTCTCTCAGCATCATTGAGTTGGCAATAAACTAATCCAGACTTCTTAATAGACTTTAACACCTAGAACCCTAAGTCTGCACTTTGTAGACAATTTAACTGTATCCTGCGTCTCATAAGTCACTAAAGGCTTAACTTATCAACACGATGTATGGGTGTATTATGTCTGTGAGTTAACCCTTTCCTGACTTATGAAGCTTTGGATAGAGTCATGCTAACTACCTGCAAAGTGCGGACCTAGGGTTCTAAGACGATTGCTGGTGCTGGTATTGTGAAACTTAGTCATTAAATGCCACATAATGCAAATGTTCCTTTAACCACTTACTAAAAGGTGCCTTCGCACTAGTAATTCTGCTCCATTAGTATGAGACCAAAGCAGGAGCATTCTGATTCTCTAGACGTTTACACTGACATATTATATCAAACTAAAAGCTTTATATTGGTAAAAATACATGTGGAAATATCAAGTGAACCTTCTGAATCATGCTGTGCTGGCTTAAACAAGCTCATGGGTTTTGCTTTATCTATGTCTTGTGATATTCAGTAAGCAACATGGCCTTTGTGACTTTCTGGTTTTATTACACATTAAAAACTTGGTGTGTTAATATATAATGTAATTGAAGCAGGCAGTAATATTTGTGTATATCAGGTATTTTCAAATGTCTCAGCTATGTTTTACAGCTGAAACTATCCATTCTATGATACAGAGCATTTATAAACATTGTCAGAACAGTGTCATATGTGCTTTTACATTTGCTTTATCTAAGTCTCTAAGTTTGCCCCATCTGTCTTTGCTCAGGGCTGTGGGTCACACTGAAGCTGCTGCCTGGTGATATCCATCAGATCCGGAAGGACTTCCCCCACCTGGTGGATCGTTCCACTGCAGTTGCTCGAAAAATGGGCTTTCCTGAGATAATCATGCCAGGTGTGAACTGAACAAATGTTAAAAAATGTTGGTAGACTAGGCATAACGTGATCTATGCTGTCAGTGATTCTTTAGTTATATTAATTCTAATTATATAATAAAAAATCTTTCATTTAAGGCTCATGCAGAAATGTGATCAAAGGGAATGTGTATAATGGGGTTTACAGTGGTTATTAGTAAAACCCTTTGAGGTTATCCTGTATGATATTACAGTTTTCAAATACATAAACAAAGTTAGTTGAAAAGTTGATGCCTATTTATTTTATCATTTTTGAGGATGTTAAAAGTTGTATAACATGTTTGAGGTTCTAGGAAAGTTGGAGAGTAGGAACTAGCAACTTCAGTATCATCTTGTGTTACTTTTATTTCCTGTAGTGATGCATCTGTAACATCTACCTCTTGTTTTGTTTTGGAGTTGTAAAGGTTTTGTTTTTGTGTTTTTAGGTGATGTCCGTAATGACATCTATGTTACCTTGGTCCAGGGAGACTTTGATAAGGGCAGTAAGACCACGCCCAAAAACGTGGAGGTGACCATGTCCGTGTATGATGAGGACGGCAAGAGATTAGAGGTTTGGGAGCCTCTCTCGTATTCTCTCTCGTATTCAGTCACACATGCATACAGGCTAGGAGTTGTATGCCTTGCGCCTTAATGTTTTTTAAACAAGAGTTGTGAAACAGAAGGGACTATGAAATGAATAGAGTTATATTTATGATATGGAAATATTAGTATCTAACATGACTTTATATATTAAAACTTCATGTTAGTTCCAAAATGGGCAGGCATGGGCAAAAACATTTATAACCTAAGTGTGTATTTAACTTTTTAAGGAAAATGAATTTGCATTTCATGTAATTATACTTTGACTGGGCACTGTGGTCTTGTTTTCGTATTTTGACCAAAAAAAATTTTGGAAAAAAAACCCCGCAATATATTACACAGCTCTAACAGACACGTGCACTCACTCATGCTCTCATCTGCCAGATGAATTGTCTGCTTCGTACCCCCAACCCTTTAAAGAGGCTCACTTTGAGCGTGAGACTCCACTAAACCATCTGCCTTCCTTCTGTCAGCCTTACATACCCTTTTTTCTTTCTCTCTTTCTTTTTTTCTCTCCCAGCTTCTCTTTCTTTATCTGTCTCTCTTTTTTTTCTGTGCTTATCTGTGTGTTCATCCCTCAGTCTTTCTGACCTCCAGCCTCCTCCTCTTGAACGGCTGGTCAGTTAGAGCTCGTAATTGGTGCCTGTCTGAAAGCATTAGCTCCCAACTAAGTGAGGATTGACAAGGCTAGATGGGAAGGTGCCAGTGTTAAAGTGTGTGTATGTGTGTGAGAGTCACGAATAGTACTCTGACAGGTTAAAGAGGTTTAAAGAACTAATTATTAGATTACTGGACTATCCTTTCCTGTCACTGTTCTCTTAGACTAAAGTAAAGAACTTGCAGTGAAAGTTTAATCAGTGTTCTAGGCCTCTCAGGGCATATGATTTCTGACAGGAATGATAGTTTTCTCTTTTTTTTATTCTGCCTTTCCTCAAGAAGGAGAAAGGATGGCTAGACATTAGAAACTTGCTGTTTAATCAGAAGTAGCAGCTGAGTTGGGTCATGTGAAACAAATTATATCTACTTAATTAAACATGAATACCCAGTGTAAGAGAAAATCAATGCATCTTTTCTGCATGAAGTAAGATGAGACAGCTGGTTCAGTCCCATGTTTTATTGGAAATTCAAATCTTAACACTTTCATTCAACAATAATAAACAACTTATAAAAAGATAAAGTCTGCTTAAATTAGACAAAGTGTTTATCTTTCATGTCTTCTCTGCAGAATGTGATATTTCCTGGTGCTGGAGATGAAGGGATTTCGGAGTACAAATCTGTCATTTACTATCAGGTCAAACAGCCACGCTGGTTTGAGACCATCAAGGTGAGTTTGGGTTATTGCAGAGAGCTACAAGCTAGTATTGATGCAAAGCGACTGCACTGCTACAAATGAGACAACAGTAAAACCAGTCTGTACTGTATAATGGGACATACGCATTCATCTTTGTTATTAACAATAAGAATGAAATAGAGCTTCACAGGTTTAATAATTTCATCATTAATTAGACATGATTCTTTACACTTTCTAGAAAACAGAATCTCTAGAGAATGTAAAGTCAAGAGAGAATTTCCCAGCCCGAGGATTTAGTAACTACTAAATGATATGTGCATGTTTAAAGACAGGCAGACTTCTTTGTTTCACATGGGTGTATGTGTCATGGTTTTGACAATTGTGTGCCTCTTTATGTCACACACTTTTCTGCCAAAGTAAATGATTCAAGACCATGTTGAGTGGTGAAAGCTACCAGATAGACAGAAGACTAGATCAGGGAAAGGGAGGCGGAACTGGTAATAATATATGTAGGAGAGGTAGTATGGGAGAAGGACATAGTGGAAAAGTTTTCAGTGTACTACAAAGGTCATACAGGAAGAATACGGCTTGTGTCTCCATGTATTATAATAATCACGCATTCATCAAGCTGTTGTGTATCGCTTGGCTTTTGGTTTGTGGTTACTTGGTATACTGTGTGCTGGGAACCTTTTTAGTTTTATTTCATATCTGTGATTCTCAGCAAATATTAATATTCATGCTTTCTTTAGAGCATCGTTTCAGGACTGCCTGATTAATGTCATTCTTGGTGGTGTTTGCATGAGTCTAAAGGGACAGTGTGAGACGCACTCTGCAGAGTGTGTTTGTGTATGTGTGATCTTAAATATGTGTTTTCCTTTTTTGTATTTTTTTTCTCTCCCTCAGGTGGCAATACCCATAGAAGACGTAAACAGGAGTCATCTTCGCTTCACTTTCAAACATCGCTCGTCTCAGGACTGTGAGTGCCACTCAAAACACAAAACGTCTCAGCATCACGGCAGACTGACTGTAGCACATCTGCCATGTCACACTGCTGACATTTCTCTTCAGGGACTATGATTTATCAGCCTCAAAGTAATGAATGATACACAGCCCATTTGTTTTATACACGCAGACACACATGGGATGTCAATTTACTTCCTAACTGTTAACTGTTAGTGGTTTCCTATTCCACTCAGGTAGCATTTGGCACTTTTTGCCTGGGGAAAGAGCGTACTCTTGCAGGCTGCTGGGGCTTCTGCTTTACTCTAGTCAGTTTTCTCTGCGCCCGCAGTATTCCCACTGTCCCTCTCCAAAAATGCAAAGATGTTATCTATTAACAGTGCACCACATTACAGTGTATATGTTTTTTTTTTTCTGCATTAAATTTTTTTTATGGGTTTTTTTTTTGTATCTGTTTCTTTTTTTCTGCGTTTGATTTTCAGCATTCGCTGGAGTTAGGTGCTCAGTTCAGTTCACAGTGCTGTGGTGTTAAACAGAATGGCATATCAACAAAACCCTTTAGCAACATTACAAGCATCCATAGTCATCCAACATTTAGCAACATTACAGTCATCCATATCAAGGTCTTGCTTGCTATTGCAACTGATTGTGTCTGTTTTAGCTGTTCTCTCTGGAAAGTGGCGACATATTATGCATAATGTGTGACAAGCACTGAATGTTTATAAGACATTTCAACGTACGATGCTGCAGAAACAAGACTGTAAAAGACAGATGAGTCAGCTGGCTTAAATATACCTATACTGTATCAAGGTCATCTTTGTAGTTCAGCACTGAACAGTTAATTGTTAACTGACCAGTATTTTATCTTTATTTTTCCCCCCATTGTCTGCTTATGACATGTGGTTTTAAGCACCAACACAGCTAAAATTTTTAAAATGTATGTATGTATCATTTTCTATTTTAGTCATATTGCCCACCTCTTGTTGTTACTATATCTTTGCAATTATATACAAATGACCTTGCCTTTTACTGGATGCCTTGTATTGTGCCTTATTAGGAAGCAGTCCAGCCTGAAACAATCTATCACATTAGCGTAATTGGGTGGGGCTTAACTTCTATAGGCTTAATCTGTATATTTGTATATAATGTGTTTGGTTTTTGTAACACAACAAAACAAGTAAGTAAAAAAGGCTCAGTTTTATATATGGACTATGTGAGCTGAGGAGGGACAGGACAAACCTTTAAAAAAAAAAAAAAAATTTCATGGTGCATATTACAGCACAAAGACGCAGGAAACTCCCTATAACTAACCACACTCGACACTTCTTTGACTTATTTAATTCACACAGTGATTTACTGTGATATGACTGAAGCTACTCATATTAATGGTGTGCACAATCCTGCCTTGTCATGACCCTGAAGTTATTTGGTTCCCTGTGTGAATGATAATTTATCCATCCATTCAGTGATCATTCATTCATCTTTGTCTTCATCAGATTCCGCTATAGAATTAAAATAGTCGTCTAAAATCTCCTAGAAACTTGGTTCATTCATATGTGGGATGTTTAAGTGATTAAGCTGAGTGAATTGGGTTGTGGGACATCTTGAGATGACCTCAGTATGGTTTGTTTGTGGTTTGTTGTAAGGTCTGATTAATTTGTGCTCTGCATAGACAAAATGGCCCCAGTCTGTATCATGTTTACTATTTCCCACTCCTCCTCGCAAAATTCGTTCAGGTTTGTGATGTTTTAGGGGTTTCTTCAATAGGATTAGGATCTGGTCCTGTCCTTGGTGGATATACTGGAATGTTTTTGGTTATTGCCCTGTTGGGTTTTCCACTTCTGCTTCAGCTTCAGTTTAATGCAGATAGTCTTATGTTTCCTGAAGCACGCTCTGATACAGTGAAGGATTCCTAGTGGATTCTGTGATGGAGATGCACCTTACCATAATTCACCTTTGGATTCATCTGTCCAAGCACATTGTTCCAGAAGTCCTGGTTTTTGTCTAGGTGTTATCTGGCAAACTAGTCTTGCCCTGATGTATTTATTTATTTATTTATTTATTTTAGACAGTAAGGGTTTCCTGCTTGCACACCTTTCATGGAAATCAAACTTGTGCGGTCTCTTTTTGTGTGTAGATTATTGTACTTCATCAGCTGTGGCAGGAATTACCTGTAGGTGCTATAATGACATTGGACTTCTCTTCGCCTCTTGGGCTGAACTTTCTAGGATGGCTTGCCCTAGCCATCTGACAGGTGTTTTCTCTCTGTTTCTTTTTAGTTGTATATCTCTCAGTATTGTTAAAATTAAGATCAAATGTCCATATGTTTAAGTATGTTAAAGACAAAGGTTTTCATGGGGTGTCCTAATGTTTTCACATGACTATATAGTGACTGCAGTTTAAAAACAAAACAAAACAACATGAACCACCATGACATTTGTTTTTTTTTTTTTCAAACATAACTCAGATCTCAGATCTGTTGTACGATGAATTTGAACATCACTGCTCATAATTTGGCTTTTAAATTCTAAAGGGAGTTCTGGTGTGATTAAACGGTCTGAGATCTTATTACTGTTATAGAGGTCTAGAAAGTGACCCTTTCATTTTCTGTCATGCTAATTTAGTTTCTCTAGACTAAGCTTGTGCTATTTCTAGGCTGTTGGTTTAATTTTTTGTGTAGCTGTGAAGCTCAGTGGTAGCAGTTCTCAGATAAGCAGTTTGAGGTGTGCATATGAGAGAGAGAGAGAGCATGAGAGAAAGAGAGAAAGAAAAGCTGATCTGGAGTCTATGGGTTGCAAGAGGGAGCCTGGTGGAGAGATGTGGCAAACACACTTAGCTAGATAGGGTGCGAGATGGTGAGTTTGGTGTATGTGCCTTTTTGATGTACGTGTGTGAGCGTATCTACGTGTAAGTATGTGTCTCTGTATGTGTGCTGTCTGTATTGTGTGTTTACTGGTATTTGTGAAGAGCAGGGAGCTTGTGTACATGTCTGTCTGCCCTGGTACAAGTGCCTCTCCATCTGCTAATGACACTGTGGTGGGAGTGGGGTGGCGTGCTTGGTACCGGGTGGCTGGTGGAGGGCGGCGTATGTAAAACAATCAATTAGTCCAGGCAGGTGGTGGAGAGCACACTAACGCTGCTGTTCCTCAGGCTGTTCTGTCTGACTGACACAGACACACACACACACACACACACACACACACACACACACACACACACACACACACAC
>CM067491.1:20080366-20121884 GCA_034552555.1 Semaprochilodus insignis
TATATATATATATATATATATATATATATTTTTTTTTTTTTCTTCTTCTTAATTGAGTTGTTTTTTAGAAAGGAAGGAAAGTGGCTAGAGTTGGATAATTGGGGTGATTTCTAGCAGCTTCCTGTCCTTGCTGAAATTCATTTGAACTTTCTCTCTCCTGCAAGTTCTTCTACTTTTTTCCAACGTGGTTAAGACAGAATTACTGCAATCATGAATTAATTTTCTCTACCATGTGTCCAATTATCAGGTTTCGTTTTTCGGTCATTGCACCCTAACGAGTGTGAATTTCCCTTCATTTTATTGTAACCTTAGAACCAACATCTCTTTCTGCACCATGTGTGCATGATTCATGAAAAATTGGTTATTTGGAACAGACGGTCACAAGGCTCAGGCTGTTGTTTTTGAGAGCTTTGAAACATAGTTCTCTTCTCCAAGGTACATCCCTTGGTCTATTTTGTAATTGACCCACTTGCAGTAGCAGTATCTTGGTCGATGTTGAATGGATAGTACTTACATGAAGACTGGCATCCATATATACTGTTTAATTAAAATTAAGTTCCTATAACTTCTTCCTTATGTTTCCAGTTCTTGCAGGACACCTTGGATGCTTTATTTAACATTATGATGGAGAACTCGGACAGTGACACGTTTGACACGCTGGTGTTTGATGCCTTGGTAAGACCTTCACTTGTGCATGCAAGAATAAAAAAGTAGTAGTATATCATCTATTTTTCAACTTTTTCAAACCTAACTTTTTCCCCACTTTAAAAATGCCAGCTGTCTTTAATGTTGAGTCAGAATTTCATGATGAATGGAATCTTGAATTAATGTTTTTTTTTTTCTTCTGTAATAATTTTTTGTTGGAGATGAGATTCTGTTCCAACAGCGACAGTGTGCTACTTACAGTAAATAAGCTGAAAGGTTTGCTTGAATTCAAAAAGGTGCCTTTATGCAACGATTAATATGTAGAAAATGTAGAACATATAGTTTAAAGTCCAACATGCTGAACCATGTGGCCAAAACAATTATACTGCAAAGCTCAGAACATGGCCTAACTTTAACCAGAACCTAAATTCTATTTTAATACCTGCACACTGTCTGTATTAGAAAACACTTCATACCTCAGGCAGATTGGGAGGTGTTATGATATGCTATGTTTTGTGAAATATTGACTTAACCACAGGCATATTTTAACTTTGCACGATATAAACTTACACCCCAACAGAGTGCTGGCACCAAAATTAGGCAGGCAGTATCTTGAGGGGTTTTGCTTTCTGTTTCTGTGTATGAGCTTAAAAACATCTCTCAATACACTCTATGTCCTTCAGTGTTCTACTACATTGCACTGTGTCAGCAGTCTACCCAATATTGAACCTTGCATACATTATATAGTCTATCCTTCTGCAGTATGAAATGGAATTGTATTTCATAAGGACACTTTGTATTACATGATATTGATTAAGATATGTTTCAGTCATTTTAACTGCTTCACATATGAAAGATGTTCTTTCAGTCTAACTGGGATCTGTATTATTAAATTAACATCATTACAAATGCTAAAGAGGCTAGTGTGAAATCATTTGGCAGCTTTCAGCTTACATGAGAATTGTTTTTACTTTTCTGTCGTGTGTACTGCTTGCTCTTACTGATCTTTATTTTAGATCATTTTTAAAATGGGTATGAGCTGTGTTATGTTTTAATGATTTAGGTGTTCATCATTGGCCTGATAGCAGACAGAAAGTTCCAACACTTTAATCCAGTTCTGGAGACGTACATTCGGAAACACTTCAGTGCCACCCTGGCTTACACGTGAGTGGATCTCCTTACAGATTTCCACTTAGAATGAAATGAATGAATGTGATTTAGGTTTAAGATTGTTGTACTTTTCTTGTTATTAAACTAAGGCAAATTCTGACATTCTGTTGAGAATGCAATTGTTGTCATTTTCCCAAATGCATATGGCCGGGACAACTCTAACAGGTCATAAATTTGCAATACTGATTTATCGGAAAGCACCATGTGAATGTCCAGTGTTATCTCTTCAGTATAAATATTGCTGTATGCTTGGTTTTATTCACCTAAACTCACAGTCTAATGTAAACAGGTGTCCGCATACTTTAGGCTGTGCAGTCTTATTCAAGTTCATGTATGTATATTTATGTATGTCTGTTTATCAGAAAACTGACAAAGGTTCTGAAGAACTACGTGGACCATGCTGAGAAGTTGACGGATCAGCTGCTGAAAGCAATGAAGGCTCTGGAATACATCTTCAAATTCATTGTGCGGTCTCGAGTCCTCTTTAATCAGTATGTTCCCTTGTTCATTTATTTATTTATTTTGTTTTTATTATTGAGAGTTTAACACATTTAACACACCAGATATCACAATAATTATGCTTAATTAATTTATTTGTGCTTGACCCTGACAACTGTTGCTATTATTATTATTATTATTATTATTAATATTATTATTATTATTGTTTTATTTATTTATTTTCTTCAGAGAAAATAGTATAAAATGTTTCATAATGGACAAGAATTAAGTACACGTAGTCTGTCTTTCACTCTATTGGGTGAGGATTACTTTTTACACAAGCCTTGATTTCTTTCATAATTTATTTCACTTGTACATCTCAAGAAATTTGACTGGGAATCTGATCCTGCTTTGCAATCACTGCATCTGTTTAAATTAATTGTCCATTTGCATTGTATCATATAGTGGGGTTGGTGTCCCCTGACACTGATTATTAAGTTTGGGCCTGGATCATTTTGTTTACACCAGTTCTCTATTAAAATGTTTCATAACCAGGGCATAAACTGTGTCCAAGAAGCCACCCGGGATCTGGCTGTTATTGCAGTAATGTGCTGTCTCTTCTTGATTAGTCTCGGTTTTTGTGCATATTAGAGTTGGCTGGGACACTGCACCAGTATACTGGCATGAAGCTGCCTTCTTTGAGGGAAGTAAGAGAATTTTTCAGATGCAATTTTTTATGCATTTATTTGTTTATTTATTTTCACAAGCATCATTATGTCTGAACATACAGAACATCTGCCACGCAAAAGTTCTCGTAACCAGTCAGATTTATTCTGTTCCAAAGTGAGGCTCCGGGTTTGAGAGAGAGAGCATAATTTCCAGGTGTGACTTTGGAACTTGGGATGGCTGGAATGGAGCTGCCATCTTGAGCGACAGGCTTAGTGTCTAACAGACTGCCATGCTGTGTGGGAGGCTACAGGTCACAGTTTGGGGAGGTGCTGTGTGGCATAATGACCCCAGATAAATTGAGTTCACAGGAAGTGATGAGCTTCATGCCCACAGGGAGAGGACACAGTGCCCTTCCTCGGGCTGTTCTCAAAAGCACACAACAAAAAAGGGCTTAACCATCTTAAGTCTCAGGCAGAGACTACCAGATGTTCTTGAGCCAGTAGTGACGTCTCTCTCCGGCCTTTATTTCCGTCATTTGCAGGAATTAGATGTTCATTTGTACTTTGCAGAAATCAGATTTGCTTTGCTAAATCAGTTAGGGAACGCTTAATGGTTAGGCCTGTGCCGGTAACAGAGTTGTCTTATTCACATAACTGTGTGGGAAGTAAGCACGGTAAGTGGTTAAATCAAGCTGGATTTTTTCCCCTTTTTCTTCCAGTAATTTTGTGCAACTGAAGTAGACACGGGAGCAGGCACAGTGGTAACGCATGGGTTAAAATCTGTGTCAAGTAATAGCTATTACTAAATAATGAATATATAGCCCAGTAAAGGTTGTGTTTGTATCCTATTCGTATCTTTAATTTGGTCACAGAACTTATATTAATCTAACAAGAAACTAGTCAGCACTGTCCCAAAGTTTTTGGTTGATTAGCCTGGTGCTGTCTTCTGCAAAGCCATGCCACCTAAGGCCATTTGAAAAAGCCTGTTTCGGCCGATGTATAACAGCGGAGGTATGATTTATTTTATTTCTTTTTATTTTTTACTTGAGTTTAAACACAGTGAGAATTCAGAGTGCTTTACACGGAGAATGAAAACTGAAATAAAGACAATAACATCTTAGTAGATTTTTGGAAATAAAGTGCAATTTTAGAAAAGTAAAATGAACATCAGAACTGTAAAATAAAACTACTAGAAAAGCACAGAGCATGATAGATTCAGTAATATGTCTAGAAGGGACAGGTGAACTGAGTTACAGATCTGAGTTGTCTAATAGGTTTGTATTTTTTCAGCATATCTGAAATGTATGTAGGATCTAACCCATTTAATGATTTGTATACAGGAAGTAGTATTTTGACATCTGCAAGAGACAGGCAGCCAGCGTAATGATCTGAGTATAAGTGTGTGTTTATATTTATATGTGTTAATATGTTATATTTTATGTTTTTAGAGTGATAAAAAGATGATTTTGTTACAGCTTTAATATGGTGGTTAAAGCCGAGGTCTGAGTGAAATTGGATTCCAAGGCTTTTCACTTGTGTTTTAGCATTTCGGTCCTGAACCAAGGTACACATTAACCTTACCTTTTTTCATTGCTGGGGTCAAATATAATCATTCTTGTTTTCTAGACGAAGTGAAATGATGAAAGGAGAAGGAGAAGCTGTTTCAATTGGAACATCATTTAGCATGCTAGGTATGCTAAATATAGCATTGATGTAGGTGTGTGATGTCCCATCCCTCAGCATGGTTATTATATAAGTTTTTTATGTTTATAGGTGCAAAGTGTCGTGCTGAGGTTTACATGAAGTAGATTGATAAATGTTTGAAAAGTTTATACTGTCACTTGGAACCGTCACTGCGAGAACTTGAGTAACTGTCACTGGGCAAAACCCTACAGTCATAACTGGTTATCGGTTATAATGTGTTCCTTAAATAGATTTGAATCTTGTAGTGAAATTGAAACAGGCTTTAATGGTCTGATGTTACATATTCTGCACCTAGCTTTTGAAGCTGACAAATACTAGTCGACTTCTATAAAGTTGATGTTACTCATTGTTTATAGTCATTGTTTGTGTTGGGACTGGACTTGGCCTTTAGAGTAAAGGTGTTTTGCATGTTTTTGTGCTCATGGCTGTGGAAGGCACTTTTGGGATTTGAGGACCAGCTATGAGCACACTCATTTTTTATGAGTAGGAAACAGAATTTGATTGACAATCATCCTGATGCACTGCTGCTTCTGGCATTTGTGTGTCTCTGTGTTTGAGCATGTGTATGTGTGTAAGTGTAACACTGAGGATAGCTAGAAGCAGTTCTTGCTTAGTCTCGAAGCAGTGCCCCCAAAATAAGTTTCAATCTCTGTTTTTTTTTATGCAGCCCCTGCCATTGTGTTTGTGCATGGAGAGTGCTGTCTGTCTTGGTGAGAAGCTCTCTGTGGCATTCCAGTGGTGGAAATCCTTCACAGATTTTTGTCATCCTTACAGAGCAAATTTAGAAAATGAGTTAGATTGTGTTAGATCTTCATAACTCCCCATAATTCCTAAGTAGCAGGGTTTGATCTGTGATGTCAGACATTAATAGATGGCAGTGATGGCTGTTATTAACATCATTAACTGTTTACTGATCATTGCTTTGTGGTAGTGTCTGGTATGTATCAGTTTATGAACATTTCTTTGGCGTGAACTACTTCAGCCCCTAAGATCTGCTTTTACAGTGAAAGCAGACAGTTTTTTCTTAAATAAATGAGTCATGGTTTGGCATAGGCATTTCAAGCTGGAGATGACCAAGCATACATCTTGAAAGTTCACTTTATTGGAAAATCTGGAAAATTAATGTTTGAAATTTAAGTCTGGATTAACAGTACGCCTTTCAGTCTCTTCCGAGGGTCACATCCCAGCTCAATTTTGTTTATTCTTTTTCTGTTATTATTAAAGAATTGTCACCCTTTTAAATAATGGACTGAAGGTTCTGTTTGAGATATATGTAAAATAACACTTAATAGAAACACTAAATATTGAAAATGAAAGTATGGAATAGACAGAATAGAACATTACAATACGAAAGACAATTTCTTGAAATACATACAGGTTAGCATTTAAAATACTGATTTTTCTCCTTCACTCCTTTATTTATTTATTTTTTTAAATAAAAGATGCATTACGATATGCATGCACAAGTGCACATGTATGTCTGAGTTCTGGGGCATTTTTCTGAATGCAGCTTGATTCAGCAATGAGGGCTGGGTTATATTAATATGGTGCATTAGCATACTGAACACACACTGGCCAGACTGTCATCCGAGGACAGAGATGCGGCCAACTGGTCTTTTTCCCAGAGGTTTTGTATATCACCCTGGCCAGGCCACTCAGCTATGTTTGTGTGTCTGTGTGTTTTTCTTCTTCAGGCTCTATGAGAATAAGGGGGAGGCAGATTTTATGGAATCATTGAGGAATCTCTTCAGCTCCTTCAGCACCATGATGAACAGTGACGCGGAGAGCACTAGCATGGTCAAGGTACCTTAAATTTTTCTGGTGATGCTTATGAATCAAATATCTAATGACAAGGTTTGTTTTCATTCAGTGGCACTGGATATCACTAAATTGGTTTTTGCAAGGTTTCTAGTTTTATAGTAATTTATAGTTGCCAATTTGTTTTCTTGCTGAGAGCTGGCGGTGGTGGTCTCTTGCCAAGAGCTTCATCCATCATTGCGTTTATTCTTCCTTTCATTGGCCTTTAACTGTCCTTAAATGATCTAACTGGGAGCAGGACCTTCAGCCTAAAACGAGGTTAGAAAATGCCGCCATATCAGGGCTACTTCATCATTCCTTTTGTGTTGGACTGAATCGACTTCACTCTGCAGTGACTTACTATCGCCTCTTCAGGTACAAAGTGATACTGACAGACACGAGGGTCCGGGACTAGCTGATTAGCACACAAAGTAGATATGTGTGCGCAACATTTGCACAGCAGATGTCTGTGCAACACGATACATAGATGTCTTTTGGCACTCCATCAAAACAATAATTTTGTCACATTCTGTTGATTGATGAGTTTTAGGAATTGCTGACAGGTTTTAAACTCAAGCTTACACATTGCTCCTTTTTATATGATCATACGTACATCCTTTTTTGTTTTCTCTCAAACCTGCCTCGAAAGAGCCTGGCTTACAAAAGATGAAATGCTCAATGTCAGTTCATATATTATGTAAATAGAACATATCTGTTCAGATATAATCAGATATCTCAGCTTTTATATTGTAACTCATAAAAGTTATAAATGCACCCGGAATGTGTGGATTATAACATATAACAATGAGAGAGCAAGCAAACTACTGTCACTCTCTGTTGTATTGGTGATGCACTGAAATTAAGGCTGAAATTCCTGACACGCATGGTGGAAAACTGATAGATAGGTTTGTTTTTTGTTGTTATAATTGTTCTTGTTATAATTGCTGTATGTAGACTGTAACATACCCATGCACAGAGAATGGTTTGTCATCCAACTCATTTCAGGAACTGAAGCTACAGATGGCATTAATAAGCATATTGTTTTGTGTCTGCGGCATTTCAGGCAGTATTTGTAGTGAAGTTCTTGAACGCTGTAACTCCTTGTGATACTTGGGATGAATAGAGGTAACATCCCTGATAGATATGTCTAATATCCTCATGGATATCATTTCTCATGGTCGACCTTTTGCCGCTTATCTGCAGCTCCTTAAAGTGTTTGTAATCACTGTTTCTCATTTACGTTATACAATGATTTGTAAAATGTTTGGTTTTTGGTACTACATGATTTAAGAATTTATTTGTCTTTTTTTTTTTTCTTTTGTCGGCCAAAAACCAAACGTGCCACCTTGGGCTGTTTTAGGCTGACATGCTTCGGTGGGAAAGAATTTAGTGCAACACTAGTGTACGTGTATTCTGTTCTTCCTTAGCGCAGAGATATGTATGTTTTCTGTATTGCTGCCTGTTTCTCTGTGCTCTGATGTGATCATATGTTTGTCTGTTCTTTTCTTCTCTTCTGCTTCATCTGTCCTCCCTTCATCCCCTCTCCTTGGGGGTCATCCTCTTTAGCTCCTTCTCAAGGTATTCTGACTTTTCTCTGTTTTTCTAAGTCCTTGCCTTGCTTCAGTCAGCAACTTCTTCTGTCATTGCTGCTAATATCCTTTACTTCTAACACCATTTTTCTAACCTTGATTTACACTCTGTCTGTGACACTCACAGTTACTTGAGTGCAAACAGTAAATCTTCAGTAACAGCTAACAGTCAGTCCTGGAGTCACATGTGTAATTTGTTTAGATCATGAAATCGTTTGGTAAATTAGAGATTGATCTTGAGAGATTTTGATTCTCAGAATCTGTGATCTGAATGCAGTTATGAAAATGGCATTAAAGGCTCAGTGTCAGTCTTTTCTCTCTCTCCATGTACTTCTACTGATGTTTTCCACTGTTTCTGACATTGTTTTGCCCTTTTTCAAGCTGTTGTCATACTTGGCTCATGTGAAGGCAACCTTGGGAGCCTTTTCTGTAGGACTTGCTATAATATTGCCTGAGCTTTTCTATCCAGTCAAACCCTGCTTCTTAACACTGGGGTGCGCGTGGGCAATAAACTTGCACAAAATCTAGATTACAAAGCACTAAAGCTGAGCGGCACCTTTTCATTCTTCAAACATGCCAACCAGAGACGAGTAGCCTCTGATGTACTTCGCTCCCTTCAGTTTCAAAGGTAAACACTCCAGCTGGTAAAGCCTTATTTCAAAGCTGGCACTTCAGACAAATCAAGTCTATATCGGAGAAGCTTGATAGAGAATCCAACAAACTGAAAGCTCCAGAAGCCTCTCGTCACCCTGCTATAGCTGCTCTGTGTAGCCTTTCACTTAAAGGGCTTGTGTTTATGATCTCTAAGCAAATGACTGACTGAATGAGTGATGAGTGTCTAGGCCTGTGTCACCTGTTTGCAACATGCCACAAGTTTGCCACTTTCGAAAGAGACAAGAAAATACTACTACATAAAGATTCTACTTCCTCCATGAAACACAGCAGCTGCTCTTTGATGAATAGCAGAATGAATGTCTGCGTAAATGAGATGACCCATATGAGAGAACGCTAACAGTCCACCAATCAATCTTTGAACACCAACCGCTTACCAAAATTCCCTCTGTTCAGCAGTGTCAGCTCCGCTTCATCTTCATTACAGCAGTTGAGAGGAATAACTGGAAACACACAGAGAACCAGCAGGTCAGGAGCCAGTCTGAAACCTTTCAGCTGGAGTGATAATGGCTTGTCTGTGACTGCAGCACCAGTGGTGGTGTCATTGCATAGTCCCCCAAAGTTTTGATGTAATAAAGAGTTGCTAAATACTATTTAGTGGAATGCAACGATCTGAAGTCAACTAATTAATAAAAGTCGGTATTAATTGGTGATTCTAAAATGTAGCTAAAAACTGCAACATTATAAACTGAGTGTAGCCTTTAAATATAATTGGCAGTCTGGAATATTTTACCAAAAGTGGTAGGATTCACAAAATGTATTTATTCTGTGTGCATTCTGTATTGGATCAGATTTGAAATGAACAGATACTCAAAATTACAGAACAAAAAATGGTTTCTTAATAATTGTTGTCTGCAACGTTAACACAGGTATGAGTTTACACTGATTTCTAGTCACAGTGAAATTTCACTGTAGAGTTCATTGAACGAAGTTGGAACGGTTTTCTCAGTATGTCTTTGTCGTTAATCGATATGTTTGTAGATAATGAATGCAGGAAATGGTCCTTCAGTGTCTGTTCAAGTCATGTAGTTGCCTGAAAATCAATGCTGTATCCTTAGGCAGGAATAGTTGATTTACAGTCATCAAGAACCAGGAAGCGCACATTTTCAACCCTCTATTTATATAGTCGACCAGTATGATGACGGTCACCCAGTAGCACTTAAATCTGACGTTTGAGGTATAGGCTCATTTGTGGATCCCATCCCATCACGTCTGTCCGGCCTGTAGTGTCGTACGACCCTCTTCTCTCCCTAGATTTTGCATCTCTATTGTACCAGTGTCTGTAATCAGTCACCCTCCTGCACTGGGTATTTTATTGCAGTCTAGAGGGGCAGCTGTGACGGCATTATGGTCATAGCCAACCATTTAGATGACACTGTTTCTACTGACGCCATTCTCAAGCTATAGGATGTTATTCATTAGATGAGGAACATGACCGAGCATTACAGGTTTTTGTTGCTTTGTTTATTTTTTTTAATTTTTCTTCTAGGTCATTTTGTTTAAATGCTTTGTTTTAAGCTGGTTTAAGGTGGGAAATTGTATTGAAAGTGCAGATTCTGAAACGTACATACTCTCCATACATTTTTGCACTATTTTTGTCTCTTTTTTAATTGAAACACACTTGTTGAGAATGCAACCTTGGAAAAAAAACTAAAACCTGATAGAAGTCACTGAACAAAGAACAGAATATAATATAAATAATAATTAGATTAATATGTACTGTAACATATGATTACATACAATTTATATAATGCACATTGATTTTATAGTAAAAACTCTAGTAATAACCCTAGGCTTGTGTGGCTGAATGGGAGGCTGTAGTTAATTGTGATGGGGCTTAGGATACTGACATCTATAGTGTAATAAGGTCCAGGATGGTCACCAACAGGTATGGTGAATATTTAATAGTTAAAGGCTGTGTGTAATGTAGAGTAGAGCTGTAACTAATAGGGTGTAGATAATGTAAGATAGGATGTGGGACGGCATATGTAGTGCAGAGGACATAGTTAATGGGTTGTAGATAATGTAGTGTGGAGGGTGTAGTTAATAGAGTGTAAGAGACTTGGGGTACAGGTGTGTTATTTTTTGATTATACAGTGTAGTCCATACAGTTAATTGGGTGTAGACACCCCAAATTGACACCAGATGTTGCACGTCAGCATTGTGGAAATGTAGGGTAAGTGAAGCGCAAGCGACCTTGAATCCATTCCACACTGCTTGCATGCTCAGCTTCATCACATAACGACTCCATGTGGCATTATAAGCTCTCTTTTTTTTGCGTTTACTGCTTTGTGTTAGAAAGAAAGACCCATCATACTGTATTAACCTTCATACTGTAGTACAGTGCATGAGCCTCTCTGCAACTACTAGACCAAGAAGATTATCACATTAAATAAATTTCTATTTTAAATATTGTTTAGAACATCCTACAAAGTGGAACTGTCTGATATGACTGGATCCTTGTTCAATTTACACTTCCTTCACTTACGCAAGTAGAAAAAATAGACTTGAGGCACACAAAAACATGGCAGAACACAAGGATTCGTTTTTGGTGGATCTGTTTTGTCCTACAAACGACTGAATAACACTTAAAAAAAAAAACAAAAAAAACAAACAAAAAAGGCTTTCAGTGTGAATTGGGTTTTACCTTCCTTGATTTTGCTTTGTCTAAAACGTTTTCCTCCAAACTACTATAGAAATGAAAATGGAAATAGAAATGTCTAGTACAGGTGTGTAGAAACTCAAAAGAGGGACAAAACATGTAGAGAATGAATAGATGGCTGAGTAGGTGAAAAGGAAGAGACAAAGGGTTGTTGTATGCTGTATGGACTAGTACTGGGACAAGTGAGAGAGAAGTCGTCTAGAACCCGTGTTCCTTCATCAGCTGCTCCACTGCCATTGATTGGTAGTGTGTCAAGATTTACTTGTGGCTTGTTGATCTATCTGCTCAGCCCGGACGCTCTGCAAGCTATTGACTGACTGGTTTAGGCATCAGGAAGCAGTGAGTTAGGCAGCTCATTTCTGCTGGATTTACAGAGTGTGAGCGGATTTGTGAAAATAATGTCCAGGGTTTCTGTCAGTCTATAAATGCGGAAAATACTTTATATGATGTATTTGTTTTGCATATAACTTCACTCAGGTTATTAATAATTGATTTTCTTTCATTTTTGTTTCTCTTTTGTTTTACTTCATTAACTCATTTCTCTATATTATTTGTTCAGTGGTATAATACATTCCCTTTGCTCGGGTGTTTTTGTACATGTTGTGTACTAGTAGGCCCCGAAATTGTTCTGAAAATATCTTTCTTTGTGTTCAGGGTGCTGCGCTGAAATATGTTCCTACCATTGTCAATGACGTCAAACTGGTCTTTGACCCCAAGGAGCTCAGGTAAGATACCTGCATATCCATACTCACCATCGATTAAGCGTACTTGTTGTAAAAATAAGTAAATTAATACGTAAATGGAACAAGAGCCCAGACTTATTAGACCTACCAACCTGTTTGCGTTTTGATATCAAAGTATGCTGCTATGATTTGTTACACTATACTTTGCAATAAGCTGGGGATACCTGTGATTTCAGCTGTGCACGTGCAGTACACAAGTCTAACAGCAAATGGCATTAACGTCAAGGATTCAGAAAAACAAATGAAGAGTTTAACCAACCACAGTGCTGGGTTCATTTCCCAAATATCAAGCAGGGATGAGCATTGCATAACGTCAACCATTTTAAGAGACTCCAAATCAGCCTCAACACATGATGGGTTTTAACCTTCTTGTTCCCCCTTGGAATATGGCAAACCGACAAACATGATGAAAAATTCTGTGACAGCAACCAGCAGTGTTTCACTGAGTGCAGTGGTGAGGGGAACGCTCCATCAAGAGTTCAGTTTGCTCCATTTTTTTTAAGCTTTTGCTGTACTGAACAACCTCCTGGCTCTTTCCTCCTTCTAAAAAAAACTATTTCCGCTAATAAAGCTTTCCTCTCACAAACTTGCATAGAGTACGAATAATCTTACACATACTAGCTAAAAAATGTAATGACAAGAAAGCACTAGATTCCTTGTGATGAAAATAGTTTTACCTAACTTAGGTAAAACTGTTTTCATCACAAGGAATCTAATGCTTAATGAATGATCCTAGTTAATCATTACTTTAATATTTTTATGTTAATAATGGTGTAATGATCGTGGAGAGAAATTAAGTAATGAATTGTAATGCCTCCTTTCTCTGCACTTCCCTCCACTTACATCCCACCTGTCTCAGCCTGCATGGGGCCTCAAGAGGCTGCAAATTAAATCAAGGCTGAAGATGGGAATTACATTCTGTGAATCTGACAAATTAGGCTCTCCTCGCTCTTGTGATTTTGTGGAGGAAAAAAGGAATGAAAATGCTCATTTACTTTGGTCTCATGAATGGCCCCTTGAAATAAAATCTGCTTTCTTAGCTGCTTCCTCTACCATTATGGAATTAACTTAAGCTCTCAGTGTGCTCAACTGGTTGATTTCATATTGTTTTACTCTCTCTGTCTCTCTCAAGCTCCCTTCCTCTCACTCTCATCGCGCTCTCACTCTCTCTCCCTCAGCTCTTGCCCGCTCGCACGCTCGATCACTCGATCACTGTCAGGTTACACTGCTTTTGTTTTTTCCTTTGTTCTTTAATTTACCCCATACTGTATGCAACACAAGTTAGTAGTACTCTGGTACTCTAGTAAATACTGGTTCATTTTTTATACACATGGAAGCACTTCACAAAATGCACAAAGTGAGATTTTAACTTGATGACTGGTAAAGTGATATCTGTTATAGAATGTGCTATCTTAATGCTTCGGGATCTATTTCTGACAATATTAGTTTTTTAGGAGCTATTTTGTGGTACAGGTTATTCCTGACGGTTAGGTTTGTGTTTCTATTATTAATGGTGTTTTTAAGGGGGAAAAAGACATTACACATGCATAAATAAATAATAGCCCAGAGGTCTGTTTTTCTTTATAGAAAGTTTGAATGTTTAAGCAGAAGTAGTTCTGCAATGGTGCCTTAATGCCCAAAAGACATAGTAGTCTGACAGTGATGTATGTGACTAAAATCATTGAAGGTACACACGTGCACACACTGCAGGCCAGCCCATAGGAGATAATGTGTGTATGTAGCTATGTTTATGTGTACTCTCGTTGGCCGAGGCTTGGTTCTCTCTCACTCTCTGGGCTACTGTGCTGGAGCAGGCTGTTTGAAGGCCAGGCCTGGCTTTTGGAAACACAGCAAACACTGGATTATTGAGCTTCTTATTTACACTCTAAAGTGAACAGTCCAAACCATTTCTTGCTGATATGGAGAGTTACAGTTGGATTGTTTGTGTACACAGATGCAGACACAGACACAAGCAGTTATTTTTCTGTTAGCTTTTTCTTTGTGCTCGATCGATTTAGTAGTAATAAGCTCTCTTCAGTAAAGCCATCGTTACACTAGCTCAGAGCTCTACCAACCTTTCTGTCCTCCCTGCCCTTTTTTATTTTTTTTCATCCCTGTCTCTCTCTCTCACTCACTGCTAGAGCATGCTGTGGGGTTAAGTAGCTTTACACCCATGAATCCTGCTGTGCGAATCTGTTCCAGCTGCCAGATTGTGCTCTTGGGGCTCTGCCATGCCCAGCAGTGCACGGTGTGGAGCTATCGCTCTCTTGTTCACCTCTGCCAGATACTGCACCAAGGTAGCTGCCACATTCACAACAGGGCTATCTCAGACAAGTGCTCTCCAGCCAGCTCTACCACTGTGTCGATTCAGCATGCGCCTTTTGTTTTTATACCTTCTTAGGACAACAATGATGGAACTCACTTGCTCAAAATACAGTTTATTTTTTTCACATTCTAGCTTATCTTTCCCTTTATTATTATTTTTATTTCTTTCTTCAACTAAACCGCTTTATCCATTCTTTAGACTAACTGGTGTTTTTACATTCATTGCCTTTCTGCAGGACCCACCTGCTGTTGATCTTTAGTTCACAGTTGGACATCCTAACATTCTCCTGTAGAGTCTCCTGTATTGCTCCATCAAATGATTGCAAGCTCTGTTGGTCCAGTAGCAGCAAAACAGCCACTAACCATTATGCTACAACCACCATGTTTGGAAAGGGGTTTCTTGTGCAGGATTGCAGTGTTTGGTTTGGTTTTCCTGGAGAGTGATGGCCTTGTCCATGCAATCATCACATACTTTTTTTTTTATGTTTGCCTGGTTGTTGAACACTGATATCGACCACTGTAAGAGACCTGCAGATCGTTAGATCCTTTTTAATTCATCAGGGTAAGGTCAGCAACACACCTGACTTTAATTATCCCCTATACCAATCGTAGGTGTTCATCTACTCTGACCAACAAAGACATTAAATGTTTGCTTATGTAGATCTATAAATTAATGAAAAACTATATATGTGTTGTGTAATTTTGTTAAATGAAGATCTGGTCATGTTTTGGGTCACATTTATGTAGAATAGACAAAATGAAGAAGGGTTCAAAACTCCTTCAAAACAATGAGTTGTAACTGTTCACCATGTGGCCATTTTATAAATAAATGTATATATCACATGTATAAGGTTCTTCTTATTTTAACAGTCTAGCACAGCATATTGGAATCATAATGAATATTATTTCAAAGCACAGAGTTTCAGCTTCAGTCTGAATTAGGTGAACAGTATAGGAATTTTCTATAAGGGCCACCAGTTTTTAACTGTCTAAAAAGTGGACAGTTGGCAGTTTAGGTGAATGCCAGGTGTGCATTATTCCCTCTAATAAGCAGATTTTCCAGTAAGAGAGAAATTTTAAGGGAAGCATTTGCATTTTTATAATTTGTTGCTGTTAACACTGAATATGAAGTCTAGAGAGCTTCACTGCCAGTGTAGCAAGCTACCATCAGGCTGACAAACATATAAAAAATCAAGAGAAGTAAATAAACAAAGTAAATATGGAGAGTTTACTACAAGTTTTTTGCCTAAAACAAATTCTTTCTGCCACAGCTAAATTAACAATACCTTTGTCAGCCTCCATGTTTAGACCTAACTGTACATATGACTCAGTGTCCTTACATTGTCCTGGTAAAAAATGTTCATATATGTGCATAGGCGCCAAATGACATTGTGGCCTTGTGTCATTCTGCCTGTGCTATAGTGAAACTGATTTTAACAGTAGGAATTTTACGCATACAAAGTCACTATGGCTGAGTTTTTTCCTTGCAGTTTATTGCTGGGGTCTTTTTCACTTGTGCAGGATTGCCAGATTTGCAGTTTTCCTGACAAATCAATCTTTGAAAGTGCAGTGTGCCTGTATTTTATATAGTTGCGGGGTGCTGACTGGTTTTGCACCGACAAGAAAGAGTATTCACAAGTGATACAAGGTGATATAAGATTTTGAACTCTGTTCTGTTTCAGATGTTCACCTTTAAGCAAAACATTTGGTCAGTTTCAGCTTCCGGTAGGTTTTAGGTCAACTTTTGGCTGTTCTGTTCTCACTTTCTTACTCTGCGGGTAGTGAGAGATTTGATCATGAGACTGACGCAAACAGCAAAAGTACTATAGATATCTTTCTACCAGAAAGATAAACAGCTAAATTTACTTTACTCTTTCAATAAAAATGAAAACAAATTCTTATGAGTTCGGTACATCTGTTTATCCTTGACACTATTCTGACTTCTGACTGGGTGACCCCAGCTAGTTTGATAACAGTCATGGATTGTGACTGTGCATTGTGTTAGATTTTTTTGTTTCATTTTTATTTGTTCTAATTGCCTCTGAGGGGCTCTTTTTTATGCCCTCTCAATATGTATACCTAGTTGGCACCTGTGTGCGTGAGTGGGAGGGATGGAGAGAACAGTAGTTTGTTCTGTTCTGCAAACATCTTATGTGTCCACCACACCTCTTTTTTGTGTGTGTGTGTGTGTGTGTGTGTGTGTGTCTGTCTGTGTCTTGTGTCTGTCTGTGTCTTGTGTGTGTGTGTCTGTGTCTTGTGTGTGTGTGTCTATGTCTTGTGTGTGTGTGTCTTGTGTGTACTATTTGGAAGTTGGAGATGGTCTGTTCCAGGACATTTATTGAGTTTGGGTATTGAGCGGTATCAACACTGAATGCAGAAACAGACTTTGGTTCAAATATTTGTTTATGTACTGATGTTGGCTTTTGCACTCAGTGAGGTGAGTATTGCTTGAAGTAATGACCATATAAAGCTCCATCTCTCTGTCTCTGCAGTAAGCTGTTCACGGAGTTCATTTTGAAGGTGCCACAGGGTCGCTTGGTCAAGCAGAAGCTCTACTGCATGATTGACATCGTCCACAGCGATCTCTTCACACAGCATGGTATGTGCACTCTCTAAAGGTCACTGTGCTGCTTTGACTGTGTTGACCATAGTGCAACAATTGCTATGCCTGAAACTGAGAAAATCCTGTGTACTTGGCATTTATAGCTTAATAATAAATAACACACACATGGTCATTAGTACTTAGCTGGGTACACAAAATAGGCCTACTAATTTAGCAGGCTAGCATTCTTGCAAGTTACAGAGTAGGCCTAATTCATAAGTTACATGACTGTTAACAGTAGTTTATGATTTAGCAGCTATTACATTTTATTGCTGATGTTCAATGAGGGTAAAGGGAAAAGTAAAAGGTGTTGTGCAAAGGAATTGTCTCAAAACCTGAGATGTGCTTTATCACTGCAATAACTGTTTTAATTTTACACTTCAATACAGATAAAAAGTATGAAAATTTGTGAAAGGGCTAAGCAACAAAAATGATGGTGCTGCTTGAAAACGGTTCCTACCTTAAAATGCTTTTTGTCAGATGTTGACCTGAAAGTACACCACACACATTTCCATGCCATTACTATAATGATATCACTTCTATGCTGAGAATGATCCACCATCTGTTTAGTGTGATTGTGGCTTTCTATTGATGGACGGGTGGACTGATGAGTTGTACATGAACAGGTGGGCTACTGTCATTAACTGAAAGTTTTTTGCACTTTTATACTTTTATATAAGTGTTTCTGATAAAATGAGTCTAGGAAAAAATGATAGGTTGACCTTAATGATAAACTCAATATGTCCCAAATACATCTGATGGTGTACAAAGCAAAGAATGAAAGAGTTTAAAGAATCAAAGAGTTATTTTCATAGCCCAATTCATAGTCTCAGAGCTCCACCACTCCACAAATAAGATTCCAATTAATCTAACTCACCCAGTCCAGGTAATTAAGGCTTCAGGATCTTCTGGACATCGGAGCCAGGTTCTTCTTTATAAATAAGTAACCACAGAGCATCATTCCGTCTTTTGGCTGTATAACAGATTATTATTATTATTATAATGCTTTTAGGAAAAGGCAGGAATTTTTGCAACATCTTGCTCTTTCTAAATGCTTACTGACTGTTTTAATGCTGAAAGCTTTAAAAATATATTAATGTATTAAATATATTTGGGCTGTTTTATAATCCAACAATATGAAATTGAATATTTTAGGCTTCAAGTTCTTTGTCTAAGTAAATTGAGGAAAATTCTTTCTGCCTCTAGGGGTCTGTGTGTTTAGTGCGTGGGCAGCAGTGTTTGGCTTCTAAAGCACACTCTCATAATGAGAGAGGGACGAGTAGTGAATTCAGGCCACAGGGCCTGCCTCTAGCTTTGCACAGAGTGGTGGTGGATTGGGGTTCCAGAGTGTATGACTGAGAATAGGTGTGGTCCATTACACTGTTTAACCAATTACAGAGCAGAAGCTCTTTTTCAAGACTCAACCCACTTATGCAAATGTGTCCAAACATGCACACATACTGGATCACACAACTCACCACTCCTAGTAGAGTCCTAGTCCTACCCTAGTTTTTAAACCCTGCTGCTGTATGTTACCCAATCCCACAGGCCCCTCTACTCTTGTCTGCAGTAATCATCAGAGTAAAGATGCCACTGGCACTCCTGTAATGTGCTGTTTTAAATGTCAGCTCAGCTTAAGAGCTAGGTGGAGGGAGGCGTAGGCTGTACCTGCATGTTTTTGCGTGTGTGCGTGTGTGCGTGTGTGCGTATGTGTGTATGTGTGTGTGTGTGTGTGTGTGTGTATTTTCCATGGTGAAGTGTAGCGTAACAGCAGGAACATATGGTTGCTCTGCAGGTTTAAATAGATGAACATCATTCAGCTGTAATTATCTATAGCTGTGTCTCCAGCCCTGTCTTAATTAAAGCACAGCACTCTTGTCTCTTGTTCACTCTTCCTCTCTCGCTCTCCCTCCCACTCACTCTCTCTCTTGCACACACATTTGCTTTACATGTAGACATAAATGTACAGGAGATGAAGGTGGTAAAGCAGTTTTAACACAGAATGACTTGTAAACTTAGGGTTTTTTCAGTGGCGGGTCGTCAGTGCTTTGTACTGGCATAAGTGTGGGGGGTTGGGTGGCTGGGTGAAATCCTTCGGACAGTAGCTTATTAGTTTGTTGAAATGAGGTGCGGTAAGTGTCTTTTTTGTATGCCACACCCACATATAAATTTGAGTAGCAGATGACCAGAGTGACTAAAAAGTATTATAACAATGTATAGAAACATTAATCATCAAGATATTTTAAAAACTTGATTCAACGCGTTGTCAACTTGGTTTCGACCCTGAGTCAGAGTTCTACAATGTGAGCAAATACAGCATTCGCTCCTCTTTTTATATATTTTTTTTTAATTTGTGACCAGGATTTTGAACTGGGAACATCTGTGTAATGACAAGATTTAGATCTGAATAGCCTACCACTTCATTATGCATGGATATAAACATGTAGATTTTAGATATTGCATTTACACAGCATGGTGAGAAAATTTGCTTATTGGCTCGTTACTCAATTATATATATCACAAGAAGCCTCGCTGACCTCGGTGGGGTTGGGTGTGGGGGGTGTGATTAAATGATTAAGTGATAAAGTGATAGTTCCCTGTGTTGCTGAGGTAATCTTTAAGAGAATGTAGGAAACATTGTTGCTGAATTAAACATTCTTTCTTATAATTCATCAGCGGAATAAAGAAAAAAGAGGAAATAAAGTGCTGAAGGTGATCTGTATTCTCAGTATGGCTTGATATGTTTAATCTCTAACATCCTCTCTGCGAAAGGGATTTGTGGTGTGATGCTGCCCAGCAGTTCAAAATTGAGTTTTTTGTGCGTGCTCTCTCTGCTGTAAAATATGATGTTATAGGGAAAAGGCTGAGTTTGGAAATAGTCTGGGAGGTGAATTTTATACTCAAGAGTTAGTGTGAAAGCCTTCTCCTCTACATTACAGTCAGAGATTATATGTAGGGAAGTACAGCTCACATCTTTATACTGTTCATATTTCAAACATCAGACAGTGCTACTTAAAAAAAAAAAAAAAATAGATTACTAGTTTTATTCAAGTAAAGTCAAACATTGTCTGGGAAAGGTGAGCACGGATTTGCTAGTTTCCCCATTTTGAAATAAATATTAGAACATTAGGTTTTTGTAATAATTTTCTTCTGGTTAAAATCTTTAGGTATACATTTCTACTGTATAGTAGTGTATTTTACAGTGCGGACTGTATTGTATAGTAGAGGTGAGAATAATTTACGTGTCTTGTGTTTTTGCTAATATCCTGCACTAAGCTAGCTTTACAATTTAACATACATTAGCAAACCTGGCAGTCACCGCGATTTGGGGCAAGTTGTCTCACATGAAAAGCTATCATAATTTTGTTTGAATGCTTGAATTGTGCTTAAAAGGTTTGTGTAACATTATGTTTCAGTTATTGTAGACTGTTTTATCAAGCTCTACCACACTGCAGGATTGACCCAGCGATTAATGATTAGTTAAGCTCAGTTTTTCTACAGTGATATTTAATTGTATGTATCAAAAAACAAGATCATTTGTAGTAATAAACAAACTAAAAGAACAACAAAAGACTAAAAAACTTTGATTTGATTGCTATGTACTAACAAAATCCAGTCAAAATCCAGTTCACACTCTCTATTTAAGTACTTGTAACTTAGTGCTGAAAGTTGAAAACGTAATTAATACAAAATGTATGTCTTAAATAATATATATGGTCTTATTTATAAAGCACTTTCCTAGTCTGTTACAGCTTGCCTTGGTATTGGACGTATCTGTCAGAAGGGAAGAGAAAGGGGCTTTCTGAACTTGTGTGTTTGGCTGTTGTATGATTTCAGGCAGAGTGAGTCTGTAGGTGTGTTGTGTTGGAGTGGTGTATTGGTGGTCTTCTGTGATAGTTCCGGTCTGTTTCTCTTTGGAGGATTTAGATTTTATTTTCAGAGTACAGACACACACACACACATACACTCACAGTGTGTGGCCTAACCCTGTGTATAGCTTCCAGAAGGAGAAACAAATTATTGCTCTTGTTCTAGTGCTTCCAAAGACTGTTTAACTACAGACTTTTGTTCCCTTTCATTTTAAAGAACATCAAAGAAAATGATTAAATATCCTTCAGCCCGGTTTTAGTTAAACAGAGTTAAAATATTACTTATTGTTGTATTTAGCTTGAAATCATCAAGGTGCATAGTATCACCTTTGGAGAATAAAAAAAATATATAGTGCTAAAATGTCTGCGCATCAACTTGCATCAAAGAGCAACTCATTAATTAGACTGTCACTGAAGCTGTGATGATGTAATTCATAACTGCATGTTAACTTTTTTGCTGCCATCACCATGCATGCAGTCTTATGTTGCAGAGGCAGCTAAAAGAGGCAGATGTCAAGCTTTAAGTCTTTTTTTTCCCTTTGTTTGTATTGCTCATTGCACTTATTGTTGTATTTGACATAGCCAAGTGTGTTTATTTGCTTTCAGTTGCTGAACCATTGGAAAGAATTTTCTTGAAAGGTTTTATTACGATGCAAATTTAGTTGCTATGTAATCTCTCTGTGTTTCTGACAGAAAGGGATAACAAAATGACTTCAGATTTTGCTGCAAACCTGCTATTTGCTGTTTTTTCCAAGAGCATGTGAGCGTGCATCAGATCTATTTTCAGAGATATAATGGATCATCCTCCACTGTTTTGAAAACAAACTCTTCCTAATATCAGCTTTACACCTAAAACATCTAGCCAATGGAAACAGTGGTGGTTGTTGTAGTGGTTGTTTTAGTTGTTGTTTTTGTTGTTGTTGACTGACACCAGTAAACATGTCTAATAAGCACACGGAAAATGAAAAAAATATGAACAAAATAGTGTTTAGCAATTCAGTCCAACTGAGGAACTGTGTACTGGACTTACAGAAGGTATGCACTTCAGAACAAAGTCAGGCAGTGCGATTGGAGACAGGGTTGCTTGCTGAATGTGTGTTTTAAAGATGAATAGGACAAAACATTTGTGCTTGTATTTTGTTTCAAAAATGACATCTGACTTTTGATATTTTGGGGTTCTTCAATTTATCAGCCTGAAATTCTGTTAAACAACTTAGAAGTTGCCCTTATGATTTGGTCCATGCAGCAGCTTTGATTTTCAAGTACAGTGCAGCCTCTAAAGCATACAATATTTCAGTTGACTGTTTTCTGTTAACTTTTTAAACCCAGAAAAGAACCAACCCAACAAAGACAAACCTTCTCGTCTTGGCGTTCGGGTGTTCATCCAGCGTTTTTGTTGATGTTGTAATAGCTGAGAAAAATAAAGTACTAGAGACTTCCCTTCTTTACTGCAGATACAGCATGAGGAAATCCTTCTTTGCTGTCCTTATAAACACGACATTACAGAACAGTGAAGTGAAGTATTAGAAAGCCATCTGCTTTGTTTTCTATGACGTGTAAATTGCGTTTAGCACTTACCTGAATATCTGAGCCAGCATCGTTATCTGTCTCAAGGTGACGGTGGTGTCTCACATTTTGCTCCTTCATTTATTGCTTCCTGCTGTGTGAAAAATGAGCTTGAGCAAAGATGCTGTAACCCCATATATCACGCCAGTCTTCTCATCACATAGTGTACTACAGAGCTGCCATTTATGTGTGTCACCCGCTTTGATTATAGTTCCCCAGTTACATGGACGAGACCAGACTGAGAAGAAGGCGGCTGATGGGTGTCTGTTAGGTGGAGCATGATATTGCCTGAAAATGAATAGTTGCAATGAAATGTAGCGGTTAAGAAACAGAGTGGTGAACGTTTGTGAGATCAGACATTGCAGCCATAGTGTGTTCTGTGTGATCTTTGCATCGTTATATGGTGCATTGTGATAGCAGGGCAGATTTTCAGTAGACACTGGCAAGTGTGTATGAGTGGAAATATGCAGGTGTGAGTTTTTGCATTGGTAATGGGTTCATTATGGTTGCTGTGTCCAGTATGCAGTGAAGGTAATAAAGCAGTGCTACTGCTTCTCATGTAATGTGTACTGATCTCTCTCTCTCTCTCTCTCTCTCTCTCTCTCTCTCTCTCTGTCTCTCTCTGTCTCTCTCTCTCTCTCTCTCTCTCTGTCTCTCTCTCTCTCTCTGTCTCTCTCTTTCTTTCTTTCTCGTTGTCTCTCTTCTTCTCTGCTTTGTCTCTTTCCCTCCTTAACTCTGCCTCTGTCTTTATTTTTCATTCTCCCACTTTGTTTCTTTTTCTTTTTCTTTGCTTAATTGCCATATGCATATCCATATATCAATTCCAGCTGGATATGTCCAATCTCATGTGTTTAATTGACAGGTTGCGTATCCCTTCCTCTGTCTATGTATGGCAGCTAGCATACATTTGCCTCCCAGACGCCACATGATAGATTAGGAGCAGATGAGAATCTGCAGGTCAGATGAAATATAATGAGTTCTGCTGCTGCCACAGGTGAATATTTTTTCAGCGCAGTTTGCTGTCCTATACCGTCTGCGGTGTGGGCGAGTGTCTGTGTGTTGGGAGGTATATTTTTGTGACGTGTGTGTGTGTGTGTGTGTGTGTGTGTGTGTGTGTGTCTGATGACAAGAATTACAAATGTATGTTGGAAAGTGTTGTTTATAATGACAGTAATTCGAAACCCCCTCCACTCGAGCAGTCGTCTATTCAGCAGTCGTCTTCGGTTGTGCACGTGTGCAACTTATTATTTTGTGTTTTAGATAGAGATTTAATTATTTGTGAAACATTCGAGCTAAAGGATGAAAATAGGCAGAAATATCCTCTCATGTGAGGTACCTGAATGGTCTACTCCAGGTGGCAGAGTCTTTTGGAAAGCCGGTGCGCATGCTCACTTTGTTGCTTAGCGTGGGTAGTCTATAATCACATTATACAAATGGTCGTGTGGATCCAAATAAAAGGTACTGCTGCTAAATGTGTGCATGCCCTCAATCACACTGCCGCTCTGTTTTATTTTATAATGATGTAACATTGGTGTGGGAGATTTGTGAAGAAAAGTCATTCTGAAATTATAGGCCTGTGCAGCAGACCAAACTCATGTTTTTCTAAATACTGATTTGTCTGTAGAGGTACGTTGACATTAGTGTCCCACAAAACTACTGGTTTATTTTAGCTTAGGTTAGGTTTTAGTTTGTGTAATTTGCTGAGGGCTCTAGTTTATTCTGATAGATTTAAAAATGTACATATTATAAATATTTAAATATGTACATTTTACATTCATGCTTGTTTTCTGCCTGGTTAATATTAACATGCAACATCTCCCAGAACAAAACACATCAATCAAGACAAGCCATGTCTATCATAAATGTTCTTATGAAATGCTCTTATGAGCCTTTTTGGTCGTTTTGTGTTAAATGACCCTTGTTGGAATCCCGTACATTAACATTTATAGAGGTTTGTCAGTTGTCATGGGTGCCTTATGTAGGTGCTGTGCAGTTATTTGAGATTATCACTGTTAAATGGGTCTACAGTAAGTTTCTGTAGCCATTGAATTTCTGCAGTAGACAGAACGTGCATCCGGTGTGCCTAGTAGAGGCAAATACGTGTAAATTAAAAATAAAAGCAGCAAATGCATTCATTAAAACTTTGGCTGCTTATGAAAGAAAAATGCTTCTAACTTGGAGCTCTGAAATGATTAGAGGCCAACTAGGTAAAGTTTGGCCACTAATTTGACTATTTCAGGCTTATACTTTAATAATGGCATTCAGGAAACCATAACAGATAATTAGATCTTCATAATCAATCACATTAAAGTGTCGTGATCGTGACAGCCCTAGTAGCAGCAGTCGAGCACCATGAGATCATTCCATTTTTATTTATGCAAAGTCAAATATCATCTGAATCTGCATGATGTTGAGTTTTATCAGTACTGCTCAGCGAGAGTTTTTCTAGGCTGTAATTATATGGGCATGTTTTCAGACTGCAGAGAGATCCTGCTGCCGCTGATGACGGATCAGTTGAAATTTCACTTGGAGCAGCATGAGGAGCTGGAGGCTTGTTGCCAGCTGCTCAGCAACATACTGGAGGTGCTGTACAGGAGTGATGTGGTGAGTGCACAGCTATTCTGGCCAAAGCAAGAGCCCTGTGCTTTAAATACACAAACACACATCTGTATAATAAAAGGTTTGTACATGCATGCACACACACTTTCATTCATCTGTGCGTGCTAGTGTAATATGTGGTAAGAGTGTTTTAGGTCCATCAATATTTACACATGGTTGTTGTTATTTTAGCCATCTGTCACACCGTATTGGAGTTATATAAAAATGCATGCAATTTTAGCTTCAATCTAAGTGTCTTTACATCCGAATCAGGTGGATGGTATAGACATTACAAACATTTTTATACATAGCCTTCCATTTTTTGGAGCTCAAAAGTAATTGGACAATTGACTGCTCAGCTGTTCAAGGTACAGGAACTGAAAACAGCTCGTAGAGCGTTACCAAGGAGTGCCAGGGAGAAATCCAGCTGCTATATATGTTACAGGCTTCAGATGATCATTGGCTGTAAATGATTTTCAGCCAAATATTAAAAATGACAGTTTAATAAATGATCTGTTAGCTTGTTAAACCCTTGGTTTGGGCTGTGTATAAAAAAAGTTGTAATTCCTGCAGGATTTTGGAGGTAGGTGGGTATTCATGTTGAGCTCAACCTCAATATACTGTGTGGTGAACTATATGGTAAACAAAATAACAACTTGTTGTTTTATATCCAAATATTATAATATATATATGACCACACACACACATCCATATTTGAATGTGAGGCCACTGTATTCTGTTCATTTTATATACCTACAAACTAAAGCACTAATTCTTTTTCCTCTAACCAAACTCAGTGTCGCATGCAGTGTTTGCCAGTCTCCATTTAATTACCCAGTCTCCCTCTTCCTGCACATAGAAACAAATTATTATTTCATGGACTGCTCGCTTCATAATTCAGCTCAGCTTTATGAAATATGCTGAGGTTCAGTACACTGTTAAAACACTACCTTTTCCTTCTCTCTGTCAAGTTCTTGCATGCTTTGTCTTGAACTGTCTTTGTTGCTTTATGTAACATATATAACAAATTTCCCTTGTAGGCCAATGACGTACATAATATGACATGACGTGAAAATGACATGACGCTTAGAAAATAAACACAGCACCGAACATTAACACTGGGGGTTAAAGTTTTTATTTAACTGTATTATAAATTTCTGATTTTCCCATCTTGGTCATCTCTACTACCAGGACGATGTTGCTAAAACCGTGCTTAGCTACCTTCTATGCTGGGAATGGAGTGATAAATATAAAAGGCTCTGGGCCGTTAGCACAGGGGTGGTGCTCATCTCTGAATTGGAGGTTTTTCAGGTGCATTCTGTGCACAATTGAGGCGGCTGCAGCAGCGCTCGCGCTCTCTCTCTNGACTTACACTGTCCGGCCAAATAGAGCCACTGAAACACCGTTAGCTGTGATTTACCTTTATTAGAGCATCATTCACACTGCATCTCTCTCTCTCTCTCTCTCTCTCTCTCTCTCTCTCTCTCTCTCTCTCTCTCTCTTTCTCTCTTTCTTTCTCTCTCTCTCTCTTTCTTTCTCTCTCTCTCTCTCTCTCTCTCTCTCTCTCTCTCTTTTTCTCTCTCTCACACACGGTGAAGGTGTCTTTGAACTGGCATGGCGACATGTGTGCTTGTCTGTTCCCTGGTGCTGTATTTGTTTGATTCAACATTAGCTGTGTGTATGTGAGAATTACATAAGGTACACGTCATACCTGACGTATATACGTTTTTTTTTTCTCTCCCTGCTTTTAAACACTCAGGGTTTAAGGAGGTTTGCGGAATAGCAAGTTTAATAATTCACACACTACCGGGAGTCGCATTTTAGATGGATTTCCCTGCTGAGACATAAATCAAATTCCGACCTAACAGTGTTCCTTCTCAAATACAAATGAAATAACAATCCTGCCCATGCCAATGTTTGTATTTCTGTCTTTATGGGGTATTCAAATTCCATTACTTCCACCACTTTAGGTAAATGCTGCTTAAAAAGCTTTCCCCAGGTCTAACCTTAACTCTGACATATGGACAGTTTTCTTAGTCCTTTGACCTTTTTAATTATTTCCTCAATATTCTCTACAATTTAGTCATGAGCAGTTCCACCCACTAGTTAGCTGCCCTCCATCACTGCCCCAAATAATTCAAATATAGTCTTAGTTTTGAAAGACACCATTTACCATAAACACACCATTTACCATTTATCATAAAACCAGACATTGATTACTTAACATATAGAAGGACGCATTGATGTCAGTTGACATCAGAATACACCCCCCCTCAGGTGGATTATATGATATAATATTTATGTGACATGTGTTTTTCTTTTAAAGCAAGTCTTATAGATACATTGGTGGCAAATCTGTTAGGTTTATTAGCTGTATATCATACTGGGTAGTTGATTTTTCTGTTGTAGCATTTGAATTTTAGTGCAGTAGAATTTCACAATGTACATTTTTCTCTTTGTGTGTATTCCTAGGGCCCTACCCAGTGGCATGTTCAGATCATTATGGAGAAGCTGTTGAGGACAGTAAACAGAACAGTGATCTCAATGGGACGTGACTCTTCGCTCATAGTAAGTCAAATTTTTTTTCCCTCCGTGAGTTTTCCCCATTCCTGATGACTTTGGTCTTCCTCTGTTGTTTTTGTCATTGACAATAGTTCTGTCACTGTGACTGTGCTCAAGTGGCTGAGTTAAAATGCATTGCTTGGTGCAGCGGGCACCACTCGATTTCTCATATCTTGGGTTAATAATGCAGCATTCACACCGAGTATAGCCCATTGGCAGGCTTTTATTGTGTTTTTTTCATTATTATTTTTTTTTCCCGCGTATGAACCACACACACTTGTACACGCAGGCACTGCAGTGAATGATCAGTCTGTTATTGTTAGCTGAACTCTAGTCCTCTTCTCTGCCCCAGTCTCATGTCAATTACTATACAAATAATTCACTGCAGAAATGCACTCTCATTCTCCTTCTCCACCTCTATTTCTCTCATGGAAATATACACACACTCGCTTACATTTTCAGGAGTGAAATTTGGACTAGGCTAATCATTTTAGAACTCACTGATAGATGCTTATTTCTTATTGCTTATGCAACTTCTGGTCTCTCTTGTTAACCTAAATGTGAATGCTTGTTGAAGAGGTAGAAATGTATACAGGCTCTCAAATTTTTGGTATTTTAAATAGGATTTGCATGTGTGAGTGTATGTGTCTGTTTTTTTTTAGTCATTTAGTAAAGGGATTGTTTGTGTTCTTTATTGTTAAGGATGTCAAGTCTAATTCTATTTTGATCTTCCGTAAGAAACAACTCTCATTTTAGCAACTTGTGGTCAAACGAAGGAAAAGGAAAAGTTCTGCAGAAATCCTGGACAATCATTTCTTTAAAAAAAAAGTGGAACCTTCTTTTCATTAAAAATGAATTTAAAAAAGGCTCCCAAGTAGCATGGCTGTGGTGGCAAGTGTCACCTTCTACAGACTGCCCAGTTAATGTTGAAAGTAAAATTGAAAGCAGGAGCAGTTGCCATTATAATTTGCCCAAAGGGGCAGGAGCGTGTCCTGAAAAAGCATATCGCCAAATAATAAATAGAGTCATGGTTCTCCACACAGTGCTGTTCAGTTACACAGTTATTTATAGTGTGGGAAATGAACTTCCTAGTTGTTTGTGTATCACTATATTGAGCCCATTTCAAAGGCTGAAGGAAAATGTTTGCGATGCTTACTCCAGTTGGTCCAGCTATCAGAAATTCCATCAGGGAGTTTTGAATGGCTCTCATTTTTCTACACACTTGTAATTTGGCACATGGATATACGGAATCTTAAATGCTTAAAAACAAGATAATCAATAAATAAAACCATGAACTTTGCACACAGACTTCTGAAGTTATGAGTCATTCTGTAGTTGATGTCAAACTTGGATTAGGAATACAGAATGAGAAGTCAGAAGTCTATTGATACTGTCTGCCCTAACCTTTGCGAACCAGGAAATTGTAAGAAAATGTTTAACACTTTCGGAGAGTAAAATACATTAAAAAAATGAAGCCCATGTCTCAAGTTATTTAATAGTCTGCTAGGATATCACAGAGGGTTTTTTTTTTTTCCAACTCCAGCATACGTCTTTTCGTATTAATGTCACATACAGAGGCTCAAAAAAGTGCAGAATCAGCATTACATCTGGTATCAGATGTCCTAGGGTTGGAGTTAAACTGCACAGGCTGGTAAATCTCCAGGACCAAGATTGAGCACCCCGATACTCAAAAGGCTCATGCTTTCACCAAGTTCACCAAGAGTCTTTGCTTATACTTTCAGCATCTTCAGTCATCGGATTTATCTGCTCAGGGACCTGGTCAGATATACTCTCACACATTGTGTGTGATTACGTATTTCTGTCAGTCAGGTCTCCAAGTCCCCAAATTTTACATAGTGTATCTTTAAAGAGAATTATTACTTAATTACCAAAAAGTGTTGTGCAATGGATAACGACACTACCCTGTACTCTGAGGACTCAGCTTTAGTTCTAGTGAGAGCACTGGTGCTACCAAGTTCTAGTTAATTGCATCTCTAAATTTCATTTCCTGTTTTTTTTTCCTCCACTTGAACACTTGCTTCCCAAAATTCCACCCTGAAACCATAGTGCTATGTTTATTATAGATACTAGGTGCAGCCTTAATAGATGTTTGTACTTCTACATATAGAGCAGCTTGATATTTTTGTTGAGGAAGCTTTTTTTGATGCCTCCAGCCGGTAACATAATAGATCTGATAAATAGTTACATTTGAATTCAGCAGGCGCAGAGTGAGTAAAGCTGACCCAGCGATGCAGCGTATGAGCAGTTAGCCCTGTATTCAGACACATCGCTCCTCCTGCTGCTGCTGCTGCTGTCCTTGACTTTTACAGTGACTCCCACCTTATGCATGTTAATGCCTCATTGACTTTCTCATCCATCCTCCTCCCTCTCCATCCATCTCTTTTTCTTCTATATCTCTCTCTTTTCCTCCCACCGTTCTTTTTTCCCTGCTGCAACTAATGTATTCTGTATTAGCAATGTCGACATTCGCCCCTTATGACTCCCTCTAAATCCCAGCCACTGAAATCCTAATGTAAGGATCGTATAATGCACCTCTCGCTTCTCTGGAGAGTCGTTCTGCGGCACGTTCCCTATGCTGACCCCTGCTCTCAAAGACTTTGCGGTAAATCCTACCGTGTAAGTGGAAAGTGCATGCGAGCCGTGTGAGCAGTGGCGGTTCAAGGCATAAAGAAGAGCCCTGCTGTCCTTAAGCGTTTAAAGCGTTCCTTCTTTATATAATGGCCAATAAGATCTGCTTCAATTTTTAAAACCCCAGTGCCAGAGATGGTACGGACCTGCATTGCACTGGAGTGTGTGTAATGCATGGAATTATGTGCATGTTCAGATGCATGGATTTACTTTTATAGGATATATGTTTTCAGTTATGTGTGTGTTTTAAAACATTTTTAATTTGTGTTTGTTACGGAAGTGTATATCCTGCAGCATTACTCTGCAGACCTTCTCTCCACAGTGTCCTTGCTCCTCAGTACTCAGATTCAGATTTATGCATTAAGGTTCCCCGTTTGGCTTGTGCTGCATGAGTGCAGAATTCAGATCACAGACACAGTATGTGTCGTGCATGCAGATTTGAGTCTACAGTTGGTCTCCTTTAACCTTTTTGCTCTCTCTTTAGTGCTTTTCACATCACTGACTTCCCTACAAATCATTGCACGTTTTTCCATGGCAGTGAATTGATCATGCTGCTTGTGTCCCGGTATTTGTAATTGCTGTTCTTGAATATATTTTTTGATATTCTGAATAATATACTGAATAATACATTCAGTGGTGTAATTTCTGTGTCGTCTGTGGCTGAAATAACATGCCTCTGATTTAGTTTTTTTTTTAATCCTCTCTTTTAGCAGCTCTATTTCATTTTCTTCTTCCCTTTCACTTTATCATACCCTAATGTGTGCTTCTTTTCTTCTACTCTTTTTTTTTTTCTCCTTTTTCCAGTGATTCTTACTTTGGTACACTGTGTACATAATGTATATCCAGGAACGCCTTCAATTTGTCTGCTGTGGGGCCGACAATGAAAGAAGCTTCCAGCGCAGAACAGTAAATAGATGTGATTTTATGTGTGTTGTTAAAATATGCTTGAATTCTAAAGGTCCTTCTCTCAGTCATCTACATGGTGATGCTTTGAGTTTTGCTCACGGGTTGTGTTTTGGTATGCTTTACATGAAGTTTTCAGGCATGTAGTCATATGTACATAGGCATGTAAATAGCCTCCATATGGATTAGGCGATACACACTTTGAATTGAATACAGTTTTTAGGGTATAAAACTTTTTGTGTCCTCGGACATTCTGACAAATTAGAAAGTGTTTCCATTTGAACAGGAGCTAATATTGTTTTAGAAAAGAAATAAAATTAAATTCATGTTTTTAGAATTGTCCGAAGAATTGTTTATTTATCTGCAAATAGTTCCTTTTTTATCTACATCGCTGGTTTCCACTGTTTTTCAAAATCACTCTGTGCTCTTGCTTAAAGGGGAGCTTATGGAGCTTTTTGTGCATGTAAATGTTCTATCAACTTGTAAAGCCTAAAGTACACGCCAGAAGGAGAAATTCTCTCCAGCAAAAAACACTTGTCTCAGCTGCCTAAAATGCCTCATTGAAATTTGACGCTTTTCTGTGCTACAAAGTGACGTCGTCTCGTAACACAGTACTTATTGCTCGCCTGCCGGCGAGCTTGGTACACCCTCACGCAACACACTGGGAGCTTAAAAAAAAAAAAAAAACTTACCACTTGGAAGCTTTCTGCTCCAGTCTTGCTTACAAACATGTATTGCATCTGTTAAAAATAATCAAGCGAAAATAAATTTGTAGTGTGAAGTTTGCGATATTACATTCCTAATGTATATAATGGTGTTTATGGTATCCATTAGGACCCCTGTAAGTGATCACCGTTCCATTATCTCTGCTTGGTTTGTGTGAGTTCATGTGAAGATTCAAATTCAGTGTTTCATGACAAACATAAGTGCAAGTAAAGAAAAAAAATCTCTTAACGACTCACAATTATAATACTTTAACCACTATTGTTCAGTCAGTCATTGTTATTAGTCTGAACACACAGCTTTCCCAAGTTATGACAGGGCAAAGTAGTCAGATGAGGAAACTTCTTTTTTGTTGTTTCTCAGGTTTTTATTGTGTATATTAAATTGCTTGTTTTTTTAAAAACAGTATAAAATGCACAATATTGCACATAGTGAGTCAATTGCACTTCTTTAAGGTACAGATAACATCTAGGTCTCTCTTCACGCTACAGTAGAACTATTTGTAAATCAAATCTGTTTGATATACAAGATAAACAGTGAGAAGGTGGGATAAGGTGTTTAATCTAGCTGGCAGAAGACAGATAGAGGTGTGGAGATCAGCCGGCCTGCTAAAGAGAATTATCCTGTGACTTTTGAAGGTCACGCTTTAAAGATGAATCGGTTTGCCCTTGTTAAACACTTTGGCACGTGCTTCCTCTGTCTGATGCGATTTTTGGCTTCAGTAGTGCCGTACCCAGAATGCCCAGATGTTTCATTGTGGCTGTGTAAAGTAAAGTAAGTGAGCCATGCTCCCGGAGATAGAATTAGCCCTGATTAGATTCTCTGCCCCTAGAATTCTAGCTTCCACACAACCTCTGCAACATTATTAGGATGTTATATAAGATAAATATTAGTTCTGAGGAAATGAAACATCATGATTGCATTTCAGGTTTAAAGACGTATGGATTTTGTTTTGGCCGGAAAAAGAAGCAGAGAGGATGTAGAACTCGTGCTTGGCACCAGGCTGCACTTTGGTGGAGGACATTATCACTCTGCCTGATTCTTTATGTGAACAATAATGTTGAGAACAACGTGGCATATTCTTAGTATCATCGCCACCTTCTCGCTAATGCGAGCACACAAGACAAACATACACAGTCCAGCTTTCATCTGTTATGCAGTCTTTCGTTGTGTATTGTTTAAGCAAGATTGCTGCTGAATCAGTGTATTTAACGTGCTAGATTATTTACTGCAAAGAAAAGTGTCTTGTGGCATTCGTTTTTGCTTTCCTTAAGGAATGAATTTCCTTTGCTGTATGGGATTTCCATAAAAATGGAATTTCACTCTGTCTGATCCCTCAGTAATAATCTTCTCCTTTTTTCCCCTCTTTTGAGCGTTTTAATAATCCAGTAAACACTGAAGCAAGGTAAGTTCATACAGTGTATATTAGAAAATCTGAATTTAATGCTTGATATTAAGAGTATAGAAAAATAAGTGGAACTCATTTTTTTCCCTTAAATTAGTATCTCAAAGTTAATAGATGTGTAGATTCTCAGAAACTTGGGTTTGTATAGAAACTTGAGTCATGTGTGAAATGTTTTCTTTTGTTCTTAGATCAAATAAGAATGTCCTTCTGTTTTTCTGCCATGTGTCCATCTCTGCTTTCCTGCATGGAGTCCATTTTATCGTCTGTAAATAGTCTCTTGAGTTATTGTGCTTTGTTTTACTCCAGTCATGTATCCATGAAGGACATTCACATTTTCAGTCCAAGTGTTTGAAACTGATTTCTTTTTTTCCATTTGTGAGAATGAGAGGTCAATATCCAGTACATCCATAAGAAAGATCAATAAATAAATGAACAATAAATAAATAAATAAGTAAATGGGAGGGCAGTCAGGCCCTATAAATAAGCTGAGCAGTGAACGGAGATCTCGGTATCCAGACGTTAGTTATTTGTTAGTATGTAGATTTGGTTTTTTTTCAATATTTAAATGAGTGTGGTTAAGCCAGGTTAATCCAATCTCATTTCTCACCTTGCTGATCTGCAAATAGGAGGATTTCATGCTCTGTTTAGGGAAATTAGTCCGAAAATATTCTCCTTTTCTGATACCAAACCGGTAAATGCGTTTCCAGTAGGATTTTTCTGTTTTTATTTCAAAGCAAACTCTGGGATTTCACAGCCGGGCTCAGTGTCCAAGATCCAAAACGTAGAACTCGTTGTTTTTTTTTTTTTTTTCTTTTTTTCTTTTCCCCCATTTCACTCTTTAAAGTGTGACGAGAAGAATAACAATATGATGAAACTCCAGAAAGAGTGAGAGAAAAGAGCAGAGGGAGGGAGGAAGGAAAGTAGAATGTAAACGGAGGGAGTAAAGAATGAGAAAGCATATATCCTGCTGTGTGTTTGTTCATAAGAACCAGAGTTTCCAGCGAGCATGTTTCTTGGCCTCTGCTTTGGCCTTGCGTTTGGGAGTGGAGGTGTAGGCCTCCTGGGGGTAAGGCAGTGAGGGAAAGGGCGAGTCCTCTGCTGAGCACAGCCTCTTCATCAGCGGCTGCAGCTTATCTTCCTGCTGCTTAAAGTCCAGCTCCACACTGCAGAGAAACAGAAACAGATTACTGACTGGACACACTGGAGAGGAAAGATACTTATCACTGTATTCTCATCTAATCATCATAGGGTAACCACAGGCTACTACACAAGCCAGAAAATGCAGGTGGATTGTGCTCAACGACCAAACATTTTTAATAAAGACTATTTGATGTACTATTCCAACTTTTTCTCTTCCAGAAATTCCTTTTAGATATCTAAAGTCAGATTAGCTTGTGTTGGGGACTGTACAATACAAGTGCTCTGTTAAGCCACTCGGTTTTTATAGTAGCAAATATTATATAAATATACAAATAATATATTTATTTTAAATGTTGTTAACATGTTTATTTATTTATTTATTTATTTATTTATTTTATTGTTTTAACTATAGTTTTTGTAGTTGAAATAGGTAATCTTAGTTTGCAGATGTGTTGATGATAATACTAATGAATATTGTTTAAAACAGTATTTTTAAATGATTGTGCACCAGCGTGCCTTTTTGGATTGTGTGAATTGTTCGTGATTTTGTTGTTGAAGAGCTATAAAAACAATTTTGTAACAATCATATCTAAGAAACAGTGTCACAGTTGAGAAATTCACCAGTCAGTGTGAAATTATGGCTTACAGTACTGCTCAAGAACAGCAAAACTCAAAAAATTAGCTATCGTTGAAATTTACATTGTGAAAGGCAGTTGATCTAATACTTAAATAAGTATTTCAGTTCACTAGCCATGAAACGTTTCTGGTGTATGTCGGTTCACTGTGACGCTAGCTCTGTGCTGTAGCTGCATTTGGTGCATTTGTTCCACAGGGCTGCATGACTCTTCTTGACTGCTGTGTGATGGCCTTAAGGGACACTTTTACCATTTGTATTTTAATAGTTGAGATGTAAACCAAGTCATTGAAAGTCACAAGAACTGTGATCAATTCTGATCAGGTTTTGTACTATTTGGTGAACAGCATTACATCAGGCCTTTCTTAATGACTCTATGATTTAATTATACAGGAATATTGAACAGGCTGGAGTCTCGCCTTAAAATTAATATAGATGCATTAAAGTGTTGAAAGCTAACTTAAAATAGAAGAAGATTCGCACACATGTTCACACAGGCATGGATACAGACAGTTGCTTACATCATCAGCAGTGAAGACAACATCACTTTGTCAGGCTGCTTTTCAGAGAGACCATGCTTTGGTTGTAATGAATTTTGCCAGCTCAGATGGAAAGCTCTTCCTGCTTGGGAGCAGTGTGTGTTTTTCTTTTTTGTTCTGCGTCACACCTTCACCACACCACCACTTTGATGAGTCATACCACTTAGGGTCCTTGTTTCCACATGAATGTCCATTATACTGCCAAACTTAAATTGACCCTGGTATTATCAATAAACACGTGCACAAGCATTTAGATGCATTTGGCCTCTAACCTTGACCTAGATTTCTTTTTCTAAAACACAGCAAACAGACTATGGTGTAGCACTGTGCTCACTTAAATTTATTTTCTGTATGTCTGCATCTGTGTGTGTGTGTTGCTCCTGTTCTCCCCTCAACATGACTAATGTTTACTTTGGGAAAACATGGTAATTTTAGCTTAGGAAATTTTAGGGGTTGTTGTCTGTTCCTTCACTAGATGGTGGAAATACCGTTTGCTTCATCATATTGTTAAGTACAGAATTACAGCTTGTTAGTATTTAACATAATGTTGGACTGATGTCTGGCTTTTTATAAGCCAGAAATCAGTACATCAAAGGGAAATGGATTGGTCAGAGACTCCAGCATGCTAGGTGAAGCTGTTTTCATATGTTAGTGTTCATATTTAAGAGTGTTGTGTAGGAATGTATAGCAATGCCTGATTTTTGACATGCATACTGTTCCACGGAAAGAATTAATTGTTGCCATTTGTGATCAGCTAATTACAGAGTCCATTACTACAGTACCAATCAGTATTTGGTACGGCACTAATGGGCACTGCAATATAGTAGCCGCATGCTATGTTAATTTCTGAGTGGGCGTAGAACCTTTTGATGTAGTCAGTTCTGTTTATTGAATCAGTGCAGTGGTGCTCATGCTATTCCAGAGTATAATGTGAAATATAAATCCTTCATGGGGCAGTCTCCATTCACAGCATCCCGGGGTTAGCAGTGTCTTTTCCAGCAGCTACTAGCCATCAGACTCAGGATTCTGAGTTCTTTAAGCGGTGGTGGTGGGGGGTGTTCTGGATCAAAAGCAGCTTTTGAGATTAGTGGCTAGTTTATAGCTGAAACCAGTGAATTCAGAGTTCTGATCAATTTAGTCAATTTACTTTAATCCATTCACACAGCCACAGCCTCTCCAAAGGATGAAAAACTGGTGCTAGCATGAGCTCAAACAGTTGACGCACTCCTCTTATGGCAAATTAAGGCCGAACGCTATTACTACAATTATACTTCTGCATGTTGCAGTTGTGCCAAGCCTTGCAGTTAATAAAATGCTGAGATTGGTTATAATACTTAAATTTGCAATAATCATTAGCAAGCAATATATTGTGCAGCCCCACCTCTGCGTTGCAACTGGTGTGATGACCTTCATGAGAAATTGTGAGAGGTAGAGCAGGGCTATAGCTCTAACACCTCACACAGCATGATCGTCTAAATAGATTAGTAGGGCAGCCGTTACATGCTGTATAAGCCTCCTGCTGATTTGACATTAACTCCTGCATGTAATCCTGGCTCATTTTTAAATGTTCGCTATTTCAATGTAGATGTTCAAATTACTGTACCAAATCCTGTGTAGAGGAAGAAGAAAGAAATAAATCTGTTCCTTTAACTGAAGGCAACATAAATCAGAGTTAGCAATAGTCTTTTTTTAAAAGTCTAGTTACCAGCCATATGTTGGCCAGGTGGGGGGACGATGTGTCTATGCTGTTGAGTAGTTATGGAGAAGACTGGGAGTCATATTCTTCACTTCTGATGGTATCTTCAGGTGAGCGGTGGCAGAAAACCGTTTAACACTGTACACCCCAAATCCCTCTTCAATATGTTTTAGGTGCATAGCAATTGAAGAGTGGCTGGGTTTATTTTAGACACGCGTCTCGCAGGACTTCTTTTCAAATGTAAAATAAAATCTCTCTTACAAGACTTTTCCGAGCTTAGGAGGATGAGAAAGTGGTGCACCACTTTTACGTTTGACCAAGTTCAAATAATTCCGCTTGGCATTTCAGAAGATGCGTTTTGGAAAACCGCTATTAAAAATACACAAGGTGGCGTGCACTGCAGCTCAGGGGAAAATGCTGACTGCACTTCTTGCATATGAACAACCTCCGATCTTGAAAATGGTGAACTCTGCAGGCTGACAATTGCTGGAGAAAGTGTTTGGCTCGAACAGTGGATGCACCAATCGCCTGTGTGTGCACGCACGCATGTGTTTGTGTGTGTGTTCGCGCATCTCAGAATGAGAAGACTGAACTACGGCTGCTCTGTTGAGTGTTCAGCAGTTTGTGTGTACAAGTTGGGTCTTCCCTCAAAGGCCGAAGGCAATGCTGGTATTAACAAATTAATCACAGCGCAGACCCTTGTAATTATGCCCTTATCAATTCAGTCTTAAACTCGCTACTGCAGAGGGAAAGAGTGAGAGAGGAGCAGGCAAATCACTGATATTTATCTGGATAAGGCCCGAGTGGGTGTCAGAAGCTGCATCTCTAAGCTGCTCAGAAAATTCTGAAGTATAAGTGATGATGATGATGATGATGATGATGATGATGACTACATTATAACTGTTTATCTCTTAGTCTTTGCCTGGCTTTCTTTGATCTAAAGCCCTTTAATCCTTTACGGCCGTCCATGGATGCAGGCAGGAGCAGTTTATCCTTCAGCTTCAAAAACCATTTAGTACGTCTGTCACAATGTGGAGTCCTGTTCCCGAAGAACAAATGGTTATGGTGATATCCTAAACTTATAGATTAGTGATGCTGTGAAATACCACCTCTAGCATCCTGGCCATTCAGCATTTTTGAATACCTTGGTGTTCTCTGAGGAGAATGGCAAACATTCAGCTCTGACACACACACACACACACACACACACACACACACACACACACACACACACACACACACACACACACACACACACAGGCTGTATAGTACAAAGTGATAGGCCAGGGACTTTGCTGTCCCAGTCAAAGCATGGCCTCCAGCTATGGTCAAATGGCACAGCTTGGACTGCAATTCAGTGCAGATTTAGTTATTACACTGTGAAGTGGTTGATTGCCATGCTGGGGAAGACAGAAGACTTTTGCAAGCTGGATTAGTTATACCCAAGAAGGCATCATAATTTGATATCAGTGAGATGTGTGTTGTAATTTGGTTTAAACCTTTAATTTTTAGTTTTGAGATATAAAAATTGTCTTTTGTATTTCTCCAAATTCAATAGGTCTCTTAATAAAAAGTCAATGATGTATGGCCACAAAATCGGGCAGGTATGCTGCCAAAGTAGAACATGAGTTGGCAGAGATCCCCGTTTCATCCTGCCGGTGTGCCCTGCCCAGCCCAATCTGCATTCGTCACTCGATTTTCACCTCTATATGCACGTCATTTTCAGAGATATGAATACTAAAGTTATTTCTAAAGATAAATTTGTTAAGTTGGTATACAACATTGGGTATGTTTGCCTCAAAACAGCTAGCAATTTTAACAATGTTTATTCACATAGCACCCAAACAACTGTAGTTTAGTCCAAGAGTTTTCTGGACACGCTTCCATGACCTGCATGGCTGTGGTTTAGGTCCACTGTATTGAGGCCTGAAGCAGAGTAGGATTGCGCGATAGTGTTATGGTGCAATTGACTTTTGCTGTGCTGTAGCTAAGCAGTCACTCTTTTTTGGCTTAGCGTTGTAAACATCCTGACCAGTCACAGTTCTAGACAAATCGTTCTGAGTGCTTTGAGAAATGTTTATGTTTGTAATCCAACAAATCGTTTTTTTGGGGAAAGTGAATGGAGACCAAACCCTTAAACACAATATTTATTCTTGTACGTGGGTTTAATATATAGCACAGCACATTGTAACTGCAGTATATAGGAGTTTAATTGAACCATAAAGGGAATTTGTTTGTTTATACCTAAGCAGAGCTCATTTTGCTTTTCAGTGTAGAGTCAGAAGAAAATGTTTTTAACATTCCTTTCCAGACCTAAAACATATTCATGCCAAATAAACTGGAGAACATCAGTGAAGCATCAGGCCAGAAAGATTCAATATTTCATTAGCATCTCAGAGTGGAGAGCAGGAGCTGACGGCTCAGAATACTTAGAAAAGCTGCCACGTTCATCTCTCTAGACTCTCCAACTCACTTCTCGCTTCTTCCAGACCTGAGTTTCTTCCCCCCCCTTTTTCCCCGTTCATTTTTGTTTGATCGCCTTCCTGGCACACCCACAAATGTTGTCTAAAAAAAGAGCCTTGATTTGCTGTTTCTAAGCCACTAATTAGAGAGGCAAAGCGTTTGATACACATCCCTTTTCATTGTCTTCGTCGAGGAGCTAGAAGAGCAGTTTAGTACAGCTTGCTTTCATGTGGCATTGTTTTTTTCAGAGGAAGAGGAGAAGTTTGATCCTCCTCTGCTTTCTCCTCCTGTAAGCTTGTTATTGTTCTTGCACTTTGCTCTTGTTTTCCTTTAATACATGGCAACATGCTTACATGGCAGTTAGGAGTTTTTGAGGCTGTGGCTAATTGTTTTTGCCTGTGTAATATCTTAAACTATTGTCAGTCGACTTTTTGTTTGTTGGGCACTGATGAATGTGGTGCTCTTCCATTTTTACTGGACCCTGCGCTCTTCATCTTCATCTACCTCATTTATACCATTTTGAAAAATGTTTGGTTTTCCTTTATGACAATCAGTTAATCATTGTCTTATTGGCTTCTCATATAATGATAAAACAAATGTAGGCAGTTGCTTAGTTTTATTTTGCCTCACTGAGAGCAGATGCAGAATCTGTAAAAACATCCACTGATGCCTTTCAGAGCTCAATATTACTGTACACTTATTTCACACCTAACATAAACGTGTGTGTGTGTGTGTGTGTGTGTGTGTGTGTGTGTGTGTGTGTGTGTGTGTGTGTGTGTGTGTAAATGTTTGAACTGCTGGGAACTCGCCTCTGGTGTGGGCCATTCTGACTCTAAGCAAATTGGAAAGAAGAGTCTGATACTAAATATCAGGTGGACACTTAAGACATCCTGGACATGCATGCTGAACACATACACACACACACACACACACACACACACACACACACACACACACACACACACACACACACACACACACAAACACACATGCACAGACATTTATAAGATATAGAGGTGGACAATATCACAATATTTTAAAAATATTTATTAATATTCATATAAATTTAGTATCTGTTTCTGTAGTATGTTAAACTCTGCACACAAAGAGAATGAAGTGAACCCTTGATCGCCTGGATTTCTGATTGATTATGAATAAAATCTGGTCTGATTGTTGTTTAAGTCACAATTATAGATGAACACCAGCTAATTACACGCAAATGTTCTTTATTGAGCACATTGAGTGATTGACTGTGTCCTTGAATAAAGGACTAAACCTTCCACTCTGCTGGTGATGCTGTGCTGCTCCCAGAGTGGGAATAGTAAGGCAGTATAAAACCAATTTCCCTTGTAGGTCCAACAAAATACGTAACATGATGTGGTGTGTTCACTTAATTTGCTGAGAAAATAAACACAGCCTGGAATTTGACTAAAGGTGTTTGTTTTACGTACTGCTGTATATATATTGGAATTATCTTTTTGCAATATTAGCCACTTCTACTAACACGGAAGATGCTGCTTAACTGGACTTAAATGCTTTTTATGCTGGGAATGCAATGATGAAAATAAATGAAAGCTCAGGGCAATTAGCACCGGGGTGGTTCTCATCTCTGATTGGAGGATTTTGAGGTGCATTTTGTGCCCAATTGAGGGGGCTATAGCAGTACTATATATTTGAGTTGGTAGCAATTTAGTTCTCTCTTTCTCTCTTTCTCTCTCTCTCTCTCTCTCTCTCTCTCTCTCTCTCTCTCTCTCTC
>CM067491.1:20122275-20147275 GCA_034552555.1 Semaprochilodus insignis
TCGGTCGGTCGGTCGGTCATGCGCTGTCTTTCTCTTTCTCTCACCTTTTTTCTTTCACAAAGATCAAACAGTTTTCAAGTTCTCAGAAGAATCCCCTCTCCGACTCACTCACATACACTCCCAGATCCCCCAACGTCCACCAGCTTCATTCTGGTATCTATGGCAACCAGCTGGCTCTGTGAAAAGCAGGACTATCTATGTGAGTGTGGAGAACATCATTACTGTTACCAACACACACACACAAGCCTCATAGCTTGTCTCTGTCTCATGTTTTCGCAGTGCTGTAATGCAGTCAGTCTCTTTCCCTTTAGCACTAGTCTAATGGAATTTGCATGCTTGTGTGTGAAGCTACTTACGAAGATGAGGGTTTCACAACTGTGCTCTCTCCCATTCAGCTCATGGGGTGATGTCAGGCTATCTCTCTCTGTCTTGCTCGGAAGTTTGCAGGAAACTTGATTTCTTATTGGGTATTCAAATTTTGGACTAGTTGTGAATCATATTTTGAGGTGAACAGCATAAGCATTTGAAACAGTTGAGACGTGTTGCATCATAATGAGAACTTTGCCTGAACCTACATTTACATAGCATCAAACAACACAAACTTGTGTCTTTCAAAGCGGGAGCCAGGAGAAGTGCCATGTTGTGGATCAGCACTGCTCTTTAGAGATAATGACTGAATTCCATCCCTGTCATTCCAGCTCTGTTCCCAGCCCACAAACTAAAACATGTCAAGATTGTCCCAATCTCTTTATTCAATCTGAATTTGATCATCACATTCTTCTCCACCAAGATAATTTATTACTTCGTAAGCTCTTGAAGTGTGTTAAAGACATTGTGGCTCAGTGCTAGTTGAATGAAAATTTGAGAGGTTTGTCATGGAATCCTCCATTGTGTCTCTTTGCTCTCTGCACATCTTCCATATGGATTGCTATATCAAAGAGGATGAAACTCCAAAGAACATCAGATTCATTCATAATTCTTTTCCTCGTATGTCTTTAATGTTCTGTTCATTTTAGCTCAGTATAATGCATTAAGCATTCAAAACATGGTGGAATGGAGTCAGTGAGAATGATGAGGGAAGAGAGTTCAAGAAATGGATAATTGTAGGGCAGTGAGAGGAGTAAGAGGAATACAGGAAGAATAGAGCGAGAGGAAAGGAGCCTAGTGTGCTTCTGTCTTTCATAGCCTGTGCCCAATGGTGGTTCAATTGCATACAGGAATTGGTTGCATGGTTCCATTTTGGTGAGGCAAGGATTATGTTGGGTAAAATGGCACACTTTTCCAGCTCTCTAAAAGAAAATGGTGAAAGAAAGAACAACCTTCCTTTTTTGGAGAAAGAACTAATCCTCATGTCATAATAAATCAAGACAGTCTTACTTAACAAGCTATGCTATTTTTATATTGCCATATCATAGAAGTAATTGTAATAGGGTATTGGAAGCTTACTGCTACTACTGTTCCTGGAGGTAGCCCAGTGGCATGGAGTTGTTTTGTGGCCTTAGAGTTGAATGACTTTGAAGGCACTATGACAAGACTGAGTGATTCCACAGTAGTATGTCAGAGCACCCATCTTTAATCTAAAACTCAAGGTGTAAGGCATGTAAAATTCAACAGCAGAGTGGCTTAAACTGAAGAAATTCCTGCAAGATATTAAAATGTTAATTCAGACTCTTTAACCTTAACACGAAGCAAACCATTCATGTCTGTGTACATGAACCAGAAGCTACACAAAGTGTTTTTCTAAAGGAAATTCTACTAGTTAGTAAATATGAGATCTTGCATGACCCAGTCCTGGTTCCGCAGAGTTTAGCTCCAAACACAGTCTGGCACACATTATCTGGATAATGAAGGTTTATGGTCATTTGAATAAAAAAGGTCACTTTTTTAATTTAAATTCTTCAGTGGGGCTAGGATCTCTAGGAACAGGATTGGGCACCTTAATTTGAGTTGAAACATTTACTTTTACATTTACGGCATTTATCAGACGCTCTTATCCAGAGCGACTTACAAGGTTAATCATATTACAGGTGGGCCAATGTAGTGTTAGGAGTCTTGCCCAAGGACTCTTATTGGTGTAGCACAGCATAGTCACCCAGACTGGGATTCGAACCCCAGTCTCCCACATGTGGTGGTGGCTCCCTGGTGGGTAGTGGTGTTACCCGCTGAGCTACACCAACCACATTCAGCTAAAATGCAACACTGTAAAATGTTTTGTGGTTTTGTTAAATGTGCCTGTAATTATTTACCTTTAAGAGCTTCAAGACTGATCAAGGAATTAAGAGAAATCTAAAAGCTTAATAATTCACAGTTTCAAAATTGACCATATTGACACTATAGCTGCAACAAGCATCTTACTGCACACACACAGTCAATCCTAAGAGGCTGATTCTTGTTTGTTCTGTATTGCTACAACACTTGGGCTGTAGAGTGACAGATATAAATTCTGTAATAGGGTTGCCTTCTAGCTTCCTACAGACACACACCTCAGAATTTGGAGGATTCATGCACTCTTATAAGGAGAGCTTTCATGGAGCTGTATGTAATTAGATAGCAGTTAAACAACTTCCTCTTTGAACGGCGCAGCTAAATTTGATTCCGGCACCCTCAATGAAAGTCGGCATTCTCCCTCACCTTTTCAGAGGATTGCTGCAGTGAGTTTGCCATGTTCTATATACAGCATGGCTTTCCACTTCACTCGATCTCCTCATGCATTGACTCTGTTCTTTGGATGGAATTTGTGCCTCAAATATCTGTGAAGTCCTGCCCAACTCGGCTAAGAATTTATCCCCTTACCCTTCTGATATTATATAAATGCACTCTCTTCTCTCAGTTTCGAGGGGCTCTGTTTCAGTGTGGGCCACTCACTTTGACTCTTCCTGAGTGTGTTTGTAATTCAGTACAGTATGATAATCTCTTTTGTAAACAGTAGTCTATCTCAAATTGATATTTATGTACAGAGTTAATATGTAGATTTACTACATATCTAACAAATGTAAGTAGATAATGTCTAAGTAGATAATATATCCCAGAGTTCTCAGGATGAACATTTATTATAATTTAATTAAGACTCCAGTAAGAAATTGCTACAACTGGTAGACAAGTGGTAAGTACTGCAATGGCAGAGGCAGGCCAGTGAAACGTGGGAAAAGCTACTGGTCTTTATGACCATGTCTGCTCTTCTCTGGTTTGTTCATGACTGGGGCTTTTAAGTATGTAGTAAAATGAAATTGTGGGACCATTGCCTTTTTCAACCAGTGACTCTGTGACTGCCACTATCCTCCCCCCAGCAATTGGTCATCTTCCAGCTGCTACAATATAGGTTGGTTTTCTGATCAGGGATAAAGCATTCAACGTAGCATCTACATTCAGAATGTTGTATAGTCTAGCACTAGGCGTTTGTCGTTTATAGACACCTGCTCATCCAGTATTTCTTCTGAAGTCAAGGACATTGGAGGGTGTCCTTGCTTTGCTGCAGTAGGCTGGAACTGCTCAGGTTCAAGAGGTCTCCAACCCTGGCCCTGAAGATGCACCTTACCACAGAGTCTAGATGTAGCCACAATCTGCTGCTCCTGCTTATTAAGTCCTTGACTGGCGGAATCAGATTTGTTAGTGTTCAGTAACATGGGTTGGATTGCATTCAGCCGCAAGAGCAAAAGGTTTAAAACTGTTAAATGATTTCTTGCCATTTGGCATTGTTACCTATGGACACTGTACAATCCCTGTATGAGCAATGAATGGACCTTAAAGTAGTTGAATTCATTAATTAGAAGGGGTGTGTGGATTATTTTGGATATATAGCCACAAATAATCAGGAGTTGCTGTAACTGGCTGAACAGTCAGTGAAATGCTTCAAGGCCATTAAAACTTTTAAACAGTTTAAACCATTGAAACATAAGACATACATTGTGTTAGTGTACTAAGAAAGCTGAGGTAGTCCTGAGGCGGCAGTGGCAATGTTTCAGCAATTCCTGATTGAGGCTTTAATGTTTTATTCACCACTGATCGTGCAGAGCGGATTTTAGATGAAAGCAATCAGACAGCTGTGCTTGGTATTCCTCTCACACCTCACCGGCAAGCACAATAAGGCAAACACCTTTATATACGTGACTCTGTTTATGGGGTGTGTGTGCTCATGTGTGTGCTCATGTGCGTGCCTTCACTTTGTGTCTTTTTGTGTCACTGTTTTGCGATTATGAATGCTTGTTTGGTTGGGATTATATGGTGTGGGACCAAATGATGCATGCTGGAATTTTTTTGGTTTTGTAATGCATCATGATGTTGCGCGAAAAAGCTATCACAGATAGAGCAGCTAGAAATGTGTGACAGTATTGCTGATTCCTGCTAAAAACCTGTAGAATTATTGCCCTATTTATAAACAGTGTCCTTGATGTTTTCACACCGAATTCTGCAGATGTTATTACTCATTTTTGTGAGTTTCCATTTCAGTCTGCCAGCCTTGAAAAGTTGGCTTAGCTTGGATGAAAAGATAAGGCCTGGCTCTCAAGCTCCACAAGGATATTTGACAAAGTGGGATTTCTTGGTAAGCTTGCTAACTTGTGCCAAAAGTCAAGATTGTCCATTAAGGATTACTTCTACCTTCTCTCTTATTGTACAAGCTTGGCTTATGGCTTATGTTATCTGGCTAACAGGGAAACCCTGCTTTTTGGATTACCTCCCAGATATTCAGGTGGACCACAGCACTGCTAGAAAGTTCCCTGCTCTAACACATCAGCACACACACATAGATGACATTCCATCAGTCCATGTAGCGTAATCTGTCACTACTTTAGGCCTTATTTTAGTTAGATACTGTGAAAACAGTATTATTGAACACTATATATATATATATATATATATATATATATATATACATACACACACACACACACACACACACACACACACAAATATATATATTTAATCTATATAAATATATTCAATAATACTGTTTTTAAGATTTCACTTTTTATTTTTGTTTAATAAAAACGCGTTGTTGTATAGAAGAAAATGAAAAGAAAAATAGAAGAAAGGTATTACACAACTCTAAAACAAGCACACATGGGTCACTAAGCTCAAATGATCAAGTTTATATTTCTCTCTCTATTATTGTTATTGATATAAGTAGCTGCAATCTTAAATTCTGGGGGTAGTGCAGCACCCTCAGCACCCCTACGTCCTGTATCCCTGAAGTCATGTGATTACCTGAATCTCAGCTAAAGGTTTGTTGATTCACTAAACTTGTGAAGCGTGCGTGCGTGCGTGTGTGCGTGTGTGTGTAGAGTTCGCATATCTGCTTTCTGATTCATATGCATCAGATGCAGGATTCATGAGAATGGCTGATGTTCTATTTAGTGAGTACTGATGAAAGAGAGAGAAAGCCAACAAACTCCTCTGCTCACTTCTGAAGTCTCACCACTGGGAGCACACACACGCACACACATTCATCAGATAACTGGGTTGCTTTAAAAGAACAGCTCAGTCATACATACTCATGTTGCTAACAACAAACAGAAGCTAGTCGGAGCCTTTTCCATTCAGTGTTTTGATCTAGCAGGCAGGCTGAGGGTGTATATGCGCTCTGTGATTCTCTGTTTACAGTGACTTTATATCTTTTAATGTAGACTTACAGTTATTTGTACTTAAATTAAAATGGGAAGTTTGTTTCCAGCTACTCATTTATTACTTAGAAGGCAGTAATTACACGTTTGTTTTTTGTCAAGAATAAAGATTACAAACAGCATTTCTAACAGAAATTAGGGAGAATACATTGCACATGCTTTTTGTGGAACGACCAGTCTCAAAATGCTCATGAATATTTTGTGAATATTTTGTCTGCATGTGAATTCCTGCCACTGACTCTTCCAGCCCTGCCCCCTTCTTTCAAACACCTGACCCAGCATTTTTCTACAGTGCATACTGTCTCTGAAATGACTCAGAGAAACCTGAAATTCCTTATGTCATTAGCTTCTGCCGGTTCATTATTCTCAGAGCTGCTCAGAGTCTTCTTTCTTTTTCTCACACATTTGTACGCACACCAGAGCTTTAATTGGTCTTGCCAATGTGGTCTGAACCGGACATAACTCAAAGACATTTTGCCCAAGATTGACCTGGCTCACAGCATTCAGTTCTGTGTCTGAACCTGACCAGATCCAGAAAACCCCCACCTGAAACTACTCACCACTTAACAGAGACTGATTACAACACCACATTACTAATTACAGTGTCTATTGTGCCACCTTAATGACATTCATCTTTAGATCAATGATAAGCAAAATAAGAAATGTGTACACTAATTGTCATCTATCCAAATTATGCGTTGATCAAAGGCCTCTAACAACATCTCAGAAGGTTTTTGTCTGATTTAACTTTGCATTGTGCATTGTTCTCATGCTGACTCTGGGCTATAGTGGACAACAACAAATGATGTTTAGACCCAGCCCGAGCCCAGGTAATTTCTAAACCTGAAGTGAACAGTTAGGTTTCGCTGCATTTTGAGAAATGTTTCAAGCTCAAACAAACACACCCACTGAAAAAAGTAGCTCCAGAAAACAAAGAAGAGAACCCAACCTGTAAATGATGCACGCACTGTTCCGGCACGTGTCGCAGTTGGCCGTGTCTTGTCCGGTTCGATAGGAGAGACTGGGTGAGATGGAGAGAGAGAGGACTAGTCATTATCGAGTCTGCTTAGCCACTCAACCACCACCCCACCTGATGAATGTATCACTCGCCATAAAGGTCCTCCTCAGCTCACGATGAATGTGCACCACACACTGGGACAGAAGTGTTAGCACATGCTCTGTGTTTGTGTGGGCAGGTGCGAAAAAGCCACAGCAAAAGAGGGAATGCATAAAAAGTAAAGTAATTTTACAAAAAAGCAAGCAGTAAATAATGGCTAATGATTTTAGGCCACTTTTGCTGTACTCCCAAAGAATATGAGGAAGTGAGTTAAACCTCCTACAGACTCCTTTTTACATCTGCAAAGCCCTGCACTTTGGCTTTAACGTCCTACTGACAAATCACCTACCGACAGCTCGTAGCTGCTGCTTCTCTCCTTTGGGTGAGTTTGTCATCAGATATGTCAAGCCACATGGGGAGCTGGACCAGCGTGCATCAAGTGCCCCAGGTGTGGCATACTGTTCAGAGATCGGTGTTTCAGATGTGTTTAAAATGTTACCTAAAGCACCTTATTTGAGGTTATAGTGTCTCAATTGCACTCAGTTTCTTGTGTTTCAAATATTTCTTGCGCAATGGTGAAGAGACACCCTGCTGATCTTAGCACTGTGATGCTTTGATGATCATGTACTTTTCCCTGGATTTTGTGCTATAAACAGTGGATGTTATTTAAAGAAACATATTTATTGTTTTTGTGCAGGACCTGCCATTCTGCGTCTGCTGTCTCTGCTATGTGGGGGTGTGTGCTTACTGAGCATGCTCCCTCCACTCTGACATTATGCTAGCCAGGCCAGCTTATTCTAATAGCCATTAAGAGTGGCATAAATATTCTTGTGTTGTGTGTTGGCCTTTGACCCATTGAATAGTTCCCATTTGCACCGGTTATGTGGTCTGTGGTGATACTAGGGTTGTATGTGAGAATGTAAGGGAAGCTATAAAAATTAAATTGTATGTGGCTATAAGTTGAGATTGTACTGTTACCCTTCATATTACAAGCTGCTGCTATGGCAATTAGTGTGGTCACATAGAGATGATAACCTTTCGAACTCTGAACAGCCCACAGTGGAAGTGCCTGACCTCAGTGTGCAGCAGCCTTATGGCAGGATCGATTCTGCTGATGAGACAGCCAGTCACTTTTCTACCTCTTTGTTTTTTTCCCTCCCCATCCCTCCTGTCTAGCTCTCTCCGTAAATCAGCCTTGCTAAGTGGCAATAATACCATGCAGGTCATTTTAGCTGACACTTCTTATGTGTCAGACTGAAGCCAGCTCTGGCATTAACAACCACAACTCTGCTTTTGTTGAGTCCTGCACCACCCGTACTGTGTCCTGCCACCACTGCTCGAAAGGTCAAACTGCACAGCTCGTCCTCACACACGCAGAGACGGTGGCAGCCATTTTGTCTCTAATGACTGCAAGTGATGTGCTGTTTGCTGATGCATAGGGTTTATCTAAGGCTAGTTTCCAGTGGCTAATAGGGACAGTGATGTATAGTGGTGCTACTGTGAACCTTGGGGAGGCAAGGTCCGGTCTGAAGCAGGTCCAGGCTCCACTGATAGAGATTTACACTCCTCAAATGTTAGATGTGTCCTTTAGTGCCCATCTGGCTGTTGTGAGAGAAAGCTAATTGTATGCCTAAAGCACCAATTTCCGTTTGTCTATTAGGGCATTATGCAGTACAGTTTTAGACTCTACAGAATGTACCCTTCTCTGGAATCTGCATTGTCGAACATAAAACTTATGCGCTAAACAGAAATTAGACTTTAAATTGTAAGTAATGTAAATATACAATATCTTGGCAATAAGTGTTGTGTGCATAAAATGACATATATTGTTTAAATAGAAAAAAAATGCTGTAAAAATTAGAATTTCTTAATTTAAAAGTTATTTGTGAGCTAGTGAGAAAAACTAGTACCCAGCCATCACATTATAGAGGGACATATTTTAGAACAGTAGTAAAGATTTATTGTGCAATATATCAAAGAACAGGTCTCAATAGTTTATAGTAAAACCCAGATTAATATTGCTTTCCCTATACATAAACATGCAGCGCCTTCTCATGGCAAGAACCGTTCTTGTTTCTTATATATGTGATATCTAAGTCATTTCTTATATATGCATCTTGTATGCTTGTGCTTACATCTGCAGCCATCAGTCACTGCTGGAGTAAAGTAAATATTACAGGCCTTTCATGCTAATAATACAAGCTAGCTCCCAGGTGAGCGAGTGTGGAAAGCCTTGGGCTGGCTGGTTTCCATGCTAGGCTAAAAAGACTGGCTGTTCCTTTTATATTACCTATTTAGGTCCTCTGCCTTGATAAGACAGTCAGACTAGCTCAGACTGCAACTCTTTGCATAATGGGAGATGATCAGTCGGTTGCTGCATTATTTGTGCTTATTTGTGACATATTCATACAAAATTCATACATCAGGGACCATTTGAGATTATACCTGGTGTTAACATCCGTCTGGAGTGATCAGATAACAGTGGACAGTGAGACGTATAGCTGTTTATACCTGGCATTTCCATGTGCCTCCAGGGACCGCTTATGATCAGATTTTGTAACAGGAGAGAAAGGTTTCCTCACGTCTTTTGATGCTGTTGTCAAAAATGTCCTGCGAGTCCTTGTATGAGTACATTTGAGGGCTGTTTGAGGGCTAAATTAGATCGCATGGATTGATAACAGCTTGAAAACAAACAGGGGAGATGAGGCAAGAAAGAGGCTACATAATGCAGCTTTCATCTGTGCAGTTGATTTTGGTGGTCCCTCAATGCATCAAGAAGCTTTAGTGTTGTTAACACTATGAATATTGCGTGGTCATATGCTTTCCTGACCACCTCTGAATGTGCTTTGAGTGCTCAGATCATAATGCAGTTCTGAGACTCATTAAAGATGTTGCCGCTTAGAGCTGTCCACTCATGAGGTTATCCGTGATGCATGTTAAGGCCAGATGTGAACAAGTGTAGAACTATAGCTGTAGTCTTGCCTATAAGAACCTCCAGGTTACTTAGTCTAGTGGGACTAAAGACTCTCCATGGCTTACTATAATCTTAGCTCTAATTCACTTAATTAAATTAGCCTCCTTTGGTTCGTTATTAAGCTTTAGTCATCAAGTTTAGTCATCTTGCACTGAATGAGGTTACGCACTGTAAGGACTGAAAAAACATTCATTGTTAATACATGTGAAATGTATTTGCTTGTGATTATAAGCCATCTTGGCTGAATTGTTGAAACGTTACAGTTACAGTTCACTGGTCATGGATTTGAGCAGACTTGAACTCTATGGCATGCGAGTCCATGTTTTTGCTCTTTTGGTTCTGTAGCTGTTTTGTATACTGTGCAGTATGTAATGCGTTTCATGGTTTATGTGCTACAACTACAAAACAGGAATCGTCACCAGTGAACTTTATGTGAACTGCTGTGTGTGTTTTCATGCAGTGCTAAGCATGGCAAATGGATTGCTGTACAACACAGCATCAGTAATGTAACAACCGTAATTATGATCGTGTTCCACCTATAGCCTGTGGCCATCCCTTGTTTGTTGAGCGAGTGACATTTCTGTGTGTGTGGAATGAAACTAATGCTCCATGTCCACACTGGCATTAGCTTTTCGGCACTACTTGCAAGAAAATTTGCTCAGGCTGCTACTGAGGAAATTGAAAACATCCAGTACCCTCAGAATAAACACTATATAAAAGGATCCTTTAAGTGTGTTCTGCATGTAAGACTTGGGCATGAAGAGCTCCTGTGACATGGGGTGAGGAAATCAGCTTTACTGTTCTGTTACTTGAAGCTGGTCTCTGCGAAAATGGGCACAAAATTCTGTGATTTGTTTTCTGCTCTTTTATTATGATGTTTTATACAAAGTGGTTGTTATGATTTCCACTAAGCTATTTTAATATCTTCTCTTTTTTGTCAAACAATTATAAATTAATTTATTTACATGTTTTAGGTTATTGTCATGGATTCTTGATTGCCTCTTGTCAGCTTGACCAAATCCAGATTCTCTCTGCGTCACTGATCTAAAAGTTCTGTTTGGGGTGCGATTGTCTTCCAGGTACAAAAATTAGTGCTGTAGTTGCACAAGGCAATTAGTGTGGTTTTTAATCACTGTCTTGGCCGGCTGCCAGTGTAAAAGTGTCCCCTTTCATCCCTGCAGCATTAAAATAGGTGCGCGCATGTGTCTATCACTTTGTCCCTTGCTACCTCAGTTCAACCTACCATAACCTCACACACTTTTAAATGATAGATGCTATCTTTTAATAGCACCTCTGTTCTCTAAATCGCGCGCAAGCAGGCCTTACAAAGGGCTAATTTATCCCAAGGGAGTTTAACTTCCTGCAGTTTTTGTGTGCGATCATTTAATTGCTACACTATGGGCAGTTAGCATGCTGCATGCTAAATATGCCTTGGCATATTTTAAAGTGTGAGAACAGTGTGATTTAGGACTTCTGTCAGTGATGGGGGTGGGGGGGGGTCTTCTGATTGTAGCAGTAAGGCAACGAGACACTATACAACATTATACATGCAAATAAGCATGATATCAACTGGAGAGGGTTTTTTTATTTATTTATTTTACTTTACTCTGTTGAACACCCTCCTGAGTTGCAAAGCAAGAAGTTGATTAATGTGCCACATGCACATTTTAAATGCAATTTAAAAAGGCCAATTTACGGAGATGAATTGCGGTCACATCTTTTTTTTTTCCTCCCAGTGATGGGAGGTTAGGTTGCAGACTGTTGTGTTTCTTACATAAAACTGTCTGTTATTTTCCGAGGCTTCAGCCTTCACAGATATTAATTTCTTTGGTTTTCACTTGTCAATCTCAAACAGTGTGAGTAAATTTTAGGTGCACTTGACCAGATATTTAGTTCTAGTGTAGGGGGTGCACCATCTTCTTGTTGGTGTTAGAAGTTCTAATAGCTTCTAAAAGCTGGGCTCTGCTTGTGGCATCATTTCATAGCGTGGGTCACTGGTCTGTAAGAGCCAAATTGAGTGTGATGATGTTCTTGGCATACATACCCAGGATTTCTGATGTGGAGATGGTTTTATTCTCCATCTCAGACAGCAATTTTACATGTGTTTGGAATAAGAAAAAAGTTTCGTTTAAGGGAAAAAAAAAAAAACAAAAACAAAAACACAATGAAGATATGGTGACTTGAAACTGCTGTGTTAATACTTTTTTGAGAAAGATTTGGCTAAAATGTTTTTTGCAAATGTGCTGAAACTTATTGCAGATGTAACGTTGCTTTTTCAGCAGTGTTTTGTTTCTTTTCATTTGTTCACTTGACCTGCTGCATCGCTCTATATTATGACTTGCCTGCTGCTGGTTCTCATTATTTTTGTAGGCCATTAAACAACCATTAAAAGATAAAAGTGATGTGGGGGACTGATGAGATGCTCAGAAAAACAGTTACATAACAAAAAGCAGTAATTCCTAACTTTTTGCAGCATTAGTGGTTTTTAGATTTACCTGCAGATGTCTGTGATTATAATGGGCCAATTGATACTTGGGGACTTATGAAAAATGCACATTTAGTTTAAGATTTTGTGCTGTAATTACAGGATAGTGTCTTATTTTATTACTTGCTTTTGTTTGTTTACTTACATATTTGTTTGTTTATTGGATGTTTAGAATACCCTGTTTCCTTAACAAAGCCAAGTCTGGTTCCTCAAAAGTGTTATAAGATAATAGTAATGGAATATCACTCTGAATGCTCTCTAACAGTAAAAATGATACTACAGTGCTTTTCCATGTCTTACCCTTCTCTGAGAGCCTCTCCCTTCTCCAGCTCCTGAATGACTCCCAGCAGCACTTTAATGGTTTCCTGGCTAGAACTGATCATGCTCTCCATGGCCTGCAGCTGTGCTTTTACGTCCCTGTCCTGACTGACAGGCACAATCTGCTTGCAGGCCTCACTGTCCACTTGCACAGTCCCTGCTACTGTCCCCGTTACTGTCCCGCCCTCACATGCGGGTGCTGGTACGGGGATGGGTGCTGTGGTGACAGGGGCCATCACCTCTGCTTCCTCCATGGCCCGTAAAGGCCGGGCAGAGATCATTCCGGCATGGCACTGTGCCTGAGTGGTGCAGCCGGTCCTGGGTAGTGTCTGGGATTGCAGGCCATTCAGCTGCAGAGCCTTTTTGCGCTTGCTGCGCGCCGATGGGCTCTCCAGACACTCCACCTGCGTGAGGGAGTTCCAGGCGATGGGCCCTGTTACCTTGGAGCTGGAATCTGGCAATGCCCTGCTGCCTCCATCGTCTGAGTTTAACAGCTGCCGCTTCCCTGAGCGGTCCAGTGACTCTGAGTCCCTCTGGAAGCTCTTACGGTGTTTACTCCTCACCGTGCAGATCTGGTAGTCCGATTGGTCTGCCCCAGATTCCACTGAACAGGGCAGCAGTGTCCTCTCTGTGCACTCTGCCGTGTGCGGGTGGTGTTCGATGGTGGCTGTGCACTCATTGGTATGCATTAATGCTCTAGTCTTCCGCACAGTGTGAGACAGCGCCCCCTCCTTGCCACCCTCACCCGCTTTTGCCCGCTTAACGTCAATAACAAATCCATTATCCTGATCCTTGTAGCTCTCCACTGTAGCGGCATGCTTCACGGTATGGCCTTTCTTCCTCTCCAGGGGAAAAGTCTGATATCGCTTCCTCAGATCTGGAGAGGTCTGCACTCCGGTACTTTTGGTCACATTGGGAATGGACCTCCGAGCAGGCACGGTCATATACTTGCGGTAAGCCACCTTATAGGAAACAGACTTGGTTCCCCGTGCTGCGGCTGCTTGCTCACTCTGGGCCTCACAGATGTCCTTGAAACGCACCTGCAGGGCTTTATTGCGCTTGCGCACCTGCCTGCTGCCATCCGACGGCCCTTTCACCTCCAGAGCCATAGAGGGTGCCACCTCAGAGTCAGACTCGGAGTTGGTGAGCATGCATTTACCACCCTCCTTGCTCACCATGGTTCCTGCCAACAGAAATGACAGAGAAAGGAAATTAATTATGTGTCACATCCAGCATATTTTACAGCTGCATCGTTTGCCTGCCAACAGCAGCTCGCAGAAGTCATCACGTCCCTGTCGAATGAGCTTTTCCTTCACCCTCTTCAACCACTCATCTCACTTACAGTAATATTGATGACGCCAATCTCAGAAGTGTTGTCTTAGCCTGTGACTTGTTTGTCATTGACTGTTAATTGCATCTCTTAATCTTGCTCCCTTCCTGAAGCGCCCACTCACTGAGAGAATGATGAGGACTCCTGCAGCAGCTACCTGAATCCCTGCTACACATCAGGCATCAAAGGGCAATGGATAGGGGGTGTACTTGACCAGTGATTCAGCAACTTTGCTTTGGCAGACTCTTCCGGGGCCACTCTAAATGATACAACCCCTCTCAAACTCTTCCAACTGCTCAAATAGCTTTTGAACTCTTCTCTGAGGCATACTTCGCTTGAAAAGGATACTACCAACACAACAGCACGAGTCAGAATGGAAAGCACGAGTGACAGGATGACATTATATAGTAAGTCAGATACAGCAATAAGGTCCGTCCTTGCTTATGTCACATGTGCGGGCGAGTGTCAAACTTGAATCATTTGCATGTCTTATGATGTCATGTTGTGGCAGTAGAGCTTACTGAATCACATAACTCAAAAGTTGCTTCATCCTGAACTGCAAGCCTGTAACACATCCAATATCAGGATTGTTCTCACAACCAGTATTGTTTTTTGAGTTATGCGCATGTCTATTTTATAGATGTGTATGGCTGTCCCCACATGGGAGGGCTGCATTGAATCTTGATGCAGACAAGCACTCATTAGAATTCTAATGGCTTATACCAGTAATGTAATGATGTCTCTCTGTGTATGAGGTAAAGTGAACCATTCTGTCATCACAGCTTTTAAGGTTGTGTTGTTCATTAAAAACAGAGTTCTTTTGTGAAGCCCTAAACAAACATATTAGAAATATCGGAAATGAAGTTTGTATGATCATTTTGTGAAGTGCTGCTTACCTGGTCAATAATATACAAACGAGCCAGCAGGTTGAGTGGTAGTCTCATTCTCTCAGGACAAACTCTGTACTCTCTTCATGGCCATAGACAGTTGAGGAGGACACAAACAAACCGATTGTTCTTTAATCTAACACACTAATAGACTTTCCCTTTTGGTTTAGACCTTCATTTGTTGCAGAGAGCAGTTTTTATAGCTCGTTCCTGCTGACTAACAGGATAGGATTTTTAAATACCCTGCACACTATTGGATTATGCCCATTACCCTTTACTCACTCATTCAATAAAGTATGAGAGAGAGAGAGACAGAAAGAGAGAGAGAGAGAGAGAGAGAGAGAGAGAGAGAGATGTGGTAAACGAGTAGTGACAGGGCCTTAGTGTCTTCAGGCCTCCTGTTTTATCAGATCAATCTCATCTACTGATATCATTAACAGTCTGTAGCTCAGAGCACAGACGGAGACCAGCGGACCTGGCATACATATGCGTTATCAAGTGAGGACCAGAGACGGGTGGCTAGAAGTACATCTCTATAATTAATTTGCTATGAGGTTAAGATTGTCAGTGTTTTCTTTCCCCTCTTCTTCAATATTTTGCTAATGTTTGTGTACATCTTGACGAAAGTATATAAAAAGAGTTGTATTGCAGAGCATCAGTTGCATTAGTCGTTATGTATTCAAATCTTATCAGTAGATGTGACAAACGTTGTTTAATGGGATGGAATGAGGGAGTGAAGTGGAAAGAAATAGTTGCACCCAGTAGTGTCGGGTTGGATGGAAGATCAAAGTTACCAGGAACAATAAATGATGATAAATGTAGACTGATCTGGGCAATATTTATTGAGCTACACATACAGAAGTAGTGTCTCTCAGTTTGGCGTCGGGCCACCATGTGTACTAATGCAACATGCCAGACGTCTCAGCATGGAGTTATAGAGGTTCCTAATGGTGTCCTGTGATAATCCATGCAGCTTGAATGTTCTCATGTAGTTCTTGCAGATTGTGAGGTAAGAGTGGAGGTAGAGAGACAGCAGGCCTTCTGGTCATGTGATGTGTGACAGCAAACTGTTAATCTTGGCGCTGATCACGGTGCCTCCACACACAGATTCGTTGGTCATCTTCACCAAGACAAAAGTGTGACTTTTCACTGAAGATGACCTGCTGCCGTTCTGAGCCACTCTATGACAATCTTGCACGGCACCATTACAGTCTTTGGTGACATTGACATTGTGTTAAGGGCAGTCGTCGTAACAGTCTGCGTCCGTGTAGTCAATGACAATGGTGCTGGCACTAACTGGATGACTCATTGAGGGCATCACCGCTCGCTGAATGTCCGCAATCGTGGTTGTTGAGTCAGATAGGTACAGAGATAAGGCCCGTCCTTGCTTTACGTCACATGTGCAGCTGAGCGTGAAATTTGAATCATTCGCATTTCACAGGATGTCAAACCTACCCACCAAGTTTAATTTCTGTTGGTTTGATTCCTTTTGGGTCTAGTTATTTTTTTGATGTGTATATACACGCACGCACGCACGCACGCACGCACGCACGCACGCACGCACGCACGCACACACGCACACACGCACACAACTTACATACACTTTTTTTTGCTTTTTTTAGGTCTCGCAGTGTCTACTATCTCTCTGTAGTCTTTGTTCATACAGATGGTCTTCTAAAAGCTTTAGGCAAAGTGTTATTGTGTTTCGGTTTATCTACCTGACAGCAGGAGCCACATCCCCTTGGCTCCTCCCTCCCACCCAGTCAGTCCACATGACTCTGTGTACATGGCCAGCTGTGTCAACTTGCATACATAGCACACTCCTCTTTTCTTTTTTTCCTGTTTCCTAATCTGGCTGTCCATTGCTGCCAAATAAGTGAAGTGAACTGACCCATAAACCGTTTGTTCATCTGAAACTCTGAGACAACACTCAAACAGCTTCTCTCCCTCCTCCAAATCTTGTGCTGTTTCCTCATCATCCCTTCCTCTCCAAACCCCAAAAAGGCCACTCGTCTCCTTCTGTCCTTCAAGCGAAAAAGAACATTTGACATACGACCGTCGACTTTTTCTAGAGTTGATTGAATCCCCTTGATGATTAATGTTTGAGAAGCTCTTGGTTTTATTACTCTCACTCCTTTTTATACCCTCTCTCTCTATCTCTCTCTCCTTCTCTCTCTTTCTCCCCACCCTCCCTGCCCCCATTGGACTTCTGGGTGCCTCTCCATATATCTGAGTGGTGACAAAGAGCGTGTGGAGTGGACTTCAGAGCTCTACACCTAAACAGCAGTGGGGCAGTGGAAAGCACTAACTGTGCCACTCCTACATTCATACTGTACTCGTCTTTCTCCATCTCCTGCTGTGTGTCTCAGCTTTCCTATCACTATCATGCGCCCTCTACTCCCCTCTCTCTGTCTGTCATTTCTCCGGTGCCCATCTCCATTTTTCAAGATGAGTTTCCTTTTCTTAATGCTCATGGGAATTAAATGTCCAGGTTTGAAAGTGACATTCATTATGATGGTTGGGTAACTAGAATTGATGAACATGTAGCAGCTGTCAGATTTCATGTTCAGATCTCCCTCCTTTAATATATATATATATATATATATATATATATATATATATATATATAGATATATAGATTTTTTTTTTTTCCGTTTCCCCTCATTTTCCCTGGTTTACTCTTTAATATACATATTTTAAAGAGTATATATTAATTATGCATATCTAACACAGTTGTATTGTTAAACAAGACTTTCAGCATGAATGATGTGACATTGTTATATGTTGTCATATGTCATACTTCCAATTATCAGTCCAGTCGTGACCCCAACTACTACTTCTTCTTATCAAGGTCAGTTATAAAGACTCTGTGTGACAGATCACTGCTGCAGACTGGACTGTGGGAAGTCCTCACACTGCTGAGTGATGTCACTCTTCACATCTGTCACAGAGCAGGAAATCCCTCTCTGCTTTTTATTTATTTATTTATTTATTTATACATATTCTCTCTCTGATCTCATGTTACTTCAGAGCAGCTTGTCCTAAAATGCTGTGGTTGAAAAATCCAAGTACAGTGTGACACTTCTGGACACTGCAGAGGCGGCACTAATCCGGCTTTAGCTTTTGCCTTTGCTTCTTTTATTTATTTGATTCAGCTGCTCCTGTTCTTTACTGTGATTAGTGCAGATTTCCAGTATGGGACAGTAGTGCAAGGAATGGGGGGTGGGGCACTGAGAATAAAGAGGATTTTGAAAGGACCTGAAAAGTGGAGGATGGTTAGGGTAAATTTGTTTGGTAGGTTGTGTGTTTGTGAGTAGTCAGAAAGAAGTAAGAAAAGAAGTGAGTTTTAAAATTGTTTTTGTAGTATTTTGTGTTTTTGTGTGTGTGTGGGTTGGAGGTGTTGGGGCTGGTTGGGTAGGTGAGAGAGAGAAAGAGAGCGCGTGGCATTGCAGTAGTGATTGCTGTGGCCGACACTGAAGCGTTCTCCGATGCATTAGTCTGTCAGTTAATCGCTCTCTAATGCTGCAAGATGGCTGGGTCCTTCCTAACACAGAGCATTAGAGGATTGGGCCTGCACTGATTGTAGCACATCAAAGGAGGGACGCTTTAGTGACACGCTGCTCCGTCATTTCAGCTGATGATTTGTGCTTTCTATTTCCTTCTGTTAAACGTAATCTGTCAATAACAGGCTCTGTTCAGGTGGAAAAGAGGCTTTTGTGTGCTGAGCAGAAATCACAGACATGTCTTTTCTCTCAGCGTGACCCCTGTAGACTTCATCAAACCTCAGCACCACGCTGGAGTCAACTGGTAATGCTTCCATATAAACAAGACGGAGAGAAAAGTGCAAAACCACGTTTTATTATGATTCAACAGGACTGGCCTGAATTACGGTGTTTGAATAAGTGTAATCTATCAACATGCCTGTATTATTTATGATCAAGGTTGTAGTTCTAGTTACTTTTACTTGTAGTTTTAATCACTAAGAACTTGATGTAGCTCCAAAGCTAAATGTGAGAAGTACCACCCTGGAACTGGTCGCAGAATTGGCACTGCTTTTCTCTGTGAATGTGTTTTCTGGGACACCAGATGCTGTGCTCCAGAAACTGATTTACTGAATGAGCCGAATGTTCGATAGTTATAGATGTAGATGCTAAATATTTTAATTAGCAGAAACTGATTAGAAACTGATAGAATTAAGAACTTAGAAAAATACGTTTCCCCCAAGGTAAAATAATTGAGCCATACCATGACTGAGTACCTTTGACCCCCAAAATCTGGTTTGGTGGCTAAAACATGTAAATGCTGCAACTGTTCTACTAAAGCGACAGTGCAGCAAAGGGATAAATGGTCTACGGTGTTGGAAAGTAACTGCTGCACCGTTTAAGGTGGAACGGGAAAATTCAAGAAGCTGGTGAATAGAAAACCAACTTCAGCATTGTATGAGATCAGTGCATCAGAGCTTTGGATAATTTACAAGCTCCATGAAAATAGTGCAGTAAGATCATTGAGTTTTGTCAGATTAAAGGCCAAGTGTTGGTGCACAGTCATGTGCCGCAGCGTCGCACAGGGCCAGCGCATAGGGTAGTCTCTGCCTTCATGGAAAGCAAATTAGACTCTCGTATGTTGCATGTGACTATCCTTATGTTTAAGAAAATGCTCCCAGACGTTTTTCCATAGGTGCAGCACTATAATGAATTGCTGTCCTTATCAGGGTAAGTTGTTAAATACTCTAGGTGGAAAACCACACAGAAAATTTGTTGGCTTTGTATTTATATTATTGCCAACATCATCGATGCCTGTTTCAGTTCCAGAGATGAAGTGACGCACTATATTAAAGTATTCACTCGTCTGCCTTCACACGCATATGACCTTGAGTGACATCCCATTCTTAATCCATAGCGTGTAATACGATGTCGACCCACTCTTTGCAGCTATAACAGCTTCAGCTCCTCTGGGAAGGCTTTCCACAAGGACTAGGAATGTGTTCATGAAATTTTTGACCATTCTTCCAGAAGCGAATTTGTGAGGTCAGACTCTGATGTTGGATGAGAAGGCCTGGCTTGCAGTCTCTGCTCTAATCCATCCCAAAGGTGTTCTATCGGGTTGAGGTCAGGACTCTGTGCAGGTCAGTCAAGTTCTTCCCCACCAAACACGCTCATCCATGTCTTTATGGACCTTGCTTTGTGCACTGGTGCGCAGTCAGGTTGGAACAGGAAGGGGCCATCCCCAAACTCTTCCCACAAGTACCGTTTGCCTGGCAACTGCCAAACCCGGACTCGTCCATTGGAAGTGTGATTTGTCACTCCAGAGATCACGTCTTCACTGCTCTAGAGTCCAGTGGCGGCGTGCTTTACACCACTGCATTTGACCCTTTGTATTGCGCTTGGTTATGTAAGGCTTGGATGCAGCTGCCATGGAAACCCATCCCATGAAGCTCTTTATGCATTGTTCTTGAACTAAACTGAAGGCCACATGAAGATGTGGGGATCTGTAGCGATTGACTCTGTAGAAAGTTGGCGACCTCTGCGCACTATGCGCTTAAGCATCCGCTGACCTCGCTCTGTCATTTTATGTGGCCTAATGAATTGCTGTCATTCCCAGTTGCTTCCACTTTGTTGTAATGCCACTGACAGTTGGCTGTGGAATATTTAGTAGCGAGGAAATTTCACGACTGGACTTGTTGCACAAGTGGCATCTTATCACAGTACCACGCTGGAATTCACTGAGCTCCTGAGAGCGACCCATTCCTTCTGTAGAAGCAGTCTGCATGCCTAAGTGCTTGGTTTTATACACCTGTGGTCATGGTAGATTGGATTGGAACGCCTGAATTCAATGATTTGGACGGGTGAGTGAATACTTTTGGCAATATAATGTAAAAACAAAACCAGCTACGTTATTTCTTTATTTTTTACATTTTCTGTGCTGTAACAATCATTGCTGGTGAAATACATTGTTGTTTAGTAGCTCTGTGACTTTGAGAAGAGAAAAGAGAAGCTTTCAGTCACATACCAGTAGTCCTTTTAAAAGTTTGCCTCCTGTGCGTGTTTTGTGCTGGTAAGTGATGCAAGGCTGGGGAGGAAGGGTGCTGAAGGAGAGAATGGGAAGAATAGGGTGTGGGTGTGTGGCGAGGTGCGTGGGTTTAGATTAGACTCTACTCCAGAATATTAAGGCCTGTCTGGTGGCTAGAGGCAGCCCATAACGATGGCCCTTTTGAGTCATTGTGGAATAGTAACAGACTGCACCAGAGAGCTGTATGCACGTTTTATACGTTCTGTTCCATACACACAGCACTACAGTGACAGTGAAGAACATATTTCATCTACAGCCAGATAGCACATCTAATATATTCTGCTAGGATATTTCGCAGGATTATTTTTGCTGTCCACTTTCAGTAAAGATCGAATGTCCAGAGGAGAATAAAACGTGGTGGTAGCTTTTCTAGAGGTTGGCAGACGTGTTCTGGTTTAACCAGTCACCATCTGTCACAGTCAGGGGTCATGGTTGACAAAGTCATCCTCTGCCTCTGAGTCAGACAAGCAGCCATTCTGATTACTAATGGAGAGGAGGTTTAGTAGCGCTCTCTCTCTCTCTCTCTCTCTCTCTGTCTGTATATATCATTTTTTACATTATATATAAAATTGTATTTAGGCAATCTTATTTGCTTAAAAAGGAAGCTTGCAGTACATTAATTTAAAAAAGATGTGACTCTGTATATGTAGTTATTGTCCAGTACCTTGTGTGTGTGTGGTCAGTCAAATCCATATCATGGCTGTAATTTATGAGGAGAAATCTGGAGCCAAACATGTATTCTTATTAGCTAACAAGATATCTGCCACATTTTTGAGAACAATTATTTAAATGTCGTCTGTTTACAAGACAAAAATCATACTGGCCAGTCACTGTCCAGTGTGGAAAGAAACAGAAGTTCAGCGTTACTTTGAACTTGCATTAAAACAATGTTTTCTTCTCTGTAAAGTTAGTGTTTAGGAGATGCAAGGTTTGGTTCAAAAGCAAAAATATATATCCTCATACAGTTATTGATGTCTTTAAGTGCTTTGTGTCTACATCCATTGTTTATTTTATTAGGTCCAGATACCATATAGGTGCGCTCTGTGATTACAGATTTCTTTCACTGTATAATCTGCTTACCTACTCCTAATGATACTGGTGCCTGCACAGACTCAAAGCAGAACTATGAAAGATATTGTTTTACCTGACTCACAATACATGGAGCTCTTTACATAGTCATACTAACATCATGATGGTCTCCTAGCAGTTTATATTTGTGGATTCATCTGTAACTGTCACTGTGACATGGTTCTTTTCCATACCAACAGTGAAACAGATCTGTTTATTTCTTATATTAGTCTACTACGGTAGTTATTGGTTATCAGTGATCTAAATACTTCTGTCCTATTACAGCCTGTTTTCCTGTTATTTTCCTCAGCATTGACTGCTGTACATTGACTGTTCAGTCTCGCTCTCTGTTCATATTACTCTTGTTGTGTTATTGTCCCCTGTGGACCAGAGGAGTATGTGTTTCCCTTTTGAGTCTTGGTTCCTCTTATGGTTTCTTCCTCTTGCTCTTTTAGCTTTTTCCTGCCTCAGTCACCCTTGGTTTGTGCATTTGATGCTTGAACGCAGCTTTTCTTTAAAACTGCTTCATGATGATGCCTCTTGTAATATCACCATATAAAAAAAAAATAATAATAAAAAATTGTGGCTTGGCCTGACTCACCGGTGGTCAGGACCCCAACAAGATCGCCACTGAGCTGTTATTATTTGCAGCAAAAGATGAGATCTTTTTATTTAGATAGCTCTTTATATCAGCAAGATGGACAAACAAGGTAGCTGTGATAATAAAGTAGACAGTAGAGAGTACCATTGCAAGTGTACACAGTGTTTAAAAGCTTCAGCAACACTGCTGTGTCTGATACACTCTGGTGAAGTAATGTTCTGTTCAAAATCATTTTGGAACATTTCTCTTTATATTTGTCATGAAATCATGGTGTCAGTGACGGATCAAATTTTTATTGGGTGCAAACAAAACATTGAATAATTAAAAAGTAATATAACTCCACCATGAATGCCACTAGGTCTCATTTTCTGTCTTGCTTTGTGTGTCTCTGTCTGTTTTTCTGCTGGCCTCTTTCTCTGTGTGTCACTTGCTTTTATTTTCCCCTGGCTCTTTGTGTGTCTTCCACTGTGAGCTCCTTGGCTGTGTAGAACTGAAATCAAATGGGTATTGGAACCTACCCCCTGCTGTCCCTCTACTCCAAAAGCAGCCACTCCATTCGCCTAACGAGACAAAAATGAGCAAAGATAATGAGAGAACGAGATGATGGTGATGAGAGAGATGTGGAAAGATATTGAGGTCAAAAGAGATGGACTTGAAAATAATTAAAGATAAAACGATGTGTAAAGAGAATAGGTTGCTTTTTGGCTTTTCTCATCCTTTGGAATATCCGAGCAACAAACATTTAGCTCTGCTGCCCCAGCCATGTTAATATTACTGCTGTTAACGTTGGGCAAAATACAACCCTTGCTTCTCACGGTCGCACAAGGATAAATGATGTTAACCATAGGTATTTTTAAAACTTGTAATAGTGCTACCTATGTAGAAGATCACTTTCTGCCCTCCGTCTGTAGTTCACGACATAGCAACGGAGTGACGTCACGTCATTTGCAAACCTGTTGTATGGTGTTCCAGTCAGAACAGCTGTGTTGTCACTTTCACTGTGAGTATGCAAGCTTAATATTAACCACTTCACTAGGAGCCATCCACTGTTACTCGCATTAACTGAACTAATACATAACTTTGCTCTTGCCTCCAAATTTGACAATTTTAAAACTGTGTTTAATAAAGGCAGATACAGGATTGAACATGTGCATGGCCTTGATTGTAGTTGTCTTTAGTTACAGAGGTGAAGACTTGGGTTGAGAATCTGAGATTTATGTTTTTATTCTTGATTTAGTCTTAATGTTCACTGCCATTTTTGTCCAAGTTTAACAGTTTTTTTTTCCTGGGGTGTCTCTAATTGTTCGCTTCCGCTTTTCCCACCCTCAAAATCTCAGAAATTAAGTAAGTTGTTGGGCATTAAATTAATTGTTTTAACTGGCTAGAGAAGTAAGAAATTATCCTTAGTACTTGTCAGCTGATGACAACTCTACAGTGTAATAAATGCTTTGACTCTTCAAAACTGCTGCCTGGGGATCTGAAAGTAAAGCTACTTGAGGGCATTTAAGAAAGTTAGCAAATGTTGTGTTGGAAATGTGAAATTAAGGGCTTATTTTAAAAATTCTCAGATACAACTGCTCAAACCCTGTCCAGAAAGACAAAGTAAAACCCTGGTAAGACACTGAGAAACCTGCAGGAACAGTTGGCTAGCTCAGGAGTAGTGGTGTATCATTCAACAGTTCTAATCTTACCTGCCACCTCATCACAAAATGTGCTGTGATCTGAAAGTAGTAGAACGCTTTGGATACAATTATGAAATGTATGACTGGAGAATAAAGGAGCAGTATTTGATGAAAACAACACCTTGCCAGCTGTCAAGTTTGGAGGTGGATTTGTTGTATTTTGTGGTTGTCCAGCTAGGAAAGATTACACATGTAGATAGAAGAATGGAATACACTAAATATCAGCAAAATCTGGAACCAACTGTGACAACAGTTTCAAAATCCACCATGAACTACTTCAGGAAGCACAAGCTAAACCTTGTGGAATCACAAACCATCATTTGTTGGTAGATCTCCCCCACATGCAAGAGAGCCCATCAATTTCACAAAACGTTCTGCAAAAAAAAAAAAAAAAGAGTACGTGAAATTTCCTGAAACAGTGCTACATACCTGCATTTGCAGGTAGTGATATCTGCTAGTAACAGTATTACTAAGTATTGGCTGTCCAAGCTTTTGACAGGATTCCAGGCAGGGCCAACCCCATGATGTCTTTATGGACTTTCTGCAGTGAAACATAGGCCTGAATGTCCCTGCCGTGCACACTTTAGCGTTTCCCTGCTCTAACGCCCATGTTCAACCGAGGAAGGGCTTGTTAGTTACTAGATGAGTGGATTCATGCCTAGTGCAATAAGACCAGGGCCAGAATGGAGAAACACTGATATTGTTGCAGTACTGAGAGAGGGACAGAGAGTGAGCTTTATATACAGCATGTACTCAGCAGATTCACCCTGGGCATTGCCTTCTCTGCGAGCATGTGTGCAGTTGCAAGCAAGAGTATGTATGCATGTACTTGTGTAAATCTGTTAAAGATAAGCCAAAACTCCCTCTCACATCCCTAGCCAACTCAGGCCAGTCCTTGCTTCAGTGTGCGT
>CM067491.1:20149775-20184519 GCA_034552555.1 Semaprochilodus insignis
TTCAGTGAAAGGTTCTTCATCAGACCTGCAGACACTGACACACAGCAGCCATCTCACTCTCTCTCTCTCTCTCATGCACATCTCTCATATGCATACGGGATATATATGTCTTGTGCAGGTATACAGCCCTTATGCTTAGTTAATTCTGAAAACTCTGCTGCTTTAAACAGAAGCCCTTTACTGTACACAGATTGAAATATTTTCACAGAAAGCTCCATAGAAAGACGTAATCAATACAATGGGATGCAGTTGCTTGAGCCTAAGGTCGCCAAGCCCAATTCGAGGCGTTAGGTAGAGGGTTATAAAGTACCTTATTATTGAACTACGGAGCTGTGCAACTGTTTTCTATGGCATAACGGAGCACTGTTCACCACCATTGGGATTGAGGTAGAGTGGTGCTTGTGATGCAGAACTAATCACCCAACATTAATACCTGACCTCACTAATACTAAATGCAATCAGATTCTCACAGCCATGTTCCAACGTTGCGTCCAGAAGAGTAGAGGCTGTTAATGGGGGTGGAGGGGGGGGGGGGGGCTCTTTGATAATACTTTAGATTTTAGGAAAGGGGAAAAAAAGGACTGGACAAGGAAACTTTTCAATACCTAGTCTCTGTATACTTTGTGACACTCTGTGCTTGTGTCTTTGGTCACAATTGCACCTTCTAAGAAAAACCAGCATTGCTGTAAATATGTGCGTGGACTGAATTTGAATGAATGTGTCGTATTGAGTGGAATAAAAAACTGCAGTACTTTAGTGCACTCAGTGTAATGATGGTCTACTATGACATTGAGGCAAACGGATGACCATTCAGTTTCATCACGCTTTCTCCTATTCATGCAAATGTGATGGTCACGTCCATGCTGGGTCACGTCTTGGATGGCTCATGTCTGTGCCTGTCATGCCTTTGATTGTCATGTTTGGGCTGCAAAGCACTTTTTTCTTCACAGCCCCGGCAAAAGAAACACTCTCTTTGCATCACTGAAATTTGTTTAAGTGGAAGTGTCTTTATTTAAGTGTGTTAGGCTGCAGCATTAATGAGGTTTCACCAGGCGGAACACCTGGCCACAGATTAAAGCGAGAAAATTTGATTTGATTCCTCAACCAGCTCTCGGTCTAGCCTCAGAGGAGAGCAAAGGAAAAGGCGGAAGAGGACTGAAGGTTAGAAGATAAAGGGAGACGAGTAAAGCAGGATGTGTCACTCACCTCCAGATGCAGGTCACTGATGGAGCTGAGACAGAGCCTCCTGCTCTGGCCGCTGCATGTCCTCTCTTCTTTCCTCTCTCGCGCTTTCGCTCTCTCAGTGCAGCAGGGCTCCGATGGGTGGAAGACAGCAAAGGAGAAAGGGCAGATGAAGGAATGAGAGAGGAGGAAGAGGACCTGCCATGCTGGAAGTTGCTCCACAGATGTAAACAGATCGTTAGTCACTTCCTCTCCGCTGTTACACATCCACAGAAGGATTCCCAGTAGCATCCAAGTCCGAGCTGCTGTGCTGCTACGCTGCCATTTCTACCCGTATTCTCGCACACGCTCCCTTACACACACAGACACACACACATACACACAAACATACATACAAACACACGCGCGCTCACTCACACATGCTCACAAACGGGTGGCAGAACGCCAGCTCTCAGCGATTGCTTTCAGTCTTGCGCTGGAGACTCATTCTGCGACTGCAGCTCCACTCTGTCTGGGAGGCTGCGTGTGTATGTGAGAGAGAGATGGAGAGAGAGGGGGAGGAGGGGGAAGGATGTGTGTATGAGAGTGGGAGGGAGTGTGACGGGGAGGGATGTGAGGGGGTCTTGGGGAAAGTCCATCTCTCTGTGGTTTGGCTGGCTAACTTATTGTGGCTTTTGTCAGAAAACCGCCAATTTAATTTTATTGGAAAAGGAAAAAGCCATTAACAAAGGTTCACATCTGTTAACTTCTTAAATGACCAAAACCTGTTGGCAGGTTCTAACATTTATTGCTGACTTAAGAATAACTAAGTTTGTATTGTACTCCGTGCCTGAACTGTACGTTTTAGGATGTAATATGCTGGAGGTTTTAAGCTGTCAGTAATGCCGAATCCCCCATTTTCCATTGTCATGAAATGTTTATTTCAAAATGTGTTAAAAAGATGAAAAAGCAACAGATGCAAGTAAATGTCTTCCTATGGTAGCAGTGAATATTAGAGCAAAAACTATTTTAAATTTAAAGTACAAGTATAAAATGTTTACAGGTCACTGTTTTTCGTCCCACATGCCCCTGTTTGTTAAATTCAGCTAGGAAACTTAATAAAGTTATTAATAAGCTATTAATTAAGTAAGTAATTAATTTGGCAGAAAGTGTAAATTGTGCAGAAGTGTGTTCCCTTTGGAGGATATGTTTTGACCAGTGGAGACCAAAAATGTGTACAAATGTGTCAAAAAAAAGGCTTTGCAACATTTTGCAATTTTTTTGTAGTTTGTCAAAATTAATATTATTTATGCACTCATCATCAAAAGAATAGTTGTACCCGGAAGGAAGTGTCGAATTGAAATGCTATTCTGAAGGCAGATAAAGGTTACCAGGAACAGTTCTCGCTGTCAAGGCTTAGTGTAGGTCTCCCAGATCCTTCATGTCACTGGTGTGCTTACTTCTATCCACAGCTGCCATCAGTGCTCTTGGTAGTATCTGGTATGGCACCCAATATGTCAGTAAGACCGTCCTGCTTCCCAAAGCTCTGTGATGCGACCCATCTCCCAGCTATTCTAACTGCTTTAATTGCTTTTGAACGGTAGAAGGATTCTGCCAACACAACCGCATTCTTAACAGGACAACCTTATGTAGTCAGTCAAGTATAGCGATAAGTCTTGTTTATGCTTATGCACGGCCCAGCATGAAACTTGAATCCTATGCATGTCTCACGATGTCAAACCCACCCACCAAGTTTCATTACTGAATCTACTAGAGTCAAGAGTAAATGACAATGGTGGACCATAATAACGTACCTACCACAAAAGAGATGGAAGAGCCGACGTTGTGGACGGTGATGGTCTATGAGAATCTGACACCATCTCTTGCCTGTTCTGTTAGCTACACTCCTCCGACAGTTTCGTCCGTTTCCATAAGCTTTTTTTTCCCCATGAGAACTTTCACCAATACATATGAAATGTTTGCAGAGTATGGACAGAAGGCTCTGTCCGTCTGTGGAGGAACGTTGTTTCGTTTCACTGTGTACTGTACACCATTGTATATGGTTGAAATGACAATAAAAAACTACCTGACTTGACTTGTATCCATAGCCTTTACACTTGTCTAAGATAACTGAGCTGTTCTGATTGGCTGTCATGTTTTGTGCCCCCTTCAGAAAGCACTCAAAGCCGATACGTTCCTGCTGTAGGCTAAATAGGTGGATATATATAAGTGAGCTGGTTCCTGTGACGTCACTGAAACAGTAAATTAAAAACTTTTGCAGCTTAGTTTTTATAAATGGACTGGATAGCAAATTCTGCAAGTTACCAGTGTTTACATATTACTTCAGACACTTGCCAGTGCAATCTAACTGAAGTGATGAGTGACAATGGAGTGCCTGTAAAGATAGGAGTTCTTCTGCAGCAGGCTAACCTGGTGTAGCTGAGATACTGGCATATTAATATTATTTAATACAGATTTTAAAATTATATATATATCTGAATAAACAAATTATCAGGGGAATCTATATGAGACAAAGTCTATATGTGCTGAAAAACTTCTATTCCTTCTATAAACATCTATTTCTGCATCCTTTTACTTCTTCCAAATGAGCATGAAACCAGCAGAATACAGGCTTAACAAAGCCTCTTCAGCTGCTTAAATCTAAATGTATCAGAGCACAAATATAAATAATTTGATGTAAGAGTTGTGAGACCATGAATGAAGACAATTTGCAGTCATGATGTCAACACTAGCAAGGTAGAAGGAGGTTCTCCTGTCAGCATCCTGCTTTTCAGCAGCAACAAATAATATTCCATCCTCTTTTAACAAGCGCTTCATGCCTAAATTATTCATACTTGCTTTGAATGTGTTTAATATGCCTGTTGTTTATTTGTATATCATGAAATGCTGTTAGCTCCTCAGCTAGCAGTATGTCATAGCATGCTTTCTTCACAGATAATTTGGTCGCTTGATTTCAGATGTTCACAGGGTTCATGAGGTCTGTCAGAGTTCCCTGTAAGGTTTCATTCAGGTTTTGCCTCTGGACTTTAGAAGTTTTGGAAAAGTTGTTTGACACTCTCCAGCCTTTTTCAGCATTAGCATAGCTAGCGTGGCGGCTCAGTATTGCATTGATTTGATGTGTTGAAGTAATTTGCGTTATATGTTGAAACAGCTGAATTTCATTAACCTTGTTGCATCTTTAGGTGTTTTTATGCAATATTGACGTTGGCTCTGGCTCTCATTCACTTATGACCCTGACCTGGCAAAGTGCCATAATGCTCCTTGGTGGTAGTTCAGCCTGCATAATTTAATATATATTTAGCCTTTTAACAGTGCTCTTCTATTCCTCCCCCTCCCTCCCTCCCTCCCTTAACAAGAAGCCACAGTTAGGGTGTTGCCAATAACAAAAGCTATTTTAAATTTATGACTGGACTCGTTTAACCAGAGCTGCTTATAATTTTAATTGTGTTACTGAGAGGAGAATGTAGCATTAGGAGTCTCACCCAAGGTCTCTATCATGGTGTGTTTGCCTGTGCAGGGAGTCAAACCCTGCTCTGCTTTATAGCGGGAAGTGATGTTGCTACAGTATACAGACCCTTTTGTAATTTGTTAATAGGGCCTTTTAAGCTGTGATGGCGACCAGAGTCACAAGTTTGTGGAAATTAATTGTGTTATTTTCACGGTTTCGATTTTATTATGTAATTAATTTACACAAACAAAACTATTCGTGCAAAGAATTCAGTGGGATTTTGTCAGAGACAGTGGTTAATGTAATTTCCTGTTTTTCTAAAGATGTCATCATGTGATCAAAGACAGTCACCCTGCTCATGGTAGATTTGTTTGTTTGGAGAAAACAGCTTGAATGTAAATGTTTCATAAAGAACTATGTATATATGTAGTACATAATAGCACTTAAATGGTAGCAGAACTAAATCACTGTGTACTTCTAAGGGTCAGAATGCATACTGAGAGCTGTTTTTCTTTATTTTTTAATTACTATTATTGATTTCAGCTAGTATTGTTATAAAGAGCCATTGACTCCTGTTTCTCCTTGTGTGTGTGTGTGCATGCACACGTGCATGTATTTGTGAGTGAGAGAGAGATTAAAGCTTGTCATTTTGTCATGACACTTTTCATTGCCAAGTGATGTTTCTGAAGACAACACACACACACACACACACACACACACACACACCCCTGCTGTGCTGGCATGTTGTGTGTGGTCTGTCAGTCTCCTTCCGCAGTGTCATCATGGCCGCTCTTCAACATTGTCACCAATCTCCTCAAGCTGTCACTAGACCTAGCTCAAGACGAGCTATAGCCAGTTTTTGCGTCTTGTCGGGCGCTCGCATGTGTGTATGTGAGAGAATGGGTGGCCTGTCAAGGTTTTTTTTTTTTTTTTTTTTTTTTACCCTTGGCTTTCCATTTTTTATTGTGTAAAACTTTTTTTTTTAAGACTATTTTTATTTTTTATTCAGATACAGTTCCCTGCAAAATCACCCTGGTCATTCAGGAAAGATTAATTCATTCCAAGGAGAGCGAAGTCATCTAGTGATTGCAACACACAGTAACTAATGGCATTTCTTCACCAGGCGGTACAGTAATTACACATTTTCTCTCCAATGTTCTGTTTAGCTTGTGAAGTCACACATTAACCCTAAACACACAGCTCAATAGCAACAGTGGAGGAGCTTCAAACTCTGATTTTCCTTGAACTCTGCATTTGTTTTTATTTTTGTGAAATGTAAAAAAATGACACTTTTTCATTTTTAACATTTCTTTGTTTTTAGTGCTTTCTGGCTCCCGTGACACTGTGTTGTGTCTGATTAACCAGTGGCTTTCTTTTTAGTTTCACATATACATTCTAGATTAGTTTACCAGCAAGATAGGTTAACCAAATTCAACATTGATGTTTTGGTATGGTACAGCTCATTGATTTCATTGACTGTAGCATACTGCACTGCCTGTCGGCAGGTCTGTCCTACATAATGGCTCGTGCTTTAAAATACAATGTATTCAGTCTTCTGTCACGTTTGCTGTTTCTTTCTCTGTCTTAAAAAAAACAAATTAATTACAGCCTGTATCTTCCGTGCGTTTTGTGTTTTCTATCGCTATTACCTGTGTGTGATCCAAGATAGAAAGTGAGGAAGGTGGCTACTGTGTGGAGTGCAAACAGTTTTCTAGGTTCTTGGGAGGAACCTGTTTTAGCTTCTTCAGAAATCTGAGTTCATTTATGTACCTACGAGTGTTCGTGTAATTTCACCCCCAGCTAACATTGTATGTCTGCATTCTAGCACAGTCCAGTGCAGAGTCACTCTGTCCTCTCACCCCTCAGGCTGAAAATGCTGCTGAGTCAGAATGCAAATCGACATCAGCTCTGTGCTTAACATACACAAACCCTCACATACACAGAGGGCTAAAATTGAACACTTGGACCAGAGCCCTTGAATGCATTGCCCTCTGCCTTTAAGCTCGCATTGTGAAAGATCCTCATCATAACTGAGCTCACCGCTTTATAGAGTTCTGCATCAAAGCGGCCTTCAGTCAGCATGTCAGAGCTTTGCCAAAAACTGTCACAAGGTTCTGAATGCTTCCTGTAGTGGGCCGTGTGCTTCACCCCCTTCCATCCTGCTGTTTCTTCTTCACTGTTCAGTTTGGGTTTTCACCAGGCTCGTACAAGCTTCAGGGATTCATACTCAGGCTTTAGTGGTTTAAAGCGTATGCCCTTCTGTAGGTCCTGACATCTAAGAACTTTTACCAGTTGAGTCCGACTGATGATCACCTTCCATCAGCTGACAGATGCCTTCTTAGGAAATCTGTACTCCAGTGCACCTCCAGCTCCAACTGATTGCTGACATGCACATACTTTGTGTGTCTGTACATAATAACAGCCTATGGTAAGATGGAGCAGTAGTCTGTATTTCTAATGCAATACCAGGGTTCTTCATTTCTACTCCTAGAAAGGTGGTCCAGAGCAAAACAGATAACTTCACTGTTTACAACAACAGTGACTGAATATGAACGTTAATACCTTTATTTCATTGTGTTGTTATACCAAAAATGTATTTCATGTGATAACCCGCAGCATTTGGGCGTGTTGTGTATATATCAGATGTTTTCTGTGCTGCATGACTTGAAGGAAACAACATGTTTAGTCCAAGCAGTGTGGTGAAATCTTTGGAAGTAGTGAGCTGCTGCTCTCCGTACTTTTAACAAGCAAAATGGAAAGAAAAAATACCAGAAATTGTGCAAAATGTAAAAGATACGATTTACAGATAATAAGCTGCTTTCTGGAGTCTTGTCTGCATAGTTTCCCCACTAAAACTTCGCTGTAAGGACCCAAGTGGGTCTAAACAGCTTGTCTGCTCTATGCACAAGATCCTTAGTCTTGTGATGTTATGTGGAGGGCTGGAGCTAACTGCTTCATTAACCCTTCGTCACGCTTTACCTTTTGCTGTTAAGCAGGCTTAGTCCCTCACAAACACTGACCACAAAGCATGTTTGATTCTGTTTTCTTAATTCGTTGGACAGACTGTTAATTTGGACACATAATGCAGCTGCACTGTTTATACCAACTGTTTATCACCAAAGTGTGCAAACGATCAGCACATCAACAGGTCATTGTAGCTCTCCACCTACCTCCCAGTCCAGTGTCATTAACAGTTTGTGAAAAACATTATTATAGTCATCATTTCTCTGTAATCATAGTACCAAATTGTGAACCAGAATTGTGAATCAAATCGAGTTGTGGGCTGAATGCTTCATTGTAAACCTTGAGGTTGATTTCAGTGCAAGGTGTGCATAAGGATGTTGCTCAGATAACAGTCCAATCCACAGTGTAACTGTAGCAGAACCAGGCATCCTTTCAGAACTGAACAATTAATTTCGCCTTTATGTTTAAATGAATGAATTTAAGTGAATAAAAGGTAAGAACAACTAATTTTGAAAAAAAAAAAAAAACAAGCTGCCTGCAGTTTCTTTTTTTTGTTCCTCTTTTCTTTTCCTTTGTCGATGTCCATTAAAAACTAAAAATTCTGATTTACCACATCATTTGACATCGCTAGCTGCCCTTTACAATTTGTAAATAATTTCATGATGAAGGGATGAATAGAAATTAGGGCTGCAACAAATGACTATTTTGATAATCTAACAACCTACCTTTTTTTTCTAAGATAAACTGTCAATTTTTTACTTTATGAATCCAACTTCATTAACGAATCAGAAGGACTTGCATTTCAAAATGGAACATCTTGCAGCTCGTGATATGAAGGACAGGTACGTTAGCTAACTAGCTAGCTAGCACCACTAACTTGCTTAGATGAATCATATTTATTCAGTTAGCCGACATGTTTATTCTTCAGGTGCTGTAACGTGGAGGATGTGCCCCTATGGTGACTTTTATAAATAGTACCCCTGACAAGGAGTTAAAAGTGAAGTGCTCCCTCAGGATTTTGTTCTTGAGGCTGCCATTTCACTTTTGTTAGCTTTCTGGTAAGTGTTCATGGCAAAACATTCCCACTAAGTAGATAAATCGTTACACCGCTAAAAGAAATGCTCCAAAATAGCTTGGAATAAAACTTACTTTCATTTACTCCCATTAAACATAAAAAAAATGTTTCGTCCTTTGTGTTTTGTTGCTATTTTGGAGATACTTCTTTAGCTTTGGGCACCAACACCATCTCCTTTTTTTTTCCCTGAGAATGATTCCCTCCATTAGTAACAACCAACCGAAGTGGTGACCCCCTGAAGATTAATTTTCTATCTGGACTGATTCCAAATGTGGATTGGTTCCACATGTTATTTTTTAAATATTCTGTAACATTTTCAGTAGTTGTAGCATTTTTAATAGCCAGTGTCATTCCTGCTTCCAACAAAAAAAGCTTGGGGAACTCCGAGAGTATCCAGCCTTTTGTGGAACTCCAGAACAAGAGATATCCACCTTCTTAAGAACACACGGTTGCTATGGAAACATGGTCAGGTGTACAGTGCTGATGAAGTGAAGAGATAAGACCGGGAGAGGATGCATGTGTGTTTGGGTTTTAGGCACACCCAGTCCAACTACTGAAAAGTCTTCAGGGAGAGTCTGAACCCCAGAGCAATGTCTTAGGTTAGACTTGGAACTTTGTAATGACGTTCTACAGGACAGTATCTCACCACTATGTGCTCCTGCAGTTCTGGTTCAGAGATGGACATCCTTCTTTTATGGTCCTAGTGAATAAAATGCTTATCCATGACTTATGAACAGCTAAAAACAGGCACTGAAATATCGAATGAGCCAAATTATTATGGAAGTACTCCTTGGCAGTATAGGAGTCAGAGTTGAATTTGTTAAGGGAAGACAAAAGGCCCATTAAAAAGGGTCTGGCGTTCATGCTGTGATAGAGCTGTAGTAGTGATGAGTTCTCAGTCTGGTTAAAAAGGGCTATGGCAAATGGAAATGAACAATATGAGCCAGGATATGTGTGTGTACACACGATGGATATGCTAATGCTTCTGTGTGGCAAAAACTCTAAATCTCCTGTTGATGGTATACATGCATTGGGTAAAGCCTCCCTATACCTTATTGACACACACATACATTTCCTGCATTAGTGCACAATATACAACACGATTCCAGTTTTCTCATCATTTACCGTACTGTGAAAATGTATCACATTCTTGTTTTTGAGCAAAGCTTCAGCCTTTCCCTGTGTGCGCTGAATGAGTACAAGGGGTGTGGTGTTATAAATGTTCACTGAAACTGGGGGGTGTGGAATTTTCAGAGGCTATGATGTTGACTGGTTGTTAAATGAGGGTGCATCTGTTTTTCCTCATGATGAATGATTTAAAGGGTAGGTGGGCTCATCATCCTGGCTTGCTTTAAATAACAGCACCTTGGGATATGCCTCCTTAATCCCAGTCCACGTAAGAGGAGCAATACATCACACATAGTAACTCCACCACCTTCCTCTTGTCCTTTTTCCTCCCCCTTGATTTTCTTTCCTTTTGTTTTCTCTAATAGCCATGGCGAGGGTGTAAGTGGCTCGGGTTTTGAGAGTTTAGACGCTGAAGAGTGGAGCTAGCTGCCCAGCAGAGCTCGTTTGCTCTCGTCTGTAAGATAAAGATGCGGATAATTAAGTCGGTTTTGACTGAGAATGTGTCTTCTCTAGAAAGGAACAGAAAACATTAACGCAAAGCAAATATGCATAAGAACATTCTAGTAAGTTAGCACGTTCTTTAGATCTGTGCATGTCCAGTAAAGCCAATCTTACAAAATAATAAACTTCAAGAAATAGGGATGAATCAGTATCCCATCTGTGAAACACAGTGGTGGTAGTATCATGGTTTGGGCCTGTTTTGCTGCATCTGGCCTAAGCCAAAGGTTGTTCTACCAAAGAACAGCTAAAGAAGAATAAAGCTAATGTTTTGGAATGGCCAAGTCAAATCCTGACTTTTAGTCTATCAGAAATATTGTGGAAGGACCTATAGAAGGCAGTTAACTGGAGGAAATCCACCAACATATGATTTGAAGCTGTTTGTGTGCAAGAATGGGCTAAAAGTCCTCCAAGCCAATGTGCAGGACTAATCAACAGTTACTGCAAAGGGGGTCATACCAAATACTGAAAGCAAAGGTTTACATACTTTCAAGGTATTTTCGCCTTCTCAATCATGGCCATAACACGCTTTTGGCAACATCCTGATGTTCAGGCACTCACCATCAAAGGGTTTGAAATTTTGTGAAATGTCTGTCAAATCTGAACATCTCTCTGAGGCCTTGTCTAGTGAGTGTGCTTAGAACCTATGAGTTCACACTCTCAGTGGGATGTGCATTTTGGTTTTGTTCTCCCCATGGTGAGCTTAACCAGTATTAACAGCTGCTGCTACTCGGTGGGCCATCATGCTTGCAGAGTAGGAGGTCAGCCCTCTGCCTCACAGCGCTGCCTCTCATTACAGTCCCTGATCAAACACCACAGCTGATAGGAGGCTCAGTAAATATCAATATTAACTGTTTGGACAGCATTTACAGCTTTGCAGGACGCGAGTCATTGGTCCGAGCTGGCTTTGTTTGCCTATGTCACCGTGGATTTCCACCACAGAGCAAAATGAACTCCAAAGGTTTCCAGCCTGCAGCTGAGTCCTCAGGCCAGTCCTGCTAAAATGTAGCGTGCACTAGTTCTGTCCGTATTTGGATGTGTTTTCAGAATGCTGATATTTTGCAATCTGTGATGGCTCACCTTGGCTCCCTGCGTGTGTCACCCTGACATGCATCCTCTCACGCATTCAGCGAGTGAAAGCACATATCAGATTGTCTGTGTTCACAAAATGTGTCAGCAAAGGCTTGCAGAAAGCTGTGTGACGGAAGGACATCCTTTTTAGTAGGTTCCTGCTGAGCGTGATGGAAGGAAAAAGAGAGAAAAGCAGGAATATGCTCATGCTAGTGTTTTGCTTCTGCTGAGCTATGTAGGCCATTCCTAATTACCGCTGCAGGATAGACGCACAAACGAAACAAAAGCAGAAAAATACAGAAGCAACCATAGAAAAAAAAATGTAACAGTCGTGTCAGTTACAATGTGGAGGGGTTACAGATCTAACTGCCGCCTTCTGCAGGCTCTCTGGAATGTTCTGTCACCTTTTGTCTGTAGCATTATTACCAGAGATATTGCCGGCTTTGCAGAGACTGAGAAGCAGATGAGAGCAGTGGGGGTGTGATATAAAAAGAGCTCCCTCTTATAGGCTTTGTTGACTGTGTAATAAGCTTCCGTTGGCAGTTGATTAAATATTAAGGGAAAGGGAGACCTGGATTACGTAGCCACGCACTTAAACAAGTTATATATTAGTTTAAGACATACTTAATGTAAAAATGAAAAACAGTAAAATATTTTTTTTCCTTTTTTAGCCAAAAATGTCTCAACAAGGCCTCCATAATTCAGACGAAATTAATGTTCAGAGCTCAGAATGTGGCTATTTTGAATTAGGTGGCAAATTGAGGAAATGGACAATTACACACTCAAGGGAAGTCCCCATGTGTCTCAGGGTAGACATACGGCGATAATGTGCATTGATTTATTCCCACCGTTCATAATGTCTCAGTCATTATTGTGCGAATTCTCTCATCTATTTCTGGTTTTCACACTACTTCACGCATGGATTGGTCTCGTGTTAATTGCATGTAATATCAACGCCTTCCTACTTTAATATCAGAGAGAGAGAGAGAGAGAGAGAGAGAGAGAGCAGTTTTTATTATTGTCCCACCGGGTGCTCCCTGCTGCATTAATTAGACCTAGCAGAAGTTGGAGCACAAAGAAGTGGTGTCAACTCTCACTCTTTCTTTTCTCTCTCTCTCTCTCTCTCTCTCTCTCTCTCTCTCTCCTCCCTTTACTCTGTCCCTCTCTCACTCCCACTCTATTTCTTTCACTCTCATATCCTTTGTCTCTCAATGTCTCATTACTGTTATGAAACTTAATTTACCTGAGTGGAAGAAACAGGCTTTGCTCTGTTTTAGAATAACTTGCTCAAATTTATTGAAGCATTTAGCCAAAGTGAGCTTGCAATGGCTTGTTACATTTTTCATCTTCCACTTATCGAGTTACGTGCTGAAATTTGGCACACTGATAATTGTGAATGCTAAATGGTTATGTAAACCACTCTGCACTGTATACTGATCATGTTAGTTTGTTACTTTCTTTCACATTACAACTAAGACGCCGTATCCCGGCCGTTAAGACCTTGTAACGCTGACGTTAATAGGTGCTGTTTTGCTTGGGTGGATTGTGTTTTTGACAGAGCACTTTCTGTTTTTGCTCCATGACTGCTTTGTACCAGCTGTTTGTTTGTGTTAGCGTTTTAAGTGTAAAATGCTTTGTATCGAGCAAGTTATTCTCCTTTTTAATTATGCTATACTCTCTCTCTGTCTTCCTGCAGGGCAGTTTTGTGGCAAGTATGACAGCCACACTCCGGCAAATGGACGATTATCACTACACTCACCTGATCAACACCTTTGGCAAGATGAGGACGGACGTAGTGGTTAGTGTGGTTCTTTTATACTTCAGGAGGGGAGGGAAAGGGAGGGGAATCCATTACAAACTAACCTTTTGAATCTTAGAACTTCTCGCATATACGAGTTTAGTCTGAGCTTTGGACCCAAATCTAACCTAGCTAACCTAATTTTCTGAAAGCTCTTCTTGATTATTCTTTTTCTCATGTACCAAGTATTTTCCTCATTTTTATTTATTTGGATTTATTAATTATTTTCTCTTCTGATTGCATCCAAGGAAAGCTCAGTGGGAACACCATTCACTAACAGTTTTTAAGGCAGTCAATTTGAAGTGGCAAAGGGATGTACTTGGACAGAAACTAATTCAGTTTATGAAGTTACAGGTTTGACTGATGTGTTTTACCAGGCCTGCCATTCTGTATGAACTCTGAGAATCAAGTTTGCATTTTGACATTAAAGTACACTTTAATGTAGTAGACTGCAGATCAACAGCAACACAGTTTTATCCCTCTTGTTCCCCTTCCTCACTCCATCTGGCTGCTTCCACGTTATACGTAAGGTATAAAAATCTACACCGCTAAAGCTCTTTTCTGATAATCATCTGTTTTTGCCAGTAGCACTGTCCTCATTTTTGTCACCATTTATTAATTGTGTGATTTGATGATGCCCTCGCTTGTGACATGATGTCTTTTCAGTGCTAACATGAACTCTTTCAATGTATCAGTAAACACGGATGCATAATTAATAGTATCATTGTACAATTATAATGCATTATACTGTTTAATATATGCAGTAAGCATAGACTATTGATTTTCACATCAGACTGTGTTGCAGCAGCTGTGTACTCATAGCAGTCTTCTTAGCTGTGTAATTTAAAGGCTGTGTCCGTAGATGATTGGAGGTCAGGCAGTTGTTCAGCAGTCCTGTGCTGCAGAACCTATTACGATGATCTATACAGATCTGCTGTGCTTTGGATTGACTGGATTTGGCTGCTGTCTCCTCTCCATTCTTGCTGTTTCTAGTGCTTCAGGCACTTCAAGAATGCACTAAAAACAGAAAACTGTGTTGGAGCTTGAAAGTTAATGATGCCACAGAAATGCTGGCTGAAATCGGTTGTGTTTGTATATTGACTAGTTGATTTGTAATGGACACTTGTTATGAATTTGTCTTTTTGCTTGCTCAGACCCCCACCCCACAAAAAAAAATACAGTTTCAAACTGAGACCCATTCTGTCCGTCCTGGAGTTTATAATCTCACATTTGTCTGTACTCCTCTCATTCCAGGCTGTGACACTTCCTTTCTTTCTCTTACAGGACTTCTTAATGGAAACATTTATCATGTTCAAAGACCTCATTGGAAAGAATGTCTACCCTGCTGACTGGGTCATCATGAACACAATGCAGAACAAGTAAGTACAGCCTGCAGCCAGTTTCAGTCTGAATTGTTGATCTAGCATCAGTTCCTTTGTGTCTGTTTAGAAGTGTTTTTTTTTTTTTTTTAAAGCTGAAGTCACAAATCAGGCTGGATTAACATGTTCTGCCATGGAGCGTAATGTGGTTAAGGGTTTGTGTAATACTAAACTTGCATGTTGTTTTTGAACATCCATGCAAGTTTAAATGGGAAAAATAAAGCTCTGGGTTTTAGTATGCCCATGATTGTGACTGTCAGCCCTCCTGCACTGACTCATATGGAACGCATACTTATTCCTTTCTTTATCTGAGAGAATATGTAGAACAGATTTAGCTCCAGCGTTCAAGCTGGTTTTAGCATAACCGCTAGCCTTCAAAGTTACCTACATTCTCTTTGAAATGTGTCTCTATGACGCGCTACACAACCTATCTACTTAAGATGGAAACCTGTTATCCATTTTACTGCCGGATAAGCGGCCAGTGACTGTACACTGCTGACATAACATTAGCTGGGTGAATGAACATCAGGCAGACTCAACTCATAGATAGATAGATGGATCACTGGATGGCTACCTAGCCTATTTAGTTAGCTTTAGTTTGCAAGTTTGCGCAGACTGGAGGAGAGTGAGAAGCCATGTTAACAAAAGCTGATGGCAGCTTTACCACCCCATTATACATTGAGAGTGGAGCAATACTGGCGGAATACAGCTGACGTTTATTAGACTTTGGGAGGATATTGATAAACTTCCTTTGTTCATGTATATTGGGGTGCCAGAGGAACAAGATGAACTTATTTAGAAAGAAAACTCAGGTTTAGGTTCCCAGGAGCTTTAAGATCTTATTTCTGTCACATTGGAGGGTTTACAGCTGTGACAGTACAAGTATAATTTTGCTAAAGCAGTACAGGATACAATTAAACTGCAGTCCCGGATAATAGAGTTCTAACATAAACATAAAGTAAATAAGAGCTGAGGGAGAAGGATGATACATGTGGGGTTTAAAGGAAAAAGCAGATCACTTTCACAAGAATGCCCATTTCTCTGTGCCCCCCTCCCTACCGTTGCTTAGAAACGCCACTGAGAAGTGGGCATCCCAAATCTATAGATGAAAATGGCAGGGGCATGCACACGGCCTCTGCTCTGCTCTGACTTCATCATTTGTGTGTGGTTGCTACAGAAAACAATAGCATAAATTATAAATGCCTTACATTCTAATTTCCAGGCTTGCTCCACACGCCGCATTCTCACACTTTGTTGTCTGTTTTGTTTTATTAATATTTCTTTCTCACTGAGCCCTCTGCCTACTGCAAGAGCAAGAAGAAGATAGGAAAAGAGGCTTTCAAATGCTTTCATCAGGGGCTTTCAGATGAACTCAGGCTGTTCATTGTTTGCTTTGTTGTATCCAGCAGGACTTGCCATTTCTCTCATGTGCTACATTGGCTTTGTAATTAATCACGTATACAAGAATATGGCTCATTAAGTTGAGTGTCTTATTTAACAACCCTTAGAAAGCTAAAAATGCAGTAATAGATGATTTCCCAGCTCAAGGACCACCGTGAGCTTTCAGTTTGCACTTAAGCTTAATATTCATTTTTCCCCCATAATATTTCATTAAACTTTTTTTTTTCCTTATTGTGCCTTTGAAATTACTTACCTCAAAATTGGTCACGTTTTCTCATTTAACACCTGGGGTTGGAGCACTTAGAATGAAAACCTTCAGGGACGTGTCGAAAGGTGAAGTGGCTGTTTTAAAACCAAGACCTCGTAGATTTGTGTTTGAAGCTTATTATATGAAGGTTCACATTCAGTTTTCTGTCTGTCACTTTATGTATATGCCCATATAAATTTCACAATACATTTATATACAAAATTACAAAGTTAATGATTATTATATTATTGCTTATTTGTGTTATTTTCAGTGTTGCCTCTAAAAGACACCAGCACTTGAAGTGGTACCTAGCTCAACCCAATTTCATAGACATAAAGTGAAAGAAGAACAATATAAACAAAAGTGCCAAGTCTATAAAAAAGTAAACAAAACTAGAAACCACAAGGCTGCATCTCAGTATTAAGGCCAGAGACGAACATTAAAAGTGTTTGTATGTTAATAAATTTGAGTGTGATTTTAAAGATTCAGCAAAGCTTGAATGAAAAATTTAAGATATAAATATTATAAAATGCCTAAAACTGTTGATCATGTCTTTATTGACATGGCTAATGAGCAGTACTCATCTAATCAGGTTCAATTATTAAAAAAAAAAAAAGCAATGGGCGTTCTGCGTGCCAACGCACCCCTGATTGAAGGAATGGGCTGATGGATGTGAGAACTAATATTGGTGTGTGTACATTCCAGTTTACATCAACATACTAAGAAAACAGAGATTTAGGTTCCCCGGGGCTTTAAATGAACTGAGCATGACTCTTACTTTCTAAGTATAAGAGATTTTCTAATGGGGCTTAATTACTCACAGCAAACTACCGAATCCACAACCTATTAGAGGTATACTCTGCAGGATGGAAGTGCAAATCGGTAGCAATTAATATCCTCACAGAGCAAGTTATTTGGATTGCCCTTTCAGAATCAGCACTTGGTGTTATGGAGAAGTAGCTGCTGTGTTTTCCACAACACTGAAGCTGACTACTGATGCCAGCGCTCTTATTAAAAATTCTGTTATGTGACCGTGTCACTTCTGCTCTGTTTAAGGTGGAACAGATACTTTAAATAAGAATCTGGGTGACTTCAGTTTTAGATTTATTCCTTGCTTTGATAAATGACATAATTGGGTGATCCTTTCACAAATGAGTTCATGGGTGAGTAAGGTATTAGCATTGGTCTAAGATGCTTGTGTTAAGCATTGTCACTGTTCAGTCTATTGCTCACTTACTTACTTGTTCATAATTATTATTCTACTCCACCAAGAGCACTCTCCATTTCAAACGGCTTGGCTAATCAACCATCCGGTGAGGGGCATTTAATATGGCCTGTGCCAAATGTCACCTTTTTAATATTAGTTTTTTTTCCTCCAGAGCTGATGTTAACAAAACATACTTGACAAATGTGTAGTGCACATTTTTGTGCTCATATATCTGTCTCTATTTACACATAGAGACACATTAAATAAATACATGAATGATCACCCCGATTAAGGTTTAAGGACACTACATGTAAACCTTTTCCATCCTCAGAAAGTGTTTTCTCATGCTCAGCATTAGCTGTGTTACATGAAACTATTCCATCCATTTCTTCTCAGTGAACAGTCAGAAATGTTGCCAAAATGTCTAGAATTATGAATCTTTATTGTAAGTGGATGATAAGAGTTTGGAAATTGTCATGACTGCAGTAAACAAATCCATTCCCTGCTAAAGTCCATTAGAAGCACCTTTTATTACATTCCATCACATTTCCTCCAAAGTGTCAGTCTCAAGCCTCTGTGTGAAGACTGTCTCAAAGTAGTGAAGAAAAACTCCTGAAATAGAGCTGCAGTCCTATTAACACCTGGAATTTGTCATTACTCACCCGTCTAGGTTTCTCTGAAAGCAACTGAAGGAGGCTGGCTTCCTCGGCAGGCAGGGGCCGTGGGTTTCAAACTGTCCCAAAAATGCAAAGTTCAGTTACATTCACTTACATTCACTCAGCTTAGAGTTTGCTTCACTGAGAGAAAGCTTACAGGAAGTCACTGTCTATTGTGAGCTGAAAATATTTTAATCACCAGAAGTGAAGCCCCTTTCTCTGACCCTCCAATGTGGGTTGATGTGTGGGAGATGGTAATGTCCGTTTCAATAGTCACTGTGGTAAGGGTTATGAAGCAGTGTTTTCTGAGCCTCAGTGAAGTGGCTCAGGCCATATCTCTGGAATTGAACAAATTGGAATCTCATTGAGTTTGACCACTCCTATTGTGTTTGTGTCAGCATAAATCCCTCGCCCATATTGACCACCCCTATAGTGTGTGGCACTGGCTTTAGCCAAGGTGCTTGCTGATTTGCCTAGTTTCTTTGGCAACAGACAGAGTTAATTTGAAGTATTTATTTCAGAGATATGCCAGGGTCATTTTATTGACCCAGTAAAGAAGATCCTAAAAGCCAAACAGGGTGTACTTCAAGCTTTTTGTATGATTTCCTTTTTTACGGACTTCTACCTCATACCAAATCAGACATGCAGTTCTTCAGGCAGTTTGGTTTAGCTGCAGAATTTTACATTGACTTTCTTTACATATAAAGATGATTTTGTTTTGATATTCGTCGCCAGTCTGCTCCTTGCCGCATTGGCTGCTGGTATTAGGTGGTGATGTAAGATCACAATGACAGGGTGCATTTTTGGAACACACTTGAGTAGTGTGTATTTGCTGATATAGTTTCATGATAGATGTTCTGTACCCTGGTGCTGGACTGTTAAATCATGTAGATATTTTTTTTGTTTGTTTTTGCGGTGTTGGAAGAAGAAAACATCTGTCAGTGTGACTCCTGCTGTTTGGAATGAAGGCCCTTGTCTTTCAAAGTGCTAAATTAACTCAGACTATCCATATGTTTTCATCCAGCTGCTTGTCCTTGGCCTTGCTGTTTATTTTCATTGTCTCCCTGGCTTTAAAATGCAGGTGACATGTCCATCCATTCGTTCACATACTGTCACTGTCTCTCTTTTTTCCTCTCTTTCTCTCTGTCATTCTCCTTTCTTGCTTTCATTCGGCTCACCCTGGTCCGGAAGTGCTAGGACAGCACCAGTTGCCACAGCAGTGAAATATTTTGTCTATGATCCGGTTGGAGCGTATATATTATATCTTTTTGCATTTTCCAGAAATGTTTGGAAGAGAATTTTGTATTTTTGATTATTATTAGAATTTGCTTGGCATAAGAGGAAAACGGAAACTAAATACTGAATAGTTTCACAATTAAGTGTCATCATCTACCAAATAATCCAAATGCCAACAATGATGAGATATTGTCATTCAAAACTTTATTTGCTCTCTTGTGCTGGTCAAATGCATTCAAACACCTTAAGCATCAGCAGATCAACATTGTTGTTGCATTCTAAATGTTCTTTAGCTCACATACTATTTAGCAGTAACTGATTTAATGAAATGATTTAATGAAAGCAACATAAATAATATGAAGTAACTTTTTGGTAATACTATAAGTCTTTGGTACTAAACTTTTATGACTCTGTTTTGGATGTTTTTACTGCTAACACTGCATTAATTAGACCCTGCTGAGGTTTGTGGCCACTACTTCTGTAACTGACAAATACTAAAGTGACTTTCATGACCTGGAGAAACTTCACACCACTAGGCATGAGTTCCAAAGCTAGTTTACGTCTTTTTTTTTTTTATTTATTTATTTTTTGAAACAACTAGGTGTTTTCTGTTGTTGTAGTGGGGGTGCTCTGGAATTCATCAATGGATGCCTTTGGGGAAATGTAAAGTATTGTATTTTTTCATATATTGACAACTTTTAATATTCAGTATTATCTAGCAAGCTCGTTAAAATTAAATTAGTTCCCTAGAATCTGTCAGTTCTCTGCCAGTTTCCAACAGTCACTACTGACTATGAAGCAACACCTGCAACATCTGCAGTGACTACCACCTTAAACACATAAGGTGACATATATAGATATAGTGCACAGCTGTAAGTAATGTTTCACACTTTTGCTCCTCATCTCTCTCGTTCAGCAACAGTCTCTGTAGCACAGTAGCAGCAGGAATCACACTGGAGGCTAATTCATCAGGAGAGCACACGTTTTGTGACGTGTGTCTTGTTGCCTGGTTGGCTGTTTGAGCTGTTAAATGACGTCATACACTGTGCCATTTTGAAAATCGCATTGTTTGGTGACTCACACAGTATATTTTAATGGACTTAGACATTGTGTACACACAAAACCCACAGTTTTTTTCTGTTCGCATTGTACAAAAGACGTTGCGTCCAATTGGTGTGCACTTATATTAGGGATGTGATTGTGTGAGTGTATAAAAACTGGCTCATATCACACAGTGTGTTCCTGGCAGAACTGTGGCTAGAAAGAATGTTTTAAGTGACAATGTGCGAGCGGACCCTCCTTTAATGTTAGCTAGTTGTTCAGTAGTAGGTCAGCCTACACTTGGCTTACATTGCATGGTATCAGGTGTTATCAGATACAGATATCAGATCTTGTTTTTTTTTTTTTTGTTTGTTTTTTTTTTTTTGTTTTTTTTTGTTTTTGTTTTTTTTTTTACACCAGTGCAAGTGATGGGGCATGGAATTGGATCGGTATCAATGCATCCCTAGTTGTAGGTCAAGGATTTTCATTTCAGTGCATCTGTATATGTATGCTTATGCATCTGTGTGTGCAGCTGATTCAGAGCTTAGCTACTGTAGTGTGAGGCTGTGTGTGAGTCATGCCCAGTGTGTAGCTAAACGCCAGCTAGGCAGGCCAGGTTGAGAGCTGCCTTTGATGGACAACTGTGGGGTCGTTATGCCTGTGTTGCTGCTTCGCAAGTAAAGCAGAGAAGATCGCGCTGTGGGTAATCGTTTGCGGGGAGCTTTAAAAAACAAAGTAATTGAGTGGGAGTGTTTTGTTTTTTGTTTTTTTTTGGTCATTTTTGTTTTATTTCCTTATTTTTTAATGTTTATTTCAATTTCCTGATGTGTGTCTCAGTATATTTATGTTGTGACAGAGTAGAGCAGAGTGTCCTGGGGGTCACAAGTACCACCCACAAGTCCAGACCAGGCCAGCTTTCAACACCCTGCTTGCCAGACAACTGCTGCTAATGAGAGGCCTGTCCACAGAGAATGCCCAATTCTTTCAGTGTGCGAGTGTGAGAGAGGCTTTCATCATTCTTCCATGTGCATTCTCAACTGTCTGCATGTGGGGTAAAATTTGCTGTAATGACCTGTCGGTGGCTCTAGCACAGGAAAGTGCAGTTAGCAGCAGTAAATTTGCCTTTTTGCAGATGTCCATGTGAAAAGCAAGGAAGAGGAGCCGGGTACCGTCATGGGTCACAGCAATCAGTGTAATTAGGCACCATCGTCATCCTGGTGCAGGGTGTGTGTGTGTGTGTGTGTGTGTGTGTGTGTGTGTGTGTGTGTGTGTATAGGTTGCGGCTGTGTTTCTGATGCTTTGAAGTATCTGGTCTGTGCTACACTGGAACAGCTCTTCCCAAAGCTAATGAAACCACTGTGCTTCATATTGTTTTGATCTGAGCTAAAACTACCCCCTTACTTGTAGACTGCATTTATTTTTGATGAAATGTCAGGTGCAGTTTTTTGTATAAGGTCCTATAGCCTTTGCCATTTTTTACAAATCTGTCTTCCTTAGCCCATTCATGTTCAGCAACTACATTTAAAATGGTTCTATTCACTGTTAAATCTATTGTTTTGTTGAAGATTAGCAACCTGATGTAACCAAAAGTCTAGATTTGCTAACCTAAAATAAGTGATAGTCACTTTTAATCTTGATTACTAATAAAAATGTGCTGTGATTGTTATCCAAGTCATAATTATAGACAAACGCAATTTAGCTAAACTAATATCAGACAAACTGATGTGCTTTTAATGTCTTTTATTGAGCGCATTAAGTAACATCCGCAGTGCAGGCTAGAGAAAGTAAGTGAACCTCTGTGTTAATGATTCTCCTAGAGCTAATTGGCTACAGTTGTTTCAGTTAAGCAAATGATGTTGGAAGTGTGGGTTTCACAAGTGCTTTGCCCATTAAATAAAAGTAGCATAAAAAACTGATTACTTCCAACCGTGCTGTTCTTAAAAAGTTTAGTGTGAACCATGCCTTGATGCAGGTAACTTTCAGAAGCTGGGAAAAGCTACGAAAGCTTTGCTAAAAACCTCGACACGTACGTCGACATACGGTTAGACAAACTGTCTACAAACAGAGAAAATTCAGGACTGTTCTTGCTTGTTAACATCACAATTCTCAATTCTGAAAGAGGTGAAAAAGAACCCAAGGTTAAGAGCAGAAAACCTACAGAAGACTCTACATTCTGCAGAAACCTTTGTTACTGTGTTACATTTACATTTATGGCATTTAGCTGACGCTCTTATCCAGAGCGACTTACAAGGTTAATCATATTACAGGTAGGCCAATGTAGTGTTAGGAGTCTTGCCCAAGGACTCTTATTGGTGTAGCACAGCATAGTCACCCAGACCGGGATTCGAACCCCAGTCTCCCACATCTGGTGGCTCCCTGGTGGGTAGTGGTGTTACCCGCTGAGCTACACCAACCACAAGAACAAGAACAACAGTGTTCACTGTTAGGAGAACTGAGGTTTGCTTAAGACCACCTGGATGTTCCATAGTGCTCCTAGGAAAATGTTCTGTCGAGAGATTGCACAACAGTGGAACTACTTTAACCCAAATGCACAATGCTGTGCTAGGGACACTGCATACCAACGCCAAAAGCTCATCCTGACTGTGAAGGATGGTGGAGGGAGCATAATTGTTTGGGGCTGCTTTCCTACTTCAGGGCTGAATGATGCAGGTCAAACTGGCCATTTGGTGCAGTTCAGTGTTCATTTGTTTCCACAGTTTTTGACACTAACTGTTGTGCTCACTTATTCGTAAGTGCAGCAAACCCTGTCATGTGGCATCTGTGACGTCCCGGGCCGAGTTTATTCCAAATTATGGTTGGTCATAATATTCTGTTATAACTGTGTATATAATTCCAGATATGGACATTAATTGGCTAAGTATTTATCAGGAATATGTACGTTTTAATTTCTACAGCATGTTTGGTGTCATGTTAAACTCCCTCAGACTCCTGAGGATGTTCATGTTTTAACTCCCAGTTTGCCCCAATTTTATGGGAGTAATTTTGGTGTAAAAATTTGGTCATGCATTATTAACATTATGTTTCTTTGTTGATAGTGCTGTAGCCCTCATAAAATCTCATAGAGGGAGGTAATGTTTTGTCCAGGGATTTATTCCTATGTTCTCAGCGTTTTTGCCCCTTATGAAACTTTCATATCCATCTCTGTCCCCTCCCCCCCAAAGGAGCCGACTACCACGTTTCTCTCCATTATTGCGTGTGAGAGTGACCTTTTTCGAAAGCAAAATTGTATTTTACAAAAGCAGGGTGATTTCATTTGCACACGTTGACATTTGTCTATGTAACTAGCAGCCTGGTGATTCAGGCCTATTGTGCTTTTCAGTGCTCCAGAAACAGCAGAAGGTTGTGCGTGTGTGTTTGCAAGTCCCCTTGAGACATACCCATGCGTTTTGTTTGTCGGACATAATCCAGGGTTGGCCGCACACAGTTGGTACACTGTTAAAAAAATGCTTTAAAAGTAATGTTCTTTGAAATGTCCTCACATCCTAAAAAGATCTATTGTTCTAGAGTCTGGAAAGGTTTTTTTCTTTCATTTCGGGGATCATATGATTCCCAAGCTTGTTACTGTTTCCCACAGACATTACAATAGTGAAATTGCCCAGCTGTGTTTTTCTTTCTTACCTAAAAGCAGAAAAGGAGAATAGCAGAGTAGAATAGAGAACAGCTTTTTATTTGCCAGGTTTCCCCGTTCCACCTTAAATGATGCGGCAGTTACATTCTGGCACCTGCTACACATGAAAACTGATGAATAAAAAGCTGACTTCAGCCTAATGCGGTCTTGAGCAGTGTTCTCTTTTGCACAGTTCACCTGGGCTGCACTGGTGGTAGATTTAAAACACTAGTTAATAGAAACACCACTGAATTCAAACAAGAAGCCGATGAATTAGCATAGATAATACTGGTAGAGATAATACTAATTTGTACTCCAAGGGGTTTGCAATGGAAAGTGTGCAACAAACTAACACTGGTGTAAATTCACCTTTTTGTAACTTCATAGTTGCATTTTTTTAGTGGATCTCTTTCTCATTTCAGCTTTTATCTTAGCATTTTATGTTATTGGATAAGCATATTACACTGTCACCCACTTGCAGAGCTAGTTGAATAACCAACATCGTTTATGGGCATTTTTCTTTAAATGCTAAGAAGAGTAGCCATTCCCATTCCTAGTCCATTTTATTCATATTTAGCCTTGCTCTTGTCCTAGTCCATTTTATCCGTATTTAGCCTTGCTCTTGTTTATAAGTTGGTCTTATTCCTCCAACCGGTGTAATCCTTCCAACTGGTGTAATCTTGCTTTGGTAATGAAAACCTGCAGCCACACTGGCAGAAAAAGATTTAGGACCTTTATGCAGATCTTTAACTGTCGTTTAAGATTTACATGCACAAACTCTGCTGAAGCAAAGACGCAGGTGTTTCAGAAATCAGAAGAGTTTTTAGCCAGGTTAGCGTTTGCTTCCACAGTCACAACAAAGCTTCATGCAGTAGTTTGTGGGAGTTTTTTTTCTGAAGGCTAGTAAAGCTGAAGATGCTAAAATAGGAGAGAGGCTGTATTCTCTCCTGTCGAGGTGCGTTTGAGGACACGGGCCCTGTGTTCTGTGAGGGAAATCAAATTTTACATCCCAGAATGAGTTATTGGACTCCATGTTGTGAATTCACTTGTGGTCACATCGCCTGTCACTCGCACTTGGGTGGTAGGCTTCTTTATTTCCTGAAGAAGCTTCATATAGCTGCTCATGACAGATGTGCACAAACTAGTCCTTGGGTACATCCTACAGAAGCATTTGCCTGGTTCTCGTCAAAGACCCTGTTTTTGTTACTACATGCCACAGTTGTGCTTTTGCGATAGTGAACCCTTAATGTAACGTGGTTAAAGATTAATTATTTTGATTAGAAGTTCAATACCTTGAATTTCATCAAAGATGCCAGAATCATAAATGGGCCTTATTTACATATTGCTCCCTGCTGTGACCAGTATTGCAAAGGCTAGTTCTACAGTAATGATTCATAAAATATATGTTGTGCAACCCTAGTAGGAATCAAACTCAGTGTGTTGCGAAGTTTATGTTAAATGAGTGATGTAAGCTGTGTGGGGTGCTAATTACAACACCAACGCTTGCTGAGAGGAATGGAGATGTCGGGTGGAACATGGCGGATGAAGAGATCAGAGTACAGATGACAGCAAAGAGGCTCTCTAAATCACTGACCATCATCACCTCCTTACTAACTCATTGGAAGTGCAAACAGAAGCAGCTCTACCACAGTGCCTCCATGACTACATCCAGTAGACCTGCCCCTACCTATGTATCTCTCTCGCTCACGCTTTCTCTCTCTCTCTCCTTTATTAATAAATTATTAGTAGGAGTATCCACATGCTGTTGACCACAATCCACTATGGTATACATAAATATCTTCAATACACTCAACATATGCATTTCTCCCTCACACAGGATCTCTTTCTGTTAGTTTTCTTAAAGTGATGTTCCAGTTCTCAATAAGTCCTAGCCTGCTTACTAGACCAAGGGTCATCTGCCAGTGCCAGTGGGGCCCAGAGGGGTGTTTATTCTAGCCAAGTAGGTGCTCATATCATATAATTAACCTATTGCTCGATGTCTGAGATCAGATGATGGAATAAGGAGGGGTGCTATGCATGGTTCTGCTTTGCCGCAGTTATTTTCTTTAAGTACTCCAATGAAGCCTTCTTTCACTGTTTATGCCGAGTTCAGGCAGAGCAGCTCAAGTATATGGCTAATGAACAAGCTAAGGCTTGGATTAGAGCAACCTGTTGACACATTTGACGCGCATGTTTGACGTGTCCTCCTTTAACAGCACTAAACGCTACAATATAAACAAAAACACAATGACTTCATCTTGAATTTCTCTTTGTCATTTTGTAAGCTACTAGCTAGGCGAGATTGTTGACTCATGTTTGTTTTGTTGTTGTTGTTTTAATTATTTTTTTACTTTTAATCTAATTCTGTTGTTTAGCCCCAAGGAAACAGTAAAAGAGCCACATGTTGCTGACCCCTGCACTAGCCCTTTGTGGATTAGATTGGAGACTCCTGTAAGGACATAGTGCTAAACGCACATGCCCCTTTTTTCTGTTGGCCCCATGCAGAAGTGGTTTTTCAACGCCAAATTCCAAAGTGTGTTTCTGCATGCAGACAGGTTTTCTGCATCCAACAGTGCGTAGTCTTCACTGAAATACACAGAGGGAGTTGCATGCCTAATACTGCATCTAGAGTGTAGGCGCACAGAGAGATCTGAAGAGATTCTGCTCTGTCTCTAAAGACACAAGTATCCGGTTCCACTCTTGTTTTCACTTCTACGTGCATGAAAACTCTGGCCTCAGTGTACTCTGTAGAGTTGTGCTAGCTGTTGGTGGTGTTTGAAATGTTTGGGTTTTTGTTTTTTGTTTTTAAATGTACAATAGATGCAAATTAGACATCAAACAGATTATTTAACGTTTGAATACATGAATAAGCAAATTTGGAAATGCTTTGGGAAAATGAGAGATGGATGTATTTTTCTCCTCTCCTCACTGACTTGCATTTCCTATTTCTCACTTTACGTTTTCCTTTCAAACCATCCCAGAGTCTTATCCCTTTGAATGTTGCTTTACCACATACTGTGATCAATGCAGAATTGCTTTCTCCATGGTGTTCTTTTTTGAATCCACTTATCCACTTAATGATGTGGGATAGCCATACATGAGTCTAAGGTCACCATGTCAGCTACAGGAGTATAAAGCTTCCGAACATCGGGCTGTGGAACAGTGGACTGCTTCTCTGGATTGATGGAGCTCCATCCAACCACCGTAAATTGGAGCGACAGGGTTCCAGTGATAAGGGTTACCAGGAACAATAAATGATGATAGATTTAGACTGATATGGGCAATATTTATTGAGCTACACATACAGAAGTGGTGTCTCTCAGTATGGTGTTGGGCCTAGAGGTTCTTAATGGTGTCCTGTGATAATCCGTCCCATGCAGCTTGAATATTGTCTGATTTGGTGATTTGGGTGGGGTGTTGATAGTGTGTCTGATGACATCCCAGACATTTTCAATCAAGGATGGCGGTGACCACAATAGCTCCACGTGGATTTGTTGATCGTCTCCAACAAGACCAAAGTGGGACTCGTCACTGAAGATGACACACTGCTGTTTTGAGTCACTCTATTGCAGCCAGGCACAACACCATTGCAGTCTTTGGCAATGTTAATGTGATGTCAAGGGCAGTCGTCATAATGGTCTGTGTGCATATAGTCCTGCATTGTGCATTCGTCTGCCAGTGGTGCTGGCACTAACAGGATGGCTGTTAGAGGGCTTCACTGCTTGCTGAATATCCGCATTGGCTGTTAGGTCACTTTGCGCATGTCAGTTTTCCCTCTCCGTGGTTTGTGTAGGTCTCCCAGATCCTTCATGTTGCTGGTGTGTGCCTTTTTACATCCACTGCCGCAAAGAGTGTGCTATGGTAGTGTCCAAATGACCGGTATGGCGTGCAATACGTCGATAAGACCATCCCTCCGCTTCCCGGAGCCCTACAGCGAAACTAATCATTCATATGTCTCACGATATCAAACCTACCCATCAAGTTTCATTCCTGTCGGTTCATTTCTTCTACATGCAACTATTTTGGATGATTACTGTAAATATCTACTACTGTTGAGAAACTAAACTCCTTCTGGCTACACTCAATAGGAGCTACAACATGAGCAAACTGGAAATCTTTTTCCCAGTTTCCACACTTACTTTATTCTTAACACTTCAGAATACTGAGTTGACCAAAGTGTTACCGTCTTTTCATTCGCCTGTTCACATATGTATTTTAAAATAGTCTAAGATTTAAATGCATGAACAGCTGCTTTCCTGATACATGACACCTGCCCCCTACTCTCTAGAAGAGCTTGCTTCTGTTTAGCTTTCTCTTGGTTGTTGTGTGTTCAGCAAAAGTTTAAAAAATAGGAAAAAACTTAAAATGGCTAAGTTTCCCATTATACTGCAGTACTCTGCAAATGGAAGCCTTGTGTTTTCTCCCACCTGCTGAACACTTCTTGAGGACTCTGTCCCCATCTCCTGATCAGACAGGTCAATACATCTTGGTGCATGACTATGGCAGGCTCCACACTCGGCCATCTCATTAGAGCCGGCTTTAAAAGGCTGAGACGGCGAGCGTGTGCAGCTTTAGTGCTGTGGGCCTGTGGGCGCAGCAGTGGATGAAGCCTTTGTAATGTCAGCGGACAGATATCTGCAGCAGGCAGGATAGCACTGCCGGACAGATCAGCTCCCCACGCTCTGAGGAATAATGTTGTAGCTCGTTCCTGCCTTGTCTCTTTCTCACTCTCTTTTTCTCTCTCTCGCTCTTGTTCATTTTGCACTGTGGGGTCAGAACAAAGCCATTTATATGCTTTTCTCCTCTTTCCCCCCTCTCTACTCTGTTCTCCTCTTTTCTTTGCCCCTGTTCTCCTCGTATGAACTGAAGTTGCTCCTATTCTGTCAGCTGGCTTCTATCCAAACCAATATCTCTTTGGCAGTGAGCTTATAGCATGCGGTTATGGTATTCCTTTGGGTATATTTTTGGGGTCTCATTATGCAAAGGCAAATAAACAGCTTTAATTTTAGGAAAATGTTTCTCTCATTTCTTAACCCAAAAAGACTGAAGACAACTGGGATTTGTTTCAAACTGTTTAATTTTTAAATTTGCTTTGAAATTCAGCTCTGGACTTGAATATTTCCTGACAAAATCAGATCATTACTTATCATTTTAATTCATAGCTGTCCTAAAATCAAAACATTATTACAAAAAAGTCTTAATTAGTCTAATAATGTGGCCAGTGTTCCATTTCTTACTCTATAAGATTTTGCATGACAGTTGATTGAGAGTAGCTGAATCGTAAACTGTCAAAGTTTCAGTCCCTCTTTATTCATGAAATGTTGCCTTTGAACAACATCTCAAAAGTTAGTATAAAACGTTTAGTATAGATGAACTCTGTATTAGCCGTACTGGTATCGTGGACCTCACTGTTAACCTCACCAGTGACTCCTGCATGCCAGTTGAAAAACTGCTGAAGGTAATAAAAGTAGGGCAGGGAGAATAAAGTAATGAGAAAAAGTAAAACGGGTAAATTCGAACCAAAACCCATCAAGAGAAATGACCCTGAGAAGCCTGACCTGAGCCTGAAAAACCTTCAGCTTGTCTTCCATTTGCAGTAGGATCTTAAATAACAGTGCAGCATTAGCTTGTGCTCAGGAGTAAATTGAAAGTGGTGCAGGCTTTAATTATGAACTCATAGCGTATGATGAGAGTAATTATATGGCTGTTCCTCATCTCAGGGATGTAGCTGATGTGGAATAGCAACCTTCACTCTGCTGATGCTTAGTAACATCCTACACATGCTTCCTCTGTGGGGACGAGTCAATTTAGGCTACAGCAGTTCTGCCTTCTCTTCAAATGAGCCAATTTTCTCATCTTTAGCATTGCCTCACTCATGCATTCTTAAGGAGTGACTCGTCACAGAAACGGCCCCTTTTGCCTTTTACCCCTAGCACTAGCTTGCCTGTTGAGTCCGTATACTCATCCTGTGTGCTCCCTTGTTTCTGGGTAAAACTCATTTCCCCGCAGCCCAGTGGTGATTGCCACACTTGTGGGTGAATTAAAAACTAGGATTCTCTTCTATGGCCATTGCTGCTTTTTGTTCAGATGTCCAGTTGTGGTCTTCATCAGTTTGTGACAAACAAAGTAGGGATGTAAATGAATACAGTGTTGTGGTGATTAGCCAGTTATCCACTCTTTCAGCTAGCACTGAAACAACATCCCCAACTGTTACTGCAGTTCTCGGCACCATCTTTAGTGTTACCGTAGGACAGACGCTAGGGACATCACTACAATCACTCTCCTTCATGTTGTTTACACTGTTAGCAGAGTGAGGTATGTTTTGCTGCTTCAGGTTGTGTATTTGCTTTGTACACATACATGAACTCTAACTCGTTAAGATTGCTTATTACATTTTAAGAGCAGTGACCAGACATCCTTTACTCACTGCCAAGAGCAGTCTTGACCTATCACTTGGTCGCATTGTTATTTCCATATTTTAGTTGTATTGTTTTTGCTTACAGTTCTGACCTCTGCTGATTTATGCAGTATTATTGAACTTGGTGATTCTTAACAGTGTTCCCAGTAAAGGTTAGCTCTTGTTTTTGTACTGCAGCTCCCTGTCTTGACTTGCCAATCCCTCTGCTACTATACAGAGTTTCAGTTGCTTGTTTTGTCTGAAGACAGAGATGGAGAGAGCGAACGAGCAAGAGAGAATGAGAGAAGGGGAAATGGAGTGTCAGGCCTTTAAGGCCACTAGAAGACCGCTTGCACACTGGAATCTTCTAAAGTGAAGTCAAATCTGACTGAAAGCAGAAAGGTCAAGGAAGAAATTCAGCCGGAAATAAAGTTGAAAGTGCTCTCCTGGGACGCTGCCTGGTAATTTTAGATGTACTTCTTTCCTGGTAGAGCCTTTGAAACAGAATGTTAGTTCTTTGAAGTTGAATTTTCAAGCTGATTAACAATAAAGACCTTTTGCATCTTTTTCATTTGGGGAGCGGGGCTGGGCTGGGGATGCGGATGGTGAGGGGTGGGCTTGTTTCTACCAATAAGTCTGGAGGGTGCTGTGGATGTTTATGTTCATTTATGCCATTCATTGAATAAATTGAAACTGTTGGGTTATAACAAAGTACACATTTAAAAACATTTAAAGTTTGTAAATTAATTATTCTGTTGCTTTTAATAATGACTGTTCCAGTTCATGGTGTGTGCAGTATGATCAGAACAAGTTTAGCTCAGTTCAGAACTACATTCTATATACTTTTTAATATAATGTTTCACGTCCTCTAGTAGAGTTAATTGATTATGTGTGATTTAATTACTTTCTTTTTTTTATCAGTTATGCATCATATCTGAACTCCAAAATAAGCATTCTGTAATTTGATAAATTGGTGTTGCAGTGAATGAATTTTGACCTTGGCTTATCTGGGAGCACAGACGGGTGGAGGCTATTCGTGGTAGCATGCTAATGGCTGCTGATCATTATCTCTGAACTCATTTAACAGTGCTGATAGACTGATAAACACTCATTAGCATCGAGACTAAATGCGAAGTGTTGGATCTTTTTGGATTTACGCATTTCCCTTGTAGTAATACGATAAAGGCTAAATGGGGATAAGTATTTTTGGTATTCCTGGCCCACTCTCCTGGGTGAAGCTATCTCCATCAGTCAGCAGCGATAGGCTGATCAGTCTAGAGATGACAGTTTGATAGGAGGCATTTATCAGAACGAGGACTGTTTGTCAGAATGCAGTTTGTTGGTGTGTGACGCATTTTCTTTGTCCTAAATTTAGACAGCGCATCAGCATGTGACCCTTCTTGTTTATGATTTCATCATCAGGGCCATCTTCCACAACTTCCACATTGTTTTCAGGAACCTAAAATCTTCTGAAACTTCAAATTCTATTTTATTTTATGTTTTCCGTATTAAGGGTGGAGAAAACAGGGTGTTTGCAGCACGAAGCTGCGAGGATTAGCATCGTTCTGAATTGAAGCCTCAATGTAGCATGCAAGCAGGATCTCCCCAGAGACCCTGTAATGGGTTTACAGTAATCATTTTAGGTAGGATTCAGTCCCCAGCCTGTTTAGGTTTGCCTCCCCCAACTGTAGACTCGGAGTGGCCTCCTTTAACTCTTAACACTGCAGGGATGTTTCGTATCTGTTTGGAGTTGAACTATTTGGTCTATAGGTATTTTTATTTAAGGCCTATCACCTTATTTCATTCAGGTATTAACGGTCCTGCACACAGACAGGTAAATTATATGTTGAGCCTGCAACTGGTTCATTGTAAAGGTTCCCTGCGGACTGTATTCTGTCTCAGTGCCTTGTTGTCTGTGATGGTCAAGATGACTGGACCTTAGATTTCATTAGTTTTAATGAATGTTATTGTCATGCTTCACATCTCTGCTGTGTATTTAGGGGCCTGATCAGATCTGACTTCACACATCACAGACATGCAGTAATTCAGCTAATCAAAGACATAATTAACAGTTTATCTGTTGAAACAGGTGTGGCTGTGCTTTGCCAGGAATTCACTCTCCGAGACCAAAATTAGGGAATGCTGCCAAAGACATTAAGAGTGATTTTTCATCCGGGTCTCCTTCACTAAAAGAGCGCTTCGGATCTACATTCCCAATAAAAATGTTGCAGCATCCAGACAATTTTTTTTGTCTGCTTGTGCAACTGTTCTAGCTAAGGTGCTTTTTCCTTATGGAGGTGAATATAAAAGATGGAAAATTTGCTTGTTTCCCAGTGTTGTGATCAATCAGGACTAATGGTATATCGTCTCATTTGTTTTCTCAATGCATTGTTTATAATGAGTTCTGAAACAGCTCAATTTTTAAATGCTTCAAATTAAACAATCTGCAATTTATTAACAAGCTCACTGTGGCCACAAAGCACTAAGGAAAGATTTACAAACCATTGATGCACTGCTAATCATAAACCAAGAGCTCATCTTTTGTCTGTTATTTATTTTTCATCAGACTTTGACAAGCCAATGCTGTGTAATGGTTGTTGGCTAATAATTATGTACTGCTTTTATGCATAGAAGGCAGTAAAGTTATCCAACCACTCAGAACTGCTAAGAGCCAAATAAAGCTGTATTTGGAAACATAAACAGTGTACAGACTGAACCTGAAATCACAGAACAGCTAAACTGAGTGCTGCTGCGCCTTTGTGCATTATACACAGAAAAGTAATATCATTACTGTAAGAAAATGGACAGATTTTATGAAAGCTTATTCTTCATTATAGAAGTATAGTCTATTGTAGACTTGGACGAGTTACATGGAAGACTCACTCTTCATATTAGAGGGACCTTTTCAGTACTGACATCACAGAAGATTGCAGTATGCAAATGAGCCCTATAACAGTCAGAAAGTGTCCATCTTGATCATTCACTGTATTGTTAACCATGATCAACAAATGGTTATGTATTAATTGAATTCACAATGTACTGATTAACTGATTAATAGCCCTGGTGTATGTAAATTATAAGGTTGATGGATAGATAGATATATGGATGGATGGATGGATGATTGATTGAATGAATCCTTAATAAATTGCTGGCGTATTTTCCCATGTTTGGTGATCTGTTTTTGTGGAGTGCTGGTATTCTGTCCATGCCCAGGTAAGCCACTGTAGCATTACACAGCTGTTCAGCAGATCATCGATACTGTCGTGCTCAGTGCAGCAGAAAATTGAGTGAGACGGGCAGAGAAGTGGAGTTTGGGTGGGAGACTGGCCCACAGTAATGGGTTGTCAAGGTACTTTTAAAGGACGTGGGTGTGTGTGTGTCCCAGCCCAAGTAGTGGAGGTAAAGTGCAGCTTTAGTGCTGAATCTAGCAACACCCCCACTCCCCCATCCCTCCCCCCTCCTTTTTTTTTTTTTTTTTTTTTAAATTTTACAGAATGCATTATAATGCTATTCGTTTCACTTGATTATGCTGGGTTATAGAAATCTGTGTCAAAATCAGACATTGTGTGTGTTGATGGTCTTATCATTAACTTTCTGTGACCTGGTAATGTTTAGGATGGCAATGGTTAAACAGCATCAGCGGAAGAATGATCAGTAATAGCTGATTACTGAAAGTCACTTGCTGGAACTCTGATGATGATGATGATGATGATGATGATGATAATGAAGAGTAGTGTGTTCTCTGTGTTTGTTCATTCTAGACCGGGAGTCTTTCCACATTGCCCCTAACAGCTTGACAGGTAAATCAGTAGGTTGTGGTTAGAGTAATGGAGATATCTCCCCTAAAGGATTGGCCATAGTCCAGTGAACGGAGAACTTGGCTCTGAATCATAAGGTCATACTTCAGTTTTAGCTAATTACTACAGCAACTGTGGCCTAGCAGGGCACTTGATTCTGAGTAGTATTATGGGGATTTTCTCTGTAGTTGGCTTTGTAAAGTATCAGCATCAGCTTAATGTAACTACTTACTCTCGTCACTGTTTTGTGTTTTTGCAAGCTCGTTCAGTTACATGTGTGATTCTTTATGATGTCTGTCATGGTACTGTAGTCTTTGTAGGGGGTTGGAAAACATCACTAAGCCAAACACACAGGCTGAAGAACAACTGCTGCCTCCTCTTTGTCTTGACTCCAGATGAACTCAGCTTCTGTCTGTGCTAGCCCAGACGCAATCACATTTCCTCCTAAAAGCTTCCCACCACTTAATTTATTAACATTTTATTACGTAACATCAGAGCAGATTAGTGCTTCTGTCTGTCTACTTTCTGTCTGTCTACCTTCTGTCTGTCTTCTCTCTCTCTCTCTCTCTCTCTCTCTCTCTCTCTCTCTCT
>CM067491.1:20184838-20225827 GCA_034552555.1 Semaprochilodus insignis
CTCTGTCTGTCTCTCTCTCTGTTGCTGTCTCTCTCTCCCCCTCTCTGTCTGTGTGTCTCTCTCTCTCTGTCTCTCTCTCTCTCTCTCTCTCTCTCTCTCTCTCTCTCTCTCTCTCTCTCTCTCTCTCTGTGTCTTTCTTTCTTTCTTTCATTCTCTCGCTCACATCTGATCAGTCCAACACTGGACAGAGCTTAATGATTTATTCCATGCACAAGGTCCATTGATGGCCCAGTGGGAAAGGATTCAGTTGATCCAAGGTCAGCCATTGTCTGCTGAATTGGCTCTGGCTATTTGAAGCCCCTCGGCTAGCTTTGTTGAGTCACTCTCTTTAATATAGATGACATTTGTCTCCCCTTTAAAAGCAGCTCATTTGTTTGGGACATTGTGTATTGAAAGCTAAAAGGTAAATAATTTATTCAATGAATTTTAAGTGATCTTATGAAATTGACAAGCATGTTTAGTATGTTTGTGCATATCCCCAAAACTGACTGTTAAATTAAACATGCAGCAAGTTTGAATAAAAAAAACACTTAAAGAGATCTCCACAATGGAGAAGACCAAAGTTGAGTCACTGAGATTTCATTCTATGTCATTGCAGCATATCTGTTCATTCGCCAGGACATTTTAATCAGCATTATAGTGTTGTGGCTCTTTAGTGTACTGTATATTGTATGCCGACAAGAGCAAGATTAACCTAACTGGGAAGGAAACATGGTTTTAGATTCCCTGCAGCTTTAAGTAGATTGTCTTTGTTGTTGGAAGCCCCCCCCCCCATTTCTAAAATACCATACACCTCTCATTCATGGTTACATATGTCAAGCCCCCATTTATATTCATGCAAAACAAGCCTAAAGTAAAACATGCCCTTTAAAGTGCTGAGACTTGTGCAAAAACAAGTTCACTCTACTCGCTTTGCTGCCTGTGGAATTTGGGCCCACTGCTTTGCTAAGAGCAAAGGTCACTCAGCGGCAGCCACATTCACATGCATTTACAGTCTGTATTATAGCGATGTGATATTAGACAATCATTATGCATTTTAAAATTAACGACTGGTTCAGCTTCATTCGTCAAGCCGCGTTGGAGCTGCTGAAAGAGAACCCAGTAAATGGTGGAGTTTGAATGCTCACACAAGAAAATAGTTTAGAATTTACGGATCAGCAAACTGGTCAAAGTCAAAAGAACAAAACAGCAATGCCGTTCCACAGTGCACAAACTCACAAGAAAAGCAAGGTGGGTGCTTTCCATTGGCCTTTGCTTTGTTCTTACTAATATGGCTTTGTCTAAGATGGATAGTTTTTGTTGTGGAAATGAGAGCAGAGTGGACGACTGTGTTTTGGGCTTGTTTAGGTCTAGCTTTTGCACTGCAACACCACAGAGATGGATGTCCAAGATCAAAGTATTGCTACTGTATGCACTTGGCTCAAGAGAGAGAGACGTGCATTCATCCATTGATTAAACATGACTGTGGCGTCCGGGAAGAGAAGGGAATGGAGATGGAGGGATCATTAGACGGGAGATTCATCTGACCCGGTGAACTTTTATTGACCGGCGATGGCATTGTAGGAATAGACTTGTCTTACACAGCGGCCCGCCCTGTTGTGACAGCTCACAGTAGCATAGCCAGTCAGTGCATTGTGGCAATTTATCATAGAGAGAGGCTGTGCAGTGGGAGACGGGGGAACACATTTATCAGTTTGAATGCTGTTTTGAGTTTGTGCCTTGCATGGGTAATTAGAGGCTGAAACATTATTGTTATGGTGTGTATTAAGGGTATTAAGCCTCACAGTGATTGAGTTAGGAAAATTATTCAGGACATCAATTCCAGTTTTACTGCTACAGGGTTTTTGATTATTTTGGTGCAGTTCACAGTCATATTTGAAAGTGGACTGAATAAACATGCGACTGGAGTAACGCTTCATATGCCTTTTAATTTTTGTTTATGTTTGAAAAAAAAAATGAGCCTACAATAATATTGTAACTGATTGCAATTTTCTGAAACTATTGTATTTAAATTGATGCGTCAGCACATTGTCTTTACATGCAGTTGTCTGTGTATGTATCTCTACGTTAGTTTGTGCTTCTCAAAGGGGTTTTGTGTTGTTTATCTGTGCATGTGTGAACTGTACGCTCGTATCCGCATGATAAAGCTGGGTTTAGATGCTCACTGCGCAGATGGAACTGGGGAGGGCCAGGTGCCGTGTGTTCATCCTACAGAAAAAGCTGATTAGTAATGACAAGTTTGTGACATTCTGTAAGAACACGGCCAGGAAGGAGCCATGAAGTTCACCAGACTAGAAAACAACTGTGGTGTTGTCCATTTCAAACAAACCCTTCTGCACTCTCCACCGCTCCAGGGATGGACTACTATAGAACGAAATAAAGACCTCCTGTTTTTTTGGTCTCTTAATCCTGTGTGCTTGGGTCAGAGTATGCACTCTGCTGGTTGCATAATATCTTGTCCAGTCTTTCGCTCTGTTTTTGTTGGTAGTCTGGATTTATACATCCCAACAAGCAATAAAAAATACTAGAAAATTAAACCAGTCTGGAAGGTTGGAATTTAAGTGGGATGAGAAAAAAAGTGTTTGTCGCAGTCTGGGTCAGCTTTCCATCTAACGGGCTTAAACTTTAATTTTTGACTTCAGTTATTTCTGAAATGCTTGACAAGCACAACTCTATATACCTGCAGGTCTACTCCAGCATGCTCTTTTCTCTGACTGTCAATTTTCACTTGAACTTTCCCTGACGGAATCAATCCACCTTTATACCAACCCTGACTTCAATCACCTTCACTGCTAGGAGTCAGCTGCTGAAGAGCTCAGCCTACAGTATCAGTGTGCCTCTGCCAATCACAGTGATTTGTCAAACCATTTGAGGTTTTTTAATTATTGGCACTCTTTAATTCATCTATTCATTTTTATTTCATTTTAATTCATCTGTTTATAACCCAAGACATACAAATTCCTATATGTTAAGCTCTACATACAGATCAATAGTAATAACAATAATAACAATAATGACCATGCTGGTTGGAGCTGTCGAGTCAGAGGTTAAAGAAAAGCTGCAATCAAAAAGTACAGATCTCCTTTATGCAGTACTATCCAGATTTGTGCTTGCTACCGAATATTCATATAGTAACTTGGTAGTAATTTGCTAAGTCACTGAATATTCATAAATATTTATGACAGTCTTTGGCCAACACATGGCTAAATATAAGCCTTTATGGCCTAGACATAAGAGATTGAGTATTCCTGACACTGTAAATACGTTAGCATTTTTCTCAGTGTCAGTTAGCTCCCCTGTTTATCTTGGGCAATTTCATATTCATCCTGGCCCTGTCACATCAGCCCTCACAAGATTAGAGGCTGATTTAGAGCTTTTCTGATTTGTTTACATCCTCAAATCCTTTAAAGCTAACTTCCATTTTTTTTCTCCCCTCATTCAGTAAGCTCCAGTAAAGACTAATGTGCTAATGAAATGCCAAATTTAGGATGTGTGCTCATACATGAAAGGGGATTTATTATGGCCAAGGCTACAGATATTAGCTACACATGCTTTCATACCGGGAAAATAGAACGTCTCATTCAGATGCCCTTGTGAGTTGTTTTGCACCATGTTAAAGGAGCAGCACTCTTTTTTGCAAAGTGCCCTGAGGAGCCAAAGTGTATAATGATGCTCATCTTTTACCGCTTGCTGAAAAAAGATAGTCTGGCCAATAAAGGTCTCGGTTCCAGGTTCGCAAAAAAGTAACCGCATCAAAAAAATCATGGAATTAAAGTAATTCTGCATTAAATGACATGAGGACTTTCCCTTTTGGTAGAAAGACAGGAGCAAGTCTTAAGTCTAGACTGGTTCATGTACGGTCCAAACATCAGAGGACACATTTCAGTCATTTAATTCTCAGTCATAACAGGCTACAAGTGCAAGTTATTAATTTTTCAGGAAAAAATAATGAGGAGATTGGATTTAATAGTTCAGTTTTGGAGACTTTTTTTTCTAACTAAAATGGACACATTTTTTGTTGTTTAATTATCTGTTTGCATTAGCAAGGGAAACACATAAATAAAGCAGTACGTAAAGCTTTCAACTTTGAGAGAGAGGAGAGAATCAAGCAGTACTCTTACTCCATATCGGGAAAAAAGTGTTTCTGTCCATCCTTTCACTGTGATCAGTTTTATGTAAGCTGTTACTGAGAAAAAGAAATAGATAACAAAGATTACAGTTTGCAAATCACTTGGCATTGGGTTTACTTTGCATGTGAGAAGCTGAAAATTAAGCCAACAACTTTGGAAAACTAAAAGCATGTCTCCTGCAAAGAATGAAAACTAATAAAAACAGACAGTGGACGTACTAAATACTGAGTATTTCTGTATTTAAGTAAACACAGCCCTTTCCCTGTGATCCAGTTAAACATTATAGTAGGTAGCTTTTTGTATAGGGATGGCGGTTATCATCTGTGGTCTTCATTAGTCTAAATGTACAGAGCAATATGAACCCCTCATAATGTGTTGTGTTTTTTTTTCCGTGTTATACTACTTTATAAGTTCTTATTAAGTGTAGTGTATTTGTGTGGCTTCTCTTGTTTCGAGTCAGAAGACACTCTGTGGCTTTAAGTGATGCTAACAGCCTTTTTCCCCCTCTGTGTTTAACAAGCTGTTTATGAACTTCATTCAGGTAGCAGGCAGCTTCTGTAATCACAAGGAAAGAACTGTAATATTTTTTAACACTGCTAGATGGGTTATGACCATGCTCCTAATGAGGAGAGACTTGTCACCTGTAGCAGATATCGGCCGCTTGTGGTTTACTGTCACATCGGCCAGCGGATGCTAAATGAGGTTTGCTCTTATCTTTCAGAGTCTTCCTGCGAGCCATCAATCAATACGCAGCTGTGCTGAACAAGAAGTTCCTTGACCAGACCAGCTTTGAGCTTCAGGTGAGTGCTGATCAGATAAAATTGTTATATGAGAGAGAGCACAAAGCAATAATCTTTGCTGCACCGGATTTGTGTGTGTGTGTATTTGTACATTTATATTTTAACAATGTCTCTTCAGTAAAATACTTTGCAGATTTCAAAACTAAATTACTAATATGTCAAACTTAACCTGGGGCTGACTGGGCCTTCAAAGTAAACTGCTCTCACTAGTTTCTTCTCTCACTCTATGAAAAATGAAACAACAACAACAAAAAAGTGTATTTAAAGTTTGTGTGTGTGTGACAGTCTTCCACCTACATGCTCATCAGGACGAGAGTGTGTGGGTGTAAGGGAGAAGGCGAGATACCAGTGGACGGGAGGGAACCCTCAGTGGCGGTCTAATAGCCTGCAATATTAAAGATTTACTATGTAAATATTTTAAAGAGGTTCTCTCATCGCTGTCTGGTTCTATTTGTGTTACGTACTGGTTTAACCATTGGATAATGGACTCTTATCTTGCATAGAGAATAATTCAGACCAGTGGATCTGTAAGCTTCCATCAAGGCCATGAATGTTACACTCTGAAGAAAGAACAAGAGGAGAGAAAAACAAGCAGTCTTAGAGATGATTAACCATCAATGTATGCTTGCGTCTTTATTGTTAGGTGAAATGGTACAACGAGTAAGGGTTGGGTCTTTGAAGAGAAGAGCAGTTTATGGTCATTTTCAGTCATTAGTTTAATTCTTTGAATCAGTTCAAGATAAGATCACCGTAATCACAACGGCCTAGAAGATTTGGAGCCGCTGAAGCTGTTATTTACCTATCTATATGCTACAGATTTGAAGATTGAAGCTGTTGTTGACTTAAATATATATGCTACAGCAGTGAACAGAGTTAAAGGAAATACAGACTGCATTTCTTACCCTTTAAAATATTGCATCTTTCCTGAAGCTGAAGTTGCCGTTTACTCACCTTAATGTGATGATTGAAAACATTGAGACTTGCTGGAATGGAGAATGCCAGTAAGATGAGTGCTGCACTACTGTGGTAAAATTTCATATTCAAACGTTCATATTTCTTTCTTCTGTGTCTTTCCAACGGTGTATGCAAAAGAATGAAAGCTTTTAAATGATCATTGTTGATGTCTAAGACAAGCAGCAACAACTTCCTGTACCTTTTAAAAAGCATGGAACATGTTGATTACTACAAGCTGCTGGGACCTGCGCAAGAGCTAAGAGTTTGTTCATTAATTACATTACACAGTAAAGTCAGGAGTGAAGATCAGCGGAGAAAATAGCTCGCCCTGTATTATATTAAAACTGAACCTTGTAGGCCACAGCAGACTTTTAGCAGATCACAAATAATAAATCACAAATGAAGAAGTCAAGGTTTTTGGAAAAGAGCTGTATTAATAAGTTAACAAAAAACACTCTGAAATACAGAATAGCAAGTTGTTCAGAACTACAGCTTCCTGCTTCATTCACTTGGTAGCTAACGAGCTGTCAGATGTTTCTGGATATTCCTGTACATAGAAATGTCTAATTAAAGTCTGAACAGTTTGTTATCTTTGACTTTGGTCAGTAAGGGCAGGTTTTCAGTTTGTTTAATAAAGTTAGCTATTTGTGACTAATTAGGAAGAACTTGAGAAGGGCAGTTGCATAAGAATCTTAAAACATCTTTAAAAGATTTTTTTATTTTACTGAATTTGGCCAAAATTGAGTTTTAGAGTTAGCCAGTATGTTTGCTTATCCTTAATAGGCAGTTTCATTCAATCTTAGATCATGTTTTTTTTGAGGAGAAGGGAACCCAGCACTGTTTTTATCTCTGTTCTAAAGAACTCATCTACAGAGCTCACATGCCTTTTTGTCTTATTGCCAGATTCAAGTACACAGAGAAAAGATGCCCAATATAATGACCACTCTTAAATGTGTCCACTCTTAAGTACCAGTCCAAAGTGCACTGCATTGACTGGAGGTGTTTGTTTATGCTAAAGATTGTGTGATTTCAACAAGCATCCACAGACAAACGGGAAACTAATTAAACTAACCATGGCAAGCTAGTTACTTAGCCAGCATTCAGCTTAGGCAAGCTCTGGCAGTGGCTATTAACATTAACAGATATTGAAGTTAGAATAAGTACAAGACCTCTAGAGCTGGCCTTATGTCAGGCTGTAGTGCAGCAGACGCCTTTGTGCTACATCAGTGCCATTACTTTTTTCACCTTGTTCAATATGCTGTGTTTTGTTCACCGGCTGCCATCTCTAAGTCGTTCTGGAAAGAGGCAAAGTACCAAGAAGGAAATACATTAAACCTGTTGATCTGAGCATGCTTTGTACTTTGATAAGTAAGAGATGATTTTGTTCTCTTTCCTACTTCAGCTGTGGAATAACTACTTCCACCTGGCTGTGGCCTTCCTTACCCAGGAGTCTTTGCAGCTGGAGAACTTCTCAAGTGACAAACGAGCAAAGATCTTTCACAAGTGAGTATTGAGCGTGTGTTTGTATTGCCGACAGGCAACTCTCAGAGCCTCTGCTCTTCTCAATAATGCATCATATACACCCTCAGACACAAGGAAAACCCTACAGTGATTCACGCTACGCTGCTGCGTGTATGCAGGTTGTTTTATTTTTTTATTCTTTGTGGAGGAGATGTTTCAGCACTGTATACATGATATATGAAGGACAGATTTCTTAGTCTAATATATTGTACATTCTGATATTTGACCTCATATAGCTGACAGCTTAACCCTAACCTACAGGTTGAGGGGGATCTCAGTCAATATTCCTGGCACTTTCCTCCAATAACCCATTTCCTCATAGCAAGTACAATTCAGAGTAAAATCTATAAACCTGAGAAAATAAACATGCTTGTTGTCTTTTTGGGAGCTACTTCTTATGGTTTGGTAGTTCTTGTCGGTTACAGCCTTAATAAATCACTCTTTACCAGTTGCTTTGTTATAATGATGATAACATGGCTAAAACGTACTGTTCGCCTTCAGGCTACTCTCATCGTAGCCTATTACTGTTATTAAACTAAGGGGTTGGATTATATCAAATGGTCTGTTTGTATTTAATGCTGTAACCACAGCTTGAATTACTGAAGCCAGTGTTCATATTTTATGAGTGAAAGACATTCCGTAAATGGAGGCTCTAGAGCGAAACCTTAAATCTTTAGCTGGCACGTCCATGGGTAAAAATGTTTTCCTGTTATGGAATGTTTTGAAGACAGACAACAAATTAGGGCTGACATTGGGAGTGTAAGAAAAAATGATACCCTAAAGGATCACAATAATATGTTTTGTGATACTGTATTGATTCTCAAACACAGTTTAAATTTTGAATTAATAAATTGCGTGCAAAGACAGTGGCACACAGTGTTTCATTTTGTGTTGAGTTTAAACCCCCTTACCGCTACTAGACTCTAGACCCCCCTGAGCCACTAGACTTTTCCACTCTAGTGTAAAGACAGTAGCCTAAGGGTGCACTGTTAACATTACCCTTAGCAGACCTGTGCATATGGTGGTGTGTTTTTATACTTCGCAATATAGAGCCTTCCTTACAGTAGTATATATATTGCAGTATATTGAACCGTAACCCGTGTACATGTTGTATGCCAGATTCTTGCCAAGACCAGTCCTAGCTGTAATAGGACAAGGACTACACAATACAAGAAAACACAAATTATGTTAGTATTATAATTTGCTTCTGTAACTTTTTAAAAAAGTTTCTTCTTCTAACTTATGGCCATCATGATGGTTGGAATCTTTCGGCAATTCTGTTGTCAGTCAACTTGACACCCCCTCCCCCTCCTGGTTCCTCTCCTTCTCCCCCTCCTTCTCCCTCTCCCTCTCCCTCTCCCTCGACTTAGTTTGATCTTTCGATGCACAGTCCAAAACAGATTGCAAAGACAGTAATTCAGTATGATCGAGATGTGGGTGTGATGCAGTTACCCTTAATCAAAGTTTAGTGCCTCACACACAGTCTCAGACTCACAACCTTTTAGTCCACAGCTAATTAAGTATTTGTTTACTTAACCGTTTAAATTCAGCTGGGCTGTGTGGAGTGAATGTCCTCGTTAGTTTATTTCTGTCTCATTTATATTGGCATTATTGGTTATCAGTTCTTTTGTTATATGTTTTGTTGTTGTTGTTGTTGTTGTTGTTGTAGGTCGACTCGTAGTCAGAATAGACCTTTTTTACTTTTGTACTTCCAGGTAGTGCCAGGTCATATTGATTCATTATATATTATCTGAAATGGTATGTAAAATATAAGTCTCTTGATTTCCTGTAATCTCCTGTCAAATATCATGTTTAATCTCCCACATTCACCCCCCCTTACCTACCAAGAGAAAATGTTCTGCTAGATCATAGACTTTCCAGTGCAGTGCATTGACAATTTTCATCTCAGCAGAGACTTGAATTGTATAGTGTTAGCCCACTACCTAATAAGCCACAGAGAGGGAGGGAAAGTTGTGGCACTGTTTCTGGTTGGAGCACGATGTTATGCACATGAATGTCTGTCTTGTGCTTTGTAGTAGCCCAACTCCAGTCCTTTTGGTGTTCACATGTCTACACACACCTTACCTTCTGCTGACTCTAACTGGTTTCACCTGTTTCCAGTGTAGACATTGCTATAAACTTTCAGTTATAATCACTAAAATAAGAGCATTTATTTAAAAAAAAATAGTATGTAGAATGTCAGCATTTTTCTATTTTTGATTTCTAATTCTTGCTCCAGCTGTTGTAAGCACATGAAATCATGCCGCAGTCCCCTTTTCGAAGCATGAGTGTGCTGTCTGCTTTTGTGCTAATAAGGCCTTAATTTCGGTCGTCCTTGTCATCATAAATTATGCCTCTTGGAGAGCTTATTGGCAAAACAATCAATGGCGGATGAAAATTCAGGAGAGTGCCTCAGGTCCTTTAAAATGTCAGGACGTGACAGTGTGGCGATGAGCGGATATTAACGAGAGAGTGCTTGAGGCGGGTCACCTCTGCAGAAATGGTACATTGAAGGTGGAACAGCTTTAGATGAGTCAAGGGAAAGTGAGGAGTCTTGTGATGCACTCTTAAAATGAAAGTATACACTGTCTCTTATTTAATTATTATTTTGAGCAGGCTGATCTTGAGTCAGATTCACTGTTTTAAAGTAATTGTAGTGATTTGGATTTAGAAGGCCTCTACAAGAATGCCTTGCCTTGTTTGTTGCAATGGCAAGTAGGTTTAGGAGTCTGTGTAAACTAATAAATGTATCTCATTCATAAAGTTTTTTCTGTCTGCATCTGTCTCTGCCTCTGTCTCTGAAACTTCTTTCCCTCTCTCTTTACTGTACATTAGAGCAGTTCCTTGCACAGATTGTGTGATCTTTATATGTATATGTCTGTCAAGAGGCCTTATGACTTCTGGTGAAAACTACTTTAAACATGATTTGGCTTATTTGCCTTAGGGCTGCAACTAATGAATGCAAAATGCATTAAAGCATGTTCACTACATGTGGAACAGGAGCAAACCATCCACATGAAGATACAGGAGCGGAGTTGTACATGTTTTCACACTGGAGAGTATTTTCCAGAAGCCCCATTTTCAGTGACCTGAATAATGGCATGTTAAATGACTGACTAGTTAAATCAGGTCTTTTGGGAGCTGGGAAAACACTTGTACAGAGCAGTGGGTCTCCAGGACCAGGGTTGAGAGACACTGGTCAAAATGTGGAGTGTTGATTTATCTGGATAAGCAGGTCTATGTCTGCTGTGATAACTGATAAATACAATTTAGCTTCCTGTTTCATCTGCAATATTGTTTATTGTACAGTATTTGCTAAACTAAAACAGGGCTAGCTCGGAAGCAAGGACATACTAGTTTAAAAATATGCCAACAGTTTTACCAGGGTTTTGGCAGTTACTCATCTTGAGCTTTTTCCATTTTCCTCTGTGAATTTGTTTTTTCTATAATGCATTTATTTCTATAAAGCTTTGTGTGAAATACCCCCTGGGGTTCAAGGGCTCGCATGTTGGCTGACTACTCCAGCATTGACTGGCTGCCAACTCACATGCCATAGCAGTGCTGATGTTGGCTTCAGTGCCAACCAAATATTTGTTTTTACAACTCTTCTGGAAATGCTCTTTTCTTGTTTTTATGAATAATTCCACACATTAACTGGGATCTTTTACCTCTCTTTGGTTAAAGAAATGAGTAACAGTTCACTCTTTCACAGGCATAGTAATAGTCACTAGGCTATGAAGTAACAAGTGAGGAAAACCACTTTTCTAAAGTGCTACTGTGAGGCAAAAAAGTACTGCATCTCTAGTTAGTTGGGGATACTGAAGACAGAAGGCCTGTTGTATGTTTGTATTTGAGCATCTGTTTCCTCTAACAAACAGCATAACTTTATAATAAGTTTGTTGTCATGGTGACCCAGTGTGTTAATTAGAAGGCTGTATACTCTGTATTTCACACCTTGATGCTAATGTACAACAGTTATCACATCTTACAGTGAAGTGATGAGTGTTGTCATATTTAAATGTTTTATGACAGTATTTGAATCTATGGTTTTCGATTTATTTGGCATGGTATTAGGTTTTTGTGTTGTCAGTTTTGTGGCACAAACATGGACATTCTAAGCTTAAAGCAGATGAATACAACCATCATAGGATGTCAACTTCACAGTAATAGTGAAGCAAAGTGGATACTCCTCATGCACCTGCGCACACTTCGAGATCAGAGTGATACAGACCTCAATTTAAAAATCTGCTTCTCGTTTTTTTTTTTTTTCCTCAGTTGGAAAGATCTTAGATAAGGATTTTGTGTTTCAACTATGAGACCTTATTCTGTCCTTTATGGCTTTGTGTAGATTGGGTTTAAATCTGTTGTTTTCCTAGTTGGTTACACGTACGGTATTTGTCTTTGTGAGCGCACAAATGTATGAAGTGTATCATTCTGAACACTCTAGACACATGAACAAATATTCAACTGAAAATAAGATAGCAATTCATGAAAAAAATTGCTTGCCCCTTTTGTGACTCTGGTAGGCTCTTAATTTCCCTGGCTTCTGACCCTTGTCGTGTTTCATTGTCTCAGTCCTCCCTCTCTGAGGTCCGAGGTGCACACTCAGGGTACCAGGACAGATGTTCATCACAGCAACTGAAGAGGCACTGGAACAGCACCTGCTGTTGTGTGCTCACGCCACCAGAACGCCCCCACTCAACTGTCGCGGTTCAGGATTACTGCACCACGGCATAGAAACTCCCACCACAATTCTTTACACCCTGCCAACTGGAGCCTTCATTGCCAGTTCAATTGTTCAGCTGGGGCACTGTCTTTCAGCTGGGAGAAAATTTTCAACCCGTATTTAATCTGCCTCGGTTCTGTCTTGGCTTTGCTAATGAAACACCATTTGAAAATGTTGCTCGTCATTGTGTAAATGTTCATGAAGAACTGACAGATATCAATATTCTCTTTTTACTTTCAATATAAGCTCATAAAATAAAATAAAATAATATAAAATATTTTGTTCTTCGTTTTCACATTAAGTAACTGTTTAGGGCACGTTATTTATTCCAGCTCTGGTCAGCAGAGAAAAGCCCTTCTGTACCTTATTCAGAGCCCATGCGCATGTGTGGATACATGAATGGATGTTCCTGTAGGTTAGCGATGTTTTGTTTATCTTAAATCACTGTCTGGGTCGTCTTTGCTGCTGTTTGTTTTATATGGATCATATTTGCTCCAAGTACATTGATAATAATATTGAATCTTCCTGAAGGTGTTATCTTTTTGAAAACACTTTGCTTTCCTCTTCTCTCTACCTTGTCTTTTTCTTGACTTCCTCTTTTGTTGCTGTCCTTTAGTGCCAACAGATGATCAGCCTGTTTTCAGTATCTCTGCTCTGGCTTTGACATGCTGAGAGACAGTATCAGAGACCTGGACTTTTGACCTGGAATTTTTGAAGTAAATCCCTCTAATCTGAGACAGAGAGACAGAATTGATTATTTAGCCATAAATAAGTTTACTTGTGGATACACCTTAGATACTAATTCATATTTTCAGCCGTCATTTTCAGATGCTAAATCAGTAGTTTACAAGTCTTTTGAATTCTGTTGTTCTGTTATGTTAAGTTTAGGCTTTTGCTTGGCAGTGCCTTCACTTTCTCATCTTATTTCCCAGTCATAGCCATTGTGGAGTTGACTTAACAGCTATCAAGATTCCACCACTTGTTCTAGTCTATCAGATGCTTACCTTCAGACTTATTCTTGAGTTAATTTATTTATTTATTTTGACATTTTGTTTAAAGGGCATATTAGATCTGTGTTTTAACAATCAGACATTTGCCAGTGCTGCTTCTGTTGCCTGAGGAGCAGATTTCCCCTGCAGCAACAGCTCAATTCAGTCAATTATAATGTATGTCCTTATGCGTTTCTGTTCGGCTCGTTACAAACAGCAGGAGCTTAAACGCCAATCGAGCGAGAAAGTGGATCCATGCAGACTTATACATTTGCTGTTTTTAGCTTATATTACTTTCTGGAGTGGTAGACAGATGCAATCCTGTGAAAATCTTAATTAGTATTCTGTTAACTGGAAAGACAAAAGTGTCCTCATTAGCTGAAGTTTTTTTTGCACACTGGCAGAGAAGCAGCACAATCCACTGAAGGAAAACATGCCAGGTTTGTTTAGAATTTTAAATGTGTCCAGTGCCACTGTTACTGTTGATGGTACAAGTCCAGAAGAAGAGTTTGTGTGGCTTTCACAGGCATAATCTGCTCAGTTGTTCAGATATCATTTTGAGGAAACCACCACTCAACGTTGTAAACCACCTAACTAACTTCATTCCTTATTCACTCTAAGATCAGGCCACGTAGTCCCAGTTCAGGAATTAGAGGCATTAATGCTGTGCTCCATTACTCTCCTTCTTCTATCCCAAGACATAATTCAGGCTTTCAGTCACCAGTGAGATCTTTCACCGGCAGAGAAAGAGTAAAGCTCTAGCCAACTTCCTCCCATGGCCTAATCACTGCTGAGCATCTTTAGTCTATTGAGAGACAGCCTTTGAGGAAGCATTTTATTCCTTCGGGGTTTAGCACCCAGTCCACCAGTTTGTGTACTGAGGATGATCCTGCAGCTAGTGTGTGGTTTGTTTTGTTTATTAAGTCCTGTATATGTGCACATGCATGGAGACATGCATTTGTTCTGGTTATTTGTCAGCCAGAGAGGCTTGATGCGAAAGAAATAAAAACCTCATTCTTTTTTTTTATTCTTATTATTATTTTGATATTAATCTGATGTTCATTCAGGTATTCATTTTGTAAAAGATTTTTTCATTTGTGCTACCACACCTGAGGCCCTCAGTGTTTGGAGAGCATGCAATATTCCCAGAGCCTGAAATAATTCAGTCTTGGCGCCTCATCCCATGGCCGAAAGAGGTCTGGTCCTCGGAAATGAAGTATGCTACGTGCAGCCTGAACATTTCTCTGTGTCTTCCAGGTATCAGGACATGAGGAGGCAGATAGGCTTTGAGATCCGGGACATGTGGTACAACCTGGGTGAGTGTCACAGTGCGAAATGTACAAGAGGTTTTCGTTAAATCTCAGTCTATTTATTGTACAGTTGTTATGATGGGTGTAATTATTCCATGATAATTTCCTTAACTTTTTTGATGTCACTGAAGAATCCATAATGAAAATATGGCAAGCAAATACTAATGAACCTTTGTTTACACAGCTCTGTAATATTGGCCGCAAAAGCTCCAAGTGCTTTGCAGGGAAACACATTCAGACTGCGTTTTACACCTGCTTATTCATGCTAACCTAACCAGCCAATCAAGTGGCAGCAGAGCAGTGCATTATATCATATCAGATACGTGCCAGCAGCTTCAAGTAATGTTCACTTCAACCATCAGATCTCAGTGATTTTAACTGAAGCATGATTGTTGGCGCCAGACAGGCTAGTTTAAGTATTTATATAACTTCAGATTTCTTGGGATTTTCACACTCAACAATATTTTGTTTACTCGCAGTAATGTAACAAAGAGAAAACAGTCCTGCATACCGAAAGGCTTTTTAACCAGAGTGGTCAACGGAAAATGGGTAGACTGGTTTGAGCTGACAGAAAGGCTATAGAAATAACCACTCTGTATAACTGTGGTGAGCAGAAAAGCATCAACATGTCAAACTTTGGAGCAAATGGGCCACAGCACCCCAAGACCTCGTTGGGGTCCAGTTCCGTTAGCCAAGGACAGAAAGGTGGGGCTGCAGTGGGCACATGCTCACCAAAACATTGTTGAATTTCAATTTTTGCTGGTGGACACAAGTGGCAGGATCAGAATGGTGTAATGGTGCAGGGAAGGTTTTCTTGGCACACATTGGATCTGTTGATACCAATCAATCATCATTTGAATGCTTCAGCCTGTTTGAGGATTGTTGAAGGCAATGTGCATCCCTTCATTGCCAGAGTTTTCGATCGTCTAATGACCAGAGATATAGTCCAGAGATAAGTGGTCAGGTGAATCGGAGATGCTAACAATGTCCATCCAAAAAGCACTGGGATAGGCTCCAGCACCACCGCGACCCAGAAGGATGGATAAGCTGTTTAAAAGATGGCAATGAAAGATTTATATTAAAAGAATTGGTGAAGGTAGTTGCACCGTGTAGCCATTTAGACACAACAAAATTGTTTAAGTATTTGTTTCCATTCACTGTAAGTAAAACATCGGAAAGAACACTATGGTCTAAATTAAATAAATACAATGCAAATACAAACTAAAAGAGAAAATTAGCCAAGGTGCTCTAGGCATATATATTTATATTAGGAATTTGGAAACACCTGTCAAGATGATGTTTTTCTTTTATTGAAAGCACCAAGTTAATGCTCGTTTAAACAAGCAAAAGGCTAAATTTAGTGGCTCAGCCTAAAATGCTGATCTGTGCTCAGCTATTCCTTTCCATATCAATGTATTCTTTAAAACCAAAGGCAGAATCCTCGATCAGCTCTGCTGCATAGAGGAGTTTGATAAACGGGGGCCCTCAATTCAGAAACCTTTCAAACTTGCGCAAACTTGTGTGGGTTATTTTTTGACTCTGAATCAGCTGTTTTGCTTCAGGACTGTTTTCCCTAGTGTGGCTGTGAATGGTTTATAAATGTAGGTGCTAATTGGTGTATGATCGGTAGCTGCAGTCAAAGCTGAGAAGATGCTGAGCTCTCTGTTTCCTTTCCATTTTCAGTTCGTCTATAGCAAAAAAAAAAAAAGAAACTCGTCTCGTTAATCCCTCTCCATCCCTAGGTAGCTCTTTTTGTGTGACTTCTAATTAAGGCTCTGAGTGTGAATGTATTTCTATTCACGCTGTGGAGGGTATAAATACATGCACCATGTTGAAAATGGCACAAAGAATTCCTTTGACAAGTTTGGATGAGATGTTTTGTTGTACAAACTTAAAGAACTTCTGTGTGTGGGGGAGACTCTTGGGATCCACAAGTCAGAGAGAATCCATAAAACATGTCATTAGATACAAGATGGCACAAATGTAGAATTCTGGTTCCCTGTTACGGCATGTGCTCTCATAGTATCAGACAGAAACATCCAGAGCATCCAGAAAACAGTTTTGTTTAGTTTGAAATGAATTGAAACAGATAGTTAAGAGAGTCTATGCTCTATAAAGGCAGTGGATTCTGGAATGTTTCTGTTTAAGTATGTCTATGACATGATACAGAGATCAGCTGTGAATGTGTGCTGTTGTGTTCTGGTTTTTTTTGTCTTAAGGTCTGTATTTTTAAATTCCTGCCTGTGTCTTTTGTGTTAACTGCAGGTCCACACAAAATCAAATTCATTCCAGAGATGGTGGGGCCCATTCTGGAAATGACCCTGGTCCCTGAGATTGAGCTACGCAAAGCTACTATCCCCATCTTTTTCGACATGATGCAGTGCGAGTTTCATTTCACCCGCAGCTTTCAAAGGGTCAGTTTTACTGTGATATTTATTGCAGAAGTATAACAAAGATGTACAAGTAAATTACCAATGTGTACTCCATTCAGTTTGCTCTACTGTAACTGCAGGTTTTAGAAGTTTTTTTGTTTCAAATTTGAGTATTTGTGATTTCAGATCATTTGAGGTCATTTGATTTCATGCAGTCATTCAGGTTACATAAAATTTAATTGTACAGCTGCAGTTAAATCAGATCTGGTAGAATTTCTCGTGCTGGTCAAGTTGGATAACTATAATCATGCATGCTTTGGCACCTGCTTAATACATTCTAGCAGTAAGATTAAGGTGTTATTGTGGAACTGAATACCATAATTCTGTCAATCTGACTGCGTCTCTGCTTATCCATTATTTTCTGCTGTTATGTGATCTAATGGGCTTAATAACTGGAGGAGATGGAGAAATACTGCTGCAGTGCTTCAGCCCACACTATGCTTGCTCGTCTCCCTCTCTCTCTAGCGCATACAGCCATTTAGCACTGTGAGAGCGGGTTAACTGCCTTTATTAAACCCATTCATGCGTCTGAGGCGGCACTTCTTTCTGTTAATCAGTATTGACAGTTTATTATTGCCATGTTTATTACGAAGATTTCAGCATAACAAACTTGGACTTTTTGCGACATGATGAGCTCGTTTGGCCTTGTTCACTCCAGCTGTTAACAGGTTTAGTGATCTGATCACAAGTGGCCAATGAGATGTATTGACATGATTGGCAGTTGCATGTGCCTCAAGTTGCCACTTAATGATTGTCTTTTGTGACTGGAGGAAGAGTACTGTGCATGTTTACTATATCAGTCTCTTACTGCACCTGTTTTTAGTCAAAAATGTGTCACATGTCCTTGTTTGTGCAAATGTTTTTGAAGGTGGTTTGAGTGATAGGGTCACGTTGCATTTTCAGGTGACATAATGACCCTGTTTGGACCTGTACTTAGTGCTGTCCACTTATGGCCAAATGACCCAGGACGGTGTGAACTGGGGTGCAAATTATTACCATTATACTGAGTATTATGTAACAGGATTTAGGAAATGCTTATGTTTTTATATATATATATGAGGATGCCTACTACAAGCAGGTAAATCATGTGGACTGGCATGAAGGACTAAGATTTATATTTCTAAAGTAGCCCTCAAATAGCGTGATGGGAATTAAATTTCCTGTACAGAATATTATTCCTAGGGTATCAGTTTTGCTTCCCCAATAAACATCCTTAAGATTCTGATGAGATTCATTAATTGAATAGGCACTTGAATCTTACGCTTGAATCCCTGTACACAATAGCAGGGTGAGACAGAAGCACACAGACTGCTGTTTTTAGACCTTTGTGTCTGCCTTCTCCTTCTGAAGCACTGCCTTGCTTATTCCCCCCAGAGTCTTGTGCGCTGTGCGGTTAGCTTGACCCCACTTCAGGGGCCAGGTGTTTCCTCTCTTTTATGCAGGCAGGCGTAATTCCCAGATTGCGCCAGCCCTGTGTGGAAACACTCTGGCTGGTAGTCACTGTTACACTGCAGGGCCAGACACTGCACAACCGGAGCTACTGCTGTTTCTCTGCAGATGCTGTGCATTGACCTGCAGCTTCTACTACAGGCTCTCGCTCGTGCGCTCTCTCTCTCGATCTCTCGCTCTCTTGCTCTCTCTCTCTCCCTCCCTCCCTCCCCATCTCCCCCTTTTCTCTCCCTTTCTCAGTCTCCGTGTCCAATCTCTCCCTGATGGAGCATTTCATTGCTTGCGATGATGAGCAGATGAAGATGAGCCCTCAGTCAGAGCTGATAAACTCTGATTATGCTCAGCCACAGAGAGCAAGAGAGAGAGAGAAAAAAGGAATGGTTGGGGGAGAAAGGGCGGGAGGGAGGAGGGGTCCGGTGCTAATGAAATGAAAAATTAGCCACAGTGATTATTTACAGCTGCTATGTTTAATTGCAGTTTGAAAATGAGATCATCACGAAGCTGGATCACGAGGTCGAGGGAGGCAGGGGAGACGAGCAGTACAAAATCCTCTTCCAGAAAATGTAAGACCCTCTGTTGCTACATCACACTCATTATGGTACTGTCAGAGACATGCTGTGGCATCTCAGGATGAGCCTGGTGCACCAAATTTGTTTTTTCTCATAATTTTACTTGTCAAGTGTAGCTGTGAGGGCTGCGCAGTGTCATTTGTGTTAGACGTATATTGGCCTTTGACAATCATCTGTATGAACTTCAGAGCTCTAACCAATCACCCCAGATTTTTTACAACTCTGAACTGTGAGCATCAACTAAATATGTTCCATGTGAGTTTCTATGAGTTTTGTATTGGTTCAGATAGTTTGGTCAGTCTTTAGTAATGTCATATAACAGTGCACTAGATGAACACATTGCAAGATGTACGCGAGAGTGGGGCACAACCCCAACCCCTAATGCCGGGGACACGTATTTCTATTTGGTAGTAAAATCAAAAAGTAGATTGTACTTTTGGTCATTTTTGTGTTCCCATAGCAATGCCGCCTATTATTTTTGACAGATATCAAGTTTTAAGATTGAAGACTTTTCAAGGTTTTTTTGGTTTTTTTTGGTGCCATAAAGATACTGTTTTTCTACTATAAGTGTCTTTTCCTCACTGATTTGTTTAAATCACAGATTGCACACTGATATTATACATGATGAGTGCATATGTGAGTTACAGCAGTTACAGTGACAGTTAGCTAGACTAAAATACCGCTTCCAGACATAACAAATCTGCCCAACAGAAAATGGTATTGTTAGTAGACAGTATGTGTCTCAAAACATTAACGTTTTTATTTGTGCAGCTGCTGTTAAAAAAAAAAAAATCTATCTTGCTTAAATACTTTTAAACGTATTTCCATAAAAAGAAATAATTTTTCTCAGTTGCAGTTTGTAGCTATAAAGTGTGCATCCCAATCTGTGCACCCTCATGACTGTTGTGTGTCTGCGACTGTGTTGGTGCATAAATGTATATCTATGACCATGTACATCCTTGTGTTGAGTATGGGTCTGTATCTGTGTGTGTGGCAGCCTGTTGGAGCACTGCAGAAAGCACAAATACCTGGCAAAGAGTGGGGAAACCTTTGTGAGTCTGGTGGTTCGTCTGCTGGAGCGTCTGCTGGACTACAGGACCATCATGCATGATGAGAACAAAGAGAATCGCATGAGCTGCACAGTCAACGTGCTGGTGAGAGACTCATACACATAGTAATGTAGTCAGTTTATTTTTTTCTCAGGTCATATCTTGTAATCCAATCTGGGCTTTTCCTGACCATGAAGGACTAATACACTGACAAGGCCATTTTGTTTTCATTAGTCATTTATGATATATGACATTATCCTTGTCTTTTTTAGTCTGTCCAAAGGCCATTCTGCTCTCTTTTTTATTGTTCTGCTTTTTTTGTTTTCGAATTTTTCATTTTTATTGTCTAGTCACTGTGTCAGTCACCCTTACCTTTATATGACATCAAATAAGTTAAAAATATAATCCTGATATATTGTTTCATCTTGAATATTCAGTAGTTCATGATTTGTTGAATAAGGTGTGTTAGATTAGACTTCGAACTAGTTTTGCTTGAGAGATTGAGAAGGCATAGTAGGTATGCTTGGAGTAAGCTGAAAAATGCAGCCTGTCTCAGGTGTTATTCTGAAATGAAGTTATTTTTTCTGTATGCTAAACAGTTTAATAAGAGAACAATTGAAAACAAGAATGAAAAAGAATTAAAAGCTATAACAAGATGAATTAAAAGCTGTTACGTAACAGTTCAGGATTTTGGAATCAGCCTATTTTACTGCCATCATGTGTGGTTTTTATTTGAAGGTGGAAACAACAGCTGCTCTCTCTTTTTATGACATAGCTACGCCAAAGTTATGTAAAATGGTTCAAGAAAATTGTTAGCAGTAATTCTATTTATATAGCTGTCAGTGTTTGTGTCTGTGCAGCTGAAATATCATTTCTACATTTGAATCCATAATGAATGCATAATGCTGTTTTTTACTGATGTGTTTTACTTTTCTATTGAGATGCAGCAGAAGGCAGTCTTTAATATGACCACAGCAGAAGGCACTCATTATTATGACCATCACAAGATAAAGCTCATGTGACTGAAACAAATGCATGGACTTAATAGCTGTTCGGATAAATAACTTTTTAAAACTTTTCCTCATCTCATGAGAGATACAAAAAGGCAATTATATGCAACTTTTAAAGTAAGTTCATTGGACAGATGCCTGTTGTGGGATCAGGTCAAAAATCAGATACAAATACTAAGCAAACAATAAGGCGCAAAAGAGAGATATTATCAAAGAAATACCGTTAATAATCCACTCATCTTAAACTTTGCATGCACGCGCGCACGCACGTGCACACACACACACACACGCAGTGTAGGGAGTTATTGTGAGATCACAGAGCACTTGGTTTTCTGAAAACCTAACTACCAACGGTAACATCTGCTGGGAGACTGTAAAGGTCAACCTCTCTCAAATAGAGCAGCACCTGCTGTCTGTGAAGAGACCATGCTCACACCATGCTTCCCCTTCTGTTTACCAAACCTCATCTTTCTCACAGATTCTATTGTGACATAAGGTCTTCTGTCTTCCACTTGAACATCTTCCTTTCAACTTAGTTCTGCAGCCGTCTCGAGCTGATATAACACTATACTTTCAGCTGGCTCATGTGTGTCTAACAAAGATGTTCTATATTAAATATGTATATCAGGTAGTATCTGGTATTTAAATATGCGTACACATAAGTACTGGCAATATACTTAGTCTGGACCCGTCACCACTCATGATTTCAGCAAAATAAGTTAATGGAAAAGTAAGCAATGTAAAAGATAAGGTTGTATGGTTTTGTCATAAAAAAAAAAATCTTGTGTTAACTTATGCTACTACTTCTGCATTTGCCTGCCACAGTCTTTGGCTTCAGAAATCTGTTGCTTTACTCTGTTCTGTGTTGTGGGGTTTTTTCTTTTGTTAGATGAAATATTCAGCTTGAAAGTCATTGAAATACATTTCCATGGTTCTTATTTTGCAGAATTTCTACAAGGAGATTGAGAGGGAAGAGATGTATATCAGGTATGCCATTTCTTTTTTCACGTTTCCTGCTTGGGCTCTTATTCTGTACTTCTGAACTCTTGAACAGTCTCAAGGGTGACAAAGTTTTGGAACAAAGATGGAGTACTTCTCTCTGCAATGACTTGCCAGTGTAGGAAGAAAAATGAGTGTTACTGAATGAAATTTGTTCTGGATTTTTTTCGTGTGCAGTATTTTTTATTCTCTTTGTATGTGTGTAGGTACCTGTATAAGCTGTGTGACCTGCATAAGGAGTGTGACAACTACACAGAGGCTGCCTACACTCTGCTGCTGCATGCCAAGCTTCTAAAGGTACAGATGAGTGTGTGTCTTTGCAGACAATACAGACCAGTTATCTGGATTCTAGAAGAAATGGAATTTTTAGTGGTGAAATTCCATTGACATTGCAGTTTAGTGTAAGACTAGGCTTAATGCATTTCCATGACACTAGCCCTGAGTTTACCCACAATTGACCTGCCTTGATCTTTTGGTTACCTAAAGCTCCAGGTTGAGTTTGGTGAGGCTATAGTACGGTTGGAAGACGTAGAATGTCCTACTATTATGCTTATCAGTAGTGCTGTGCCCAAAGCACCACATTGAATGTTTCCCAGGTAGGATTATTACTCCTTATTAAAAATATCAGCTTTAAAACTACAAAGGTTAACTAATGTCAGCTTTTTATTCACCAACTTTTCAATTTCAGTCTTCAGTGTTTATCTCAAATAGTGCACACATAGTCACACAAATAGTCACATTCTGGTGCAGGCATTCAGCTTCTTATTCTCCACCTTCTAATTTTTTCATTCCAGCTTAAACAGTTATTTTTACGCCACAGCCCCATTTAGGGATGGAACTAGAAAATTTAAATGCTAGTGAAAGTCCTTTTCTGAGAATGTTACTGGCGTTAAAAGAATAATTAGATTTTGATAGCCTAAATCATTCCGTCAGAGAAAGAGGAGTGATATTAAGCTGAGTCTGAGCTCAGTTAACATTAAAACACAATACAGTGTTTGAAACACTATACATAAGACATGAGCATGCTAGGTAGACATGCTAGGTAGACATGAGCATGCTAGGTCGCTTGGTGGGTAGAATGACCTGCTAGAGACCAGTCCTTTGCCAACCATTTTGCATTATGTGAGAAGTTTGAGAGCCCAAATTGTGATAAATAGAGGATCATAGTAATTATTTATCACAGAAAATACAAGAAAAGTAAAGGAGGATGAACCCTTGCCGTCAAGTGGAAAAAAATGAAGAAGCAAATCTAAATTTGGGCAGTTGCTAAGGCATTGGCAGAAAACTTGACAGCAACCATAGGTACTCAGGGAAGGGAGGGGTGGGGAGGGGGTGCAGTAGATTGAAACTTCATTGTTAGGTTACACACTGCACCTTCAGTTTTGAGTAAGGTTTCTCAGTAGCTTGAATGTGATTTCTCCAACTTTCTGTGAAGCTTTTACAGTCTATCAACAGTTGCTTCAAAACAGCGCATTTATGGGCAGAGCATGGTTTAGTCAATTAACCGCAGGTATATTGTGCTGCATTAACTCCCTCAACCTTGTATACCCTCCTTTATGTATGCATGCAGTACACAAAAGCTTCTCACTGCCTGTGGCATTATGCTAGACCGTCCAAGGCTGAAACCGCGAAGGACATGCGCAGGCTCTCACACACTCTTTCCATACTCATTTTCTTCCTTTATGATTGTATTGGTTTCGTAAGAGCATGATGGATGAATTTGCTACTATTTTTGACACAAACAAAGATGACTGATGTCAAAAATGGCAGCATGTCTACATAATAATCAACTGTAACAATATCAGAATATCAAATCTGTTTAGTTTTGATTGAGGCAGTGGCTGTTGTAGAGACAGGAAAGAGGATGCAGTCCGGTTGAGCTTGTGCAATGCCACTTGATGCAGATTTTACCTTGAAACTGGCATGCATCCCAGAAAATGGCCTAACATCAAGAATAAGGCAGCCTGTGTCACACTTGACTTTGAAGAGCTGGTAGACTTGTGGAAATCCGGCATACCACACCGGATAGAGTGAAAAGAAAGCCCTTCACCTTCTTTCACGGGTGTGCGGAGCAGACTGCATGTTGAAAGACCAAGGCTCATACTTGTTTCCTCCAGAGATCTCCTCAGTTTTATTTATATGTCTATACATGCTGTTTTTGTTGGAGGTTATAACTTCTAATAGTCTTAAATTATTCATTGTATTCATTCATTGGTAATTCCATCTTAGTAAGGTTATTAGTGAGTTCATGTTTCTAGTGTTGCTTTGTTGTTTATGTTACCAACTTGCAAGTGTTTTGTCTATGAGCTTTGTTGTGTTAAGAGGGGAACACCACTTCTTTTTCCCCTCCCAACTGCTCCACACAGCTCCAACTTTTCATAAATAACTGCCTGCCATACTGTTTGTGCTTTGCCCTACAGGGAGAGCCCTACATACACAGGGGTACGTACACCTATCCTTGTAATGTGTGGCAGTGCTCCAGTCTATCCACATGGCTCAAAGCATTTCAAGGAATTCTAGTTGGGATTTTTTTTTTATTCATGAAATGCTCCCTGTAGCTGTGTCATTGTGAAACGCAGCAGATAGTGAAGCTACTTTCCTATAAAAATGATGTGTATTTAAGGGCTTTACTCCCCCAAACAAACAGTCCTTTTTCGGCCTGCATTTGTTTACATATGTAGACACTTGCAATTAAGTTACTGCCAATTAAGTTTGCTGCAGTGAGGCAGCCACCAAATATTCTTTTCCTATAATCATTTTTGTTATTGTAATAGATGATGTGCTTTTGTGAGCATATGGTGGATATCGCCAGTACTCAAAGAACATTGTGCAACTGCATGTTAGATTATAGAAAGAGTTTTGATTCTAAAAATAAATTTGGTGCTGTACAAAACTGTGAAATGTTGAATAAAAGTCATTGTACACAGATCTTTTGATGACGGTTATTAAACATGGCACTATTAATGCGTTATCTGTGTGTCCGAATACGGAAATGGCTGCATGTACCACAAAAGTGTGTTTCAGTTCTAAGGTATTTGACACATCACCCGCCCTACTTGGAGTGGTGAAAAGTAAGTGTGCAAAAACATAAGCAAAGTATAAATACATTAAAAAATAATTTTGTGGGCTTTTTAATTCCTTCATCAAACCCATAATAATGTGACATGCCCATAATTCTACATTGTTTTTTTTTTTTTTTCTCTTCCAAAAATAGAAAACTGTTTGAGAAACTCTCTTGGGGTCTAAGCATAAACAATGGTAGACATGTTAGCATTAAGAAAAAAGACTTTCTTTGGTAAAGCAGAAAAAGTGGTTCAGTATAATGATCTCCACACATTATTTTGCTTTGGGAGGGAAATGCTGCATTTACAATCAGGCCAAAACGCAGGACAGCAGTGGTTGCCCTTTATCTTATTTACCCTATTCACAACAGGGTCATCTTTACCAGTATACATTAGATCAGTGCGTGCACTTATGTGGATTATTGTGACTATTGGTTACCCATTGGTCTGTTGCCACTCTTCAGGGGTACGCCCAGTGGCAAAATACAGTGATTTACACAATTTTTAAAATACACTATATTACACTTCACCATAATGGTGAAAATAAAAGTTGTCTTTAAGGGCCTTACAGATATTTGAGTGGTTCCTTGACTTCTGTATATTGTAAAGCATGTTACAGTCACAATATGTTTACACACACAGACACAATATACAGATACAAAGTATATGAGCCTGTGTATTTGTGTGCCTGTGTGTGTTTATGAATTTGCAGTATTCTGCTGCCTCTCTGCTGCCGAATGCTGCATATCAACAAGCCCAGAGCTGTGTGTAGGCCTTGAGGCAGTATTCAATAGACATCACCCCGTCACACCAATTCTGTCCTTCAAAACCAGCACTATTCCGCATGCTGATTATTTGACCTCTCGATAAAGGGATGGATATACATGTACAGGTTTGCAGTGTAGCTGACTGTTTCCCATGAGCCTCTTGTCTGCCAATGATGTGATTTCCTGGGGAGGTTTACCCCACACTCTTCCCTGCTGTAACATGAAATGTCAATTACGTTTGCACTACAGTGAATCAGTTCTGACAGGGCCCTGAGCACAAAACAACCTCTTCACACACCAGCCAATGCCTGCGCTTGTCTGAGGGTCAGCTGACCCCATCTAACCAATCAGGGTTCTCATTATTCTGTGTGTGCTGGCACCAGAGAGGTAGTAGATTGTGGGGTCAGCAGAAAAAAAGAGCAAGCCCTGTTAATCTTCGCCGTCCTTGCCTTTATTCTCCGTTGTTTACGGAAGCAGGCAGACTCTGTAATGAATATTGTTAGGTGGTGAGTAAATCAATGTTATCTGCCGTGATCTTGGTGTGATAGGGCAAGTAATGCCAGCAGATGCAGTCAGCAGCATTTGGAACCAGTGTAGGAATATGGGTGCCTGCTGAAAAAAGAATAAGAGATAAAAGGGCAAATATATGTGATGTATGTATACTGTAGTGAACCGCTTCTAAGCCAGGCACATACACAGATGTGGTGATGAGCCTTCCCAACAATCTTAATCAGAATTTCAGCCACTATATCAGATGTAATGACTTGTCGCAGAAACAGAGGGTTGAAACAGAAGTGCTGGTACATGCTACCTGTATGTGCTTCTTACGTTTAAAGGCATTGAGACAGCCCTGCAACACCAGGGTGATAATGTAATGAGGCATCATGTGCTCTATTTACAGTGGTCAGAGGAGGCCTGCGCTGCTCACTTGACTCAGAGAGATGGTTACCTGGCCACCACTCAAGGCCAGCTCAAGGACCAGCTCTACCAGGAGATTATCAACTACTTCGACAAGGGCAAGGTAAGCAGCCGTCAACTGTAGCTGTCTCTAGCGATTAAGTTTTACCTGATCAAAACTCAAAACCACAAAATCAGTTGTATATTAGCTAAACTCAAAAAGCATGTTTATAGTGTTCTTCAGAAACAGATGATTTCTTTTATTTACAGTCTGTACTTGTTTATGCCCGCTGTTAAACTTCAAATAAGTAGCTGCTACCAAGACTTTATCATGTTTATCAATATTATTATTATTAGTAGTAGTAGTAGTAGTATTCAATCCTGTGTTATCTTTCAATTCTGTATTATCTTTTAAAACTGCCCACCTACGCAACTGTATCCACCCACTCAATAATCAAAAAGCACATTCAGCACAAAACCACTTGATGCATTGTCCTACACATTCTAGTTTATCCATGAATTAATACTGTCAAATATATACACGCATGTGATGATACTGATTTACGTGTGTGTGTTTGTAATACCCACTGCACTTCTAGCACATTTTAGAGATGCTCCAAGGATGTTTGAGAGCAAGCATAACTCCTCAAGCCTTCATGCTCTGAGGATGAAGGAAAGCATTTAAAGTTAAATATTCATACTGTATGGACAGCAGAGGGTATACACTGGAGGACTGTTGACAATATTAAAGCCAGTGGAGTGCACGTCCACCTCTGGACCTGCCAAGCCTCTATTAGGTTCATATAGCAGTGGAGTTTTTATTGGAGTCAAGTAAAGAGACTCTGAGAGCTCTTATCCTGTTAGAATGGGCTTTCTCGCCAGGGTCATAGACCCAAGTGCCCCCCTGCCCCTGTCCTGGACCTCATTAGGTGACTCTGGAACCCAAATTCATGACTAAATTCATATTTAGAATTCCAGACTGGGGCAGGCATGTGTGCGTATGAGTGTTGGTTTGGGGTTGCGGGGATATGATAGTAGAAGAGCATCTTGTCCTCGAGTGAAGTTTTGGCATCCTGGAGTGCTCTCTTGTGCAGACTACCAGGGACCTCGTCCAGCCTTTCTAGCAAATCTATTTTAAATGTAGCTCCTGCTGTTGGGACTTACCCAGATGGCAAGCCTTTTCCCTCCAGAGAGAGAATCAGGCGCACACACAGACAGACAGAAAGAGAGGGATTTAAAAAAAAAAAAAAAAAGAAAGATAAAGTAAACTGAGACAGAGAGACCAAGAGAGACTCGCTGGTGGTAGTTTTCAGGATGAAGATTCAATATTTATTGCTGTTCCTACAAAGTGTTTGGTATTTGTACACAAAGAGGAATAAATAAAGGAATAATAACTGTACACAATAAGCCACATGGACTGCTTGGTCACGCATAGTAAAGCAAGTACAAACCATTTTTTATTTGTAGGAGAAATTCTCTCTCTTACATCGGGGTGTTCCCAGCTAAGACTTGACCTAGTAAAATATGCTTGGTCATTTTTTATTTGTATTATGAAAATCTTCACAAAAAAGTTTTGCATTTAATTTAATTCATGGAGGTTGTTAATCAAATAATTCTCAGACATTTTTGTGCTTTATAAAGATTTTTTGGTTGGGCTATCAGGCTTGAAACCATTAACCCATCTCAAGAATGCTCTTGAGGGTAAATTGATGTATTGTGCTTTTCTTTAAATAATATATATTTTTATTGAGCAGAGTGGCAGATTTGACTTCTTTATCCGTTAAGATAAAGGATGTCTGTAGAACTATCATGTCATTCCATTGTGCAGATACTGTATGTGTGAATGGAGTAGAAATCATGCTGCCGCGTCGCTCACGCCACACACAGGTAGCTTTTGTGAATCAGGGAGGACCTGAGCTATTTTCACATTTTTATTATTATTATTATTAATATTATTATTAATATGCTGATATTTGTGCCGTAATAAGTGATATGTTATGATTTATTGAGAGAAACCAAGCAATTGTGTGTAAAATCAGACATTAGCCCCATATAGCTGGAATAGAATGTTCCTTTTTCGCCACATTTTGTGAGACTTCACTGTGAGAGTTCTTAAATCGAATGGTCGAATAGTGGACTATTGAGGCTCACCCTTACTCAAATGTTTGGGTCATCCGTTGGTTTCCCATGAGTGTTGTCCCGCATGTTTTGGCAGAAGTGCCGGAATTCTTAACATTTTTTTTTAATGTTTAACAAACGTGGATCCTATCATAGCAACAAGCAGTGTAACATGTAACGCATATCATTAATATTTAATTATTGTTATTGTGATTGTCTTTGACAGGTGTAAAATAAACAGAAATACAAAAAAACTGAAAATTTTGAAATTTAATACTCAATTTCATATTCTCTAGAATGTGCTCTCCCATGTAACTGAACTACTTAAATCCAATAATAAGAATAAATGAAGCTTAAATAAATTGAAGCTGTTAATAACAAGCTGTGTCAGTCTGTACCGTTTGCCTTTTGGGATTGATTATAGTATGGGATTACAAAATGACGTTCAAATAAGAGTTTTCTTTTCATCACAGTAATTGCAGTTACATGGGGGTGTGTGGGCTCCACTATATATCGAATTGTAGCTGTTAATAGTCTTTATGAACCTTAATCTACAACAGGAAATGTTAATTTGGTTATAGATTCAGCCTAGTTTATAAAAATACATTGATTTACAGTAAGTGTTTCTGTACTGCATACTGCATGCTCCTTTGTTCAACTGGGTGTGTGTGTACTGTATTTGGGCTATTTTGTCTGTAAAATTCCATTCTGAGACCATTCAGATATTTTTCAGCAGGGTGGGGTCTGAGTGTGTGATGACTCTAAACCAAAAGTATTTCAGTACTACCAGTAATTAGTTGGCCCACAGACAAAAAGGAAAATAATAAAACATCCACAAGGCAGTGATACAGTTAGCCTGACATTTCTGCCATGTCTAAAGCAGAAATGGAAATTAATACAGTCTACTACTGGCATATATAGGTTAGTCTTTTCTAGGGTTACAGCCTGTAGGCCCTTGCTGTAAACCATTCTGTCTGAATGACTGGAAGGTTTGTTATTTTTTATTTTTTTATTATTTTTTTTTTGTCCTGTTCTACAGATGTGGGAGGAGGCTATTATTCTGGGGAAGGAGCTGGCTGAGCAGTATGAGAACGAGATGTTTGACTTTGAGCAGCTGAGTGCCTTATTGGTATGTTAAAGCTTAATTTTTCTGTCTGACTTAGGAATTAGTGCACAGCATCCTGCAGAGCTCAGTTGAAACGAAGGTCAATAACTCTTTTAATTGAGACAGGTTCCCTAGACCTTGGAATAAGGTAATTTTCTTATATACATATATATACCAAATTGGTTTAAATTCAGAGTTTAAAATAACATTCAGACTTTTAACTAACTTGCACTTTAGAGTAAAATGCTTTTACTTTGAATGACCCTACCATAATTATATTTATTGAGTCATAACCAAAACATTCATAACCAAATGTTTTGGTGATAAATACACCAGCAGTTAAGCATAACTGATGAGTAGCAAACACAGCTTTGAACAGTTGCATACACATAAATAATGTTGTTTTTTCATTAAGATATTTAATTAAGTAAAACACTTTAATTTATTGCAGAAAACGTGTTTTGGTAGTGACATTTCTTAATGACCCACTCTTACTTTCAGACACTGGGACACATTTAGTTTGAAACAATGGGATCTAAGTACTCACCATGTGGCCATGAGAGACAATATTTAATCCTTTGATGGTGTACTAATGAATTTACATAAAACCATGCAAAGTGTCAAAAGTGGAGGAAAACATAAGATACAGAAATGTAGGATATGGGCCCTGTAAGTGAGACATTTACATGTTGCTGTTGTCATTTGTTGTCATCTATGTAACTCTTCTGCCACATGTCATTTACATTTTCTGAACATTTCTTGATGAATGGCCCAATATAACTGGTACAGGGTCCCTTAACAAAATAAAAGATTGCTAAATTTAAAATGAATTTAATGAACTTTCATTGCTGAAAATAAATATGTTAAGTCTTTTTGTCTCACCGTCTCTCTCCCCTTCTCCCTCTACAGAGGAAGCAAGCACAATTCTATGAGAACATAGTTAAGGTGATCAGACCAAAGCCGGACTACTTTGCTGTGGGTTATTATGGACTGGGCTTTCCTTCCTTCCTCAGGGTGAGTTGTTTGTCTGTGTGAATGAATGAATGAATGAATTAATTAATTAACAAGCCAATAAGACAAATAATAAACACCAGAAAGAGTCTTTACCCTCTGCTGTGCTGCACCCAAAAAAACATTGTACAGGTAACAGGTACCATCAATGCAGGATGATTTTCTAGCATGTTTAAATCAAAACCCTACGCTTAGGTAAGTCCTCCCCCCATTGTAACTCAACCACATATTTGAAGCCAATTTTCCACAGCTGTTTGAGCACACAAGCAAACCAAAAAAACACAAAAGCAAAGTGATGAGCAGTGCAACACTGATTATTGTCTTTTGCCTGCACACGTTATTCAGGCCTTTCCTGTACTCTGTATTTGCAGATTTCAAATGGAGCTTTTCTGAGGCTTTTCAGGAGGCACTGACACTGATTTGATCTTTCTGTTCAGTTTGCTGGCACACGTTTTATAGACTTCTTTACTGCCTCTTGATGGTAACGCATGCACCTTTAAACTGTTTGGCACATTGCAAATCAATTAGCTGTTCTCCTGTGTGCCCTGCCTGCCCGAGTATGTCCCTCGTTAGCTCCATGGGTGATGGAAAGGTCGTCCAGTATTATAGTCACTACTTTGAGCAATCTTATGTCTGCTGCAGTCTCTGCATTGAGCTAACTATCTCATAACCTTTCTCTCTCTTCCTCTCAGTCTCACTTTCATAGTGTGTGAATTGTCGTTTTCACATGTTCTCCATCCTTGCCACTGTGCCGTCTGAGGACATTTTGGATTTTTCACTCACATGAGTTTGAGACATTGCAGCTCCCCTGACACACTTTTCATGTGTCTTTAATAAGGAAACTAGACAGTAATAACCATAAGCTTCTGCCCAGGCTTGCCGTATCAGATCACTGAAAAACAGTGTCTAAAGGAAAATTACTTTGGAAATATGGCAATAATTATCAGTATAAAATTGGGAATTGGGAAATATAAAAGCTGCAGGTTATTACCGGGTTAACGAGAATACAAAGCACTTGAATCATTTGGAAAAAAAGAATGTCTTGCTGTTTGTTTTGCTAGATTACAGTTTACAAGTGGTCAGCCATGTCGTCAATACAATCTATTTGTACAAAACAGAATAATTGCATATTATTGCTCAGCTTGTTGAGTGGGTATTGTTTGTAGGTATTCATTTTTGCTCTGCTAATTTAGATCGATGTGGTGAGAATATTTTGCCTCTTGCTGATATCCCTGTTTAGGTTTGCTGTGTCCTCACCACTTGCTGACATACTTAATGATAAGGACTAATCAATAGCTCCAATGAAGGCACTTTGTTTTCTCCGAACTGAATTGATTGTAGACAGTGGAGCTCTGTTTGTCTGCTTATGAGGGTATGTGTTGCTTAGGCATAGTGCAAGTCACACACAGTGGAATTGAATAGCTGGCTAATTTAGATGTTACGACGTTCTGGGTTATTTTCATGGCCCATAGTCAGCTCCAGAGGCCTAGACACAAAATGAAAGCGTTTGCATGCTGTTACAAGCAATGGAAAAATGGAAAAAGTAAAATGAATTTAAAATGACGTTTTATTTGCACTATATTATCATATTTCTGTCTATTTGGAAGTTTGCTGTGAAGTCACAAGTTAAATTGGCGTAAGTTTTAAAAGTTGTGATGTTTAAGATAAAAGGCACAGCTAGACAAAATGGTAGCCTAGGAAGACTGGCATCTGTCACATGGAAATGAAAAGACAGTTTGCATAAGTAGTTTGCTTTGTGGCATTAGACAGTGTCTACAGTTAGATTGTAGATTGTTTTGCACACACATTTCTTCTTTTCATGAAGAAGATTTTCAAGCCTGAAAGCTTTGTACACACAAGTCGTCATACCCAGCACTGATCAGGTTTGAGTAAAGTTAATGATAAGCTATATTTAGGCAGATGTTTGCTAGAACAAGTAGAACTCACTAGTTGAATGAATAGCTTTTTCTTTCTTTCACTAGTTAGGGTGGAGAAAGTGAAGGACTTTTCCAGTAGTGAGTGGAAAGGGGTTTTAGTCTGCAGTGTGCAAGTTTGCATGTTTGTCTGCTTCATGTATTAAGGCGCATAAGCTTCCCTCTTTTATCTTAAACCAGTCAGCCAATCTTGAGAGTTCAAAAGTAAGACTCACAACTACAATCCAATAATAATAATAAAGAACATTTGGTAGAGTCAGCTCCTTATCTTATTTAGATTTACAATAGTATTGTCTACTAATTGCATTGGCCTTGTAGTCATAAATAAAGGAATGTACAGGCCATTGAAGAATGACAAATAAATAAATACTTTTGCCCAGCACAGGAGAAAAACGAGCAGTTGTTTCAAACATCTTAACCCCACCTAGAAAAGAAATGAGGAATAATTTGTAGAACTGAATGAAACAAAGAAAATTGTTTTGTATGCAGACTCCTAAATAGAGCAACCCCATCTGCATAAAAGGAGATTTTGTTAATTATACAATTAGTATTATATCCTTGAATTCCCAGGTGGGCCCGGATGTTCTCTGCAAGATACTCGATTTACTCCACAAACAAAGGAGCCTAGTCTCATATCTTGGAGCAAGTTTCATTTTTGAATAGTGGTCTTTTTTTTAAGTATCTTAAAATTTAAAAAGAATTACCCTCAGTTTCTTAATACTGTGAACAAATAAAACCACTCAAATTGATCTAATGGTTTTACTGTATTTCAGCAAAAATAACAGCAAAGTCTTGCATAGGCACTCTACTGGTCAGGATGGGTATAAGGTTGTAAAAGGAATTGCATTTTTGTGTAAAAGTTCTACTGTTCTAAATCTACTACCAGGGTTATGCTGTGTGCCAATGCCTTGACTAGAGCGGAGTATGGATATAATTTACTTTTATGGTGCCTAAGCCATCAACCTGAGCATGCTTGTTCCAAAATCTAGACTGTTTGATTGGTGTGTAAATTATATTCCATATGCTACAGCTTATTTTCGTTTCCACAGCCACTTATTTCTGGGCACACTCACTTGTAGTGTATAATTTAACCCTTTAGTGCCAACTGTCTTTCTAACAGTTAATCTGCTCTTCTCTATTAATCACATGGTTTCTCAGTGCTGTTGTTGCATTTATTTGATATGTAAATGAAGCAAACATGTGAGAATGTGCCACACAGCAGTCAGTCAGTACTTTTATTGTGCAAATTAATAAGTAACGCTTACCGACTATCATTTGAGCAGTAAAAGAAGGTTCATGAATCTTTTATATGATGATATAATAGGCAGTAGCATACAAAAAAAACCCAATTCTGCACGCTACTACATTTCAGTTTGGTCACCATACACAAACTGTAATTCCCCTGGCAGCAGATTTAAACATGGTATATGGGCCATAACCTAATTCACTAGTGTAGATATCTGTATTGTAATTGTGTCAAATCATGTTAAATGAGCTATAGTCTAGCCTAGAACTTCTCACCCAGAATTAAGGAGCATAAGAAGTTTACGTCCTTCCGATGTTTTTAAGATTTAAGCAATGACTTTTGTACATTTTCTGTAAATATAGAAAGAACAGTTACTTTTGTACAGGACATTACAAAGTTGAGGGCCTGGACTTTCGTCTTGGTCTCCTCCAGAGTAATAACTGCACCAATTTTATGTGGACTTGGAGAGTATATTACACTGTTTTGAGAAATGTTGTGTAGTCAGGGAATTTGTTTCTTTCTTTCATGCAAACTATAGAATTGCTAAAGCCTCATTTTACATTCTTAATGTTGATGGCAAAATTATATGAATGATAGTCATTGTGCATTTTGGAGCTGTATTACAAATAGCCTATATGGATTGTCTCCAAATTTAAAGTGAATTTGTTTTGCTCACCGGAAGAACGTAACTAATCTTTAATAGGAGACTGTGCAGATGTAATTAAATGCTTGATAATAAATAGACCCACCTCTTAAGTGAGCCTTGAATGTTTCATAAAGTAGAGATAGTGATGCCAGATGTATCATTAGTCTCAAAAACCCTTGATCTCCTCAGTACGGAAAGCAAGCTTGTATTGATCTTGTTTTTATGAGACATCATTCTACATCATGAATGGTGATTCTGGAAGAGGGAAAGGTTGACTAAATTAGTGCCAATTTCTTATCCAATGATGAAAGTAATCAAATGTTTCTTATCTTTTAGGTCTCTTATTTGCTGAAATCTAAAATTAAAATTCCCTGCACACTGCATCTCTTTCATGTCTGTGTGCTCTGTTTACTGTGTTGGTTTGGAAAGATCAAAACTCTCTTAAGCTTTTCAAAACGGGAACGTTTTTAATGTATACACCTTACCCTTGCGGTGCACTGTCATTTATGAGCTGCCGTGCGTTTAGAATTTTCTACAGGCTTTAGAGTACTCTGATGAGATTTAATAATGGGTTCTTTTATCTCAGCTATATGAAGGTTCAGTCTCTGATGTTATCATCAGTTACGTAACTCCTTAATCTAAGATGCAGCTCAAATACAGTGGAAAACCTGTGATTTACTACTGTGAACTTACTATCGTGACATTACGAATGCCATGAGCACTCTCACTTTTTGGTGCCACCATGCAGAAAGTTTGTGTGATTTCTCACCAAATTCAAAGTGCTTTGATTTTACCCACTAATAAAGCAAATAAACCCTGTACTAACAAATGTACTGAATCTGAACCACTGTTCAAACAAACATTACTAAACATCAGTGTAGCCCTGTAAGCAACTGCTGCAACTCATAGTCGTAGTGAAATAGTTATAGTAATAACTATAAGTTAAAGTAATAGTTAAAATGCTCTTATGTGAACGTAAATGTCCAAGGACCGTTTGAAGACACCAGGTGGATGTGTTCAGAAGTTCTTTCCAAAAACCTGGTTGCCAAAACAGAGCAGAATGTTGATGGTAGGTTGGTGAGACCATGAGCATGTCCATATTTGGTTTGGTACACTGAAAAAATGTGCACACAACAGCTTGACTATAGTCAATATTAAGTAATATTTGTCATTGAGAGATCATTATAGTGATATTACAAGATTATTTCACTTAATTCTTTTACTTTTCAAACATTACTTCTCGAAAATGATCTGCCAATGGAGTACACTTTCACTAGATAACATGACTTCTAACAAATACAACTGGTACTCTAGGCACCCTCTTCAGACCACTTGTTCACCCCACAAGTCCTTAGGAAGTCAGACCTCAGGAGTATTGCTGAACGGTTTGTGTTCATCATAGAGCAGCTCTGATGTCTTGTTTCTTCTAATGATTGATTGATTGATTGATTTTTACCTTTACCTTAGTTCTAAGTAGGTAATTATGTGCTCAGTTTAAGTGATTGACTTACAGTCTTCAGTACTTACTCTAGTAATATATTTCCGGATTTCCTGTCCTGCTGCAAGGTAAAGTATCATCTTGATTCCTTGACGTTCTGGGGCTTTTGGTTGAATCTGAGCAGTAAAAGTGCTTCACTCCCTTTCCAAATGCATCCTCCACCTGCAGTCAGCAGTCTTGTCTTGTCCTTCCTGTTGGTTTACGTATGCATACTGAACCAGGCTGGAAAAAGAGCTCCTCTCATAAATCCTGTAGGTGTTGATGTGTCCCCCCCACTTTGGGACATAGAAAACGTGTTGCGATTGCATTTCCTTTCCTCAAAGAGCCTCTTTGGTATGCATGTGGAGCCGTTGGAGGTGCAGCAGCTAATTCCACTGTGACCCGAATAGCTGCTGGCGTGAACGTGCGTGCGGAGAGCGTGCTGCTGTTTGTCATCTTATCGCTCAAAGCAGATTTGAAAACCTCCCCAGGCATAATTCATCTCTGCAGCGCATTTCATTAATTGAAAGACTAAAACATGTTTGTTTAGGTGTGTGTGTGTGTGTGTGTGTGTGTGTGTGTGTGTGTGTGTGTGTGTGTGTGTGTGTGTGAGAGAGAGGATGTGTGCACATCTGTATCAGTGCTTCAACAAAATAGTAGTGATGTGATGTTGATGCATGTACATTTTTTAAACATTATGCACGTTTCCTCACTGTATATTACTACAATGTGGGAGGCAGCATTTCATACCAGTTGTGACACAGCATGAGGGGTAATCCATAACCACAACACAAGTGCATCACAAGGCAAAAGTGGTTGCTGTTCACATTGCATTAATATATAATACAGGTATATAATACAGATGTCTATATTGTCTGTATATTGCTGAAATAAACTGTATAAAGTCTATGAGAAAAAGAGATCAACAATAAAAAGCTAACTTGCCACTGTAACTGTTGCTAGCTTTCTCCCCTTTTGATGTAGTTATATGAAGAGTAGGAGAGCTTACAACATTAACCTACTCAAGAGATTTCTATTACCTTTTCAAAGAGTTACAGCTTTATTAGCCTTGCTTGAATATTAGAACATAAACATTAAATTTCTGTCCGCCTAGAAACTCCTAGCATGCTGGCATGGTGCTACATGACACGCACAGCCAGTATAATAGGCTACATTGATTAGCATAGGCAGGTATGACCTTTCCTGTTTGCATTAAGTGTGAATTAAGAAACTCAGTTAATACAGCACACTTGCCAGCTCACCTCTAAAGACAACACGGTGCTGAAACCCGTGTCTGGATAGGTGGAATTTCATCACGTCATTTCACATCTACTGCCGATCCGAATATCACAGCAAATATTGAGGTATTGAAAGTGATCAGATAATTGGTTAAAAGAATCAGTTCACACAATTTGACAAATCCTGCAACACCTCTACCATGTATGTGTGTATAAGAAAAGTGAGTTGTCCAGGTGCTCATGCACACCTCAGTTCTGTCCTTATGTACATAATGGGACTGGGAACATATGGGTGCCTGAGTATGCGCAACATGTTTGATGAGCTTTGAAAGCTTTGTATTAGAAATGTAAGCTAATTGCACATTTTCAGCCTGTCACAGTGCCTCTGAATCAACTGCTTGTGCTGGTTGTGGACACGGCATCAAATTTCTCACTTGCATAAATGGTCTCTCCTTTGGATGTTAAGGCATTTTTGTAGGACGGCGATTAAAATCGATGTTGCAGGATACTGGTTGTGTATTATAAAATTACCTGATTATACATTTTACTATTTATACATACATGATGTATTCCCTTTACTAAGGAGATTTACACTTTTTTATAATCAAAATTTCAAAATTTCACATAATTATTGTAACCTCTTGTGGGACCAGACAATATCTCATCACAATGCCCTTCTGGGCACAGATTGTTAAAGTTTTGGTTGAAGAAATGTTCAGTTTACCACATAGGCTGCATATTTGCCTGCATGGGCCAACACATCTACATGCTTATAAGTATATATATATTTTTTTTTTTTGACATGCTAACTTACATTACCAATTTCCCACATGCTCAGAACCCTATCAGTTCCGCATGTTTGCTGATGAGGAGCTGATTGGGCTGATCCGGGTGCTCTACATCCATTCTGACAACTGTGTGCATGTGTGAGAGAGAATTGGGGGAGGGTCCTATCCCAGCCACCCTTTGTAGCCGAGCGTTTTGGGAGTGCGTTAAATAAGCCAGTTTTCTAAAACGGCAGCATTGCTGGCAAGCATGCCATGACCTTGGCTTCCAGAGAGAGCTGCCAAAAGCGGCGCCCCCACCGTCATCCTCTTTTTGAATTGCATATTACTGTGTTGCATTTTAAAAGACACTTTGCTGAAAGTGCTGGCAACCACAATTTGAGACTCAGTATTTAAATTATGCTACAACTGTCTTCAGGCCTCTTCAGTCTTCAGAACACTGCTCATATTTCTTTCTTTCTGCCTCACGGGTGCTTCAGGCCCCTGTTAAAATTTGTATTGTGTCTGCACTCCATTTTTAAATGTTAATAAACACACATATATGTGGGCCTAATGACTAATTTACTGATTACATTGTGTTATTGGTGTGTTTGTAGAAGTGCTAAAGGACTTTCCTCAAATAACATGCTAATTAAAATTTCCTACCAGTACTAGAATGTCTTGTATTATTGCTTTAAAACATCTAGAATTATTTTTTAAATATAATGATTATTTATTAAGAACACTGATACTACAAAATATACAGGTGTTACAAATACGTCCATTCCTACCAATAGCTTAAAAATGAACTGACTTACCAACTTTTTCGTTTACTGATTGACTGATTAGCTTTGTTGAAATGTGCATGCGCAAAGACTGTGGGTTTGTGTCTTTGCTTGAAATATAATCATAAAGGGAAGCAGTGCGAAGACCTACAGTGGTATGAATGCAATTGTGCAAACTCAGCTGTCTTGGTGCGAAATCATTATACTCCTACCTTAACTGCCTGGTTCCCCACCATATTCAAACTCTGCTAAATTAATCTCTGTACATGTTCAGTACTTTTTAAATATTTTGTATTAACCAAACTAAATGTTTTATTTCTTATTAAAAACAGACACAATAATTTTACTAATAGGCTGTCTCTTGTATGTTCATGTTCCTATCTAAACAGTTTTATGATTAAGTAAGCTAATACATTGAATAAATGAATAAATAAATAAATAAATGTGATTGTTTAAATCAGCAAAATCTTATTGGTCTTCTTGATCTTATTTATTTTTATATAAAATCAAGAACACACTGATACTACAACATATACAGGTGTTACGAAAACATCCAAATCCTGCTGAATGCTTGAAAATTGCTTTACCAGATTTACAACATTAAAACAATCACACAAAACCTACTCAAAAAAAAACTACCGTATAGCCTTAATAACCTTTATAACTTTAAACCTTTATTTGCTGCCCTACATTTTCATGTGCCACAATTTCACATCATAAAAACACGTTATGAAGCACCAAAGCAATTTCAGCACCCTTGCAACAATGTTACGCTAAACATTAGTGCATATATGAGTGGGTCATGTCTCAAGGTCTTTTAATCAGAAAGGTATGTATTTTGGACCCTGCCTCTCCATTGTTGATATGTCAGAGACTGCTGTATGACAAACACTGTGCATCTAATGGCAGTCCCTAGTCTTGTATGTAATTATGTTTTATACTGTGGTGTCTAATATAGCTGATATTACCTGATGCAAAAACTCAGTATGGCATTGACGAACAGACTGCAAACGCTGACAGTGATGCCCGTGGAGACTGTGCTGTTTTGTTGCTTTGGATGTGGTGCTTACATCCAGTCAGAACTGTTGCACTGTGAGTCCAGATCCAAATGATTTGCAGGACTAATGGTGACACAGGACTGACACATCTAAGTAAACTGAATTCTTTATTTATGCACACTGTAGACAAGCTCATAGAGTATTCTCAAAGCAGTGTCCTGTCGTTTGTTTATTACCATCTGTTTGTTTGTTCTGGTCCATGTGGACAGGCAGCAGAAGGTGGCTCTTTGTCTGGGTTAATGAGGTTTTCTGCTTGCTGTGTTCTGCAGAACAAGATGTTTATCTACCGTGGAAAGGAGTATGAGCGGAGGGAGGATTTTGAAGCCAGGCTGCTCACGCAGTTCCCCAATGCTGAGAAGATGAAGACTACCACTGCTCCCAACGATGACCTTCGCCTGTCCTCCGGCCAGTGTATCCTTTCCCAGTATTTATGGCATCAAGTACCATTAGAGCTTGGATGAGCTCAGCAGTAGACCAGTCTTATATATTGTTCACAACTTACCCACTCACTTATTTAAGTACTCACTTTCTTACCTACTTACTTTACTGTACTTAATTACTCACTCAAACACTTACTCATGTATTTACATGTTTACTTACACCACCCATCAGCCATAACATTAAAACCACCTCCTTGTATCTAAACTCACTGTATAAACACATTTTGTAGTTCTACAATTACAGAGTGCAGTTCATCTGTTTCTCTGCATACTTTGTTAGCCCCCCATCACCTTTTTTTTCCCTTTCTTTCTTTCAATGGTCAGGAACCCCACAGGACCACCATGGAGTAGGTATTATGTGGGTGGTGGATCATTCTCAGCACTGATGTGTTGTGCTGGTGTGAGTGGATCAGACACAGCAGTTGGTGCTGGAGTGTTTAAGCACTGTGTCCACTCACTGTCCACTCTTTTAGACACTCCTACCTTGCTGGTCCACCTTGTAG